>JASEKS010000044.1:0-430764 GCA_030770415.1 Pleoardoris graminearum | reverse complement strand
TAGTATATTAAAATAAAGAAAAAAGTAGCTTTATAGCTTAACTATAACTAAAGTTATAAAGTAAAATATCTTTAAGATCTCTTTTTCTCTTTTTTATTACTAATTAGTAATACTTAGTAATTACTAAGTGCTAACTACTTTTGGCATTACTAATTAGTAACAGTTAGTATTACTTAGTAATTACTAAGTAATTGCACAACACTGTACGGGTGACCCATGGATCGCGTGGACACCAGCACAACCACCAGGCTGATTTCTTCCAACTAAATCGCCTACTTAGGCATTGCGGTCTTTGTTTACATGATAATATATATAAAGTAACACATAAACTACAGGCCTAACCCTTACCTATAGAAATATAAAAGCGTATATATAAAAATATACTTATAATTGCCCTAATAAACAGCGTACGAGATAGGTGTAATACCTTAGGCCGACTTAAGTAAAGCGGAACGGTATTGCCAAGGACACAGCCAGGACGGCAACCATTCAGAATCGTACTACTCTCGCAGCAAATTTGAAACTTTAGGAATAACGTCCTTACCGGAAATGTTCGCTTAAGACATGAGACCGGGGAAATATGTAAGCGAGGTCGCAACGTCCAACGGCGACGCTTGCAACCACCATCGGTTGCTTAGCGAGACCGGGGGACGATGGGTCTGCGGAGTTCAAGGCGCAGCTTGCGGCATGCGTGGAATTAGAAGGAAGGCACTTCGCCCTTCTGTGCTCGTGTTCGCCCACGCCTCTCTCTTCCGTATCCTCGTGCCTTCGGTGAGCGCTATGGGGAACAATGATGTCTGAAGCGATTGGGAGCGAAAAACGGCACAGTGCGCCATCCGCGCTGGAGGAGGGCGTTGAACTGGCTTCAGCAGGGGAACCCGGCGAAATACGGCGTATACGGACGGACCCTCCTACCACCTCACCTGTCGATAATGCGATTTCGCTGCGCGAAGTTGACCCAGTGTCTGTTCGATTGGAGCATCTATCAGTGTCCGTAGATGAGTCGCTCAATGCTTTCTCGAAACTTTTCAATGTACGGACGAAAGGTCGCAGTCACTCAAGGAGGATTTTGGACGACATTTCGGCGGAATGCAGGAGCGGCACGTTAACAGCCATCATTGGCGGTAGCGGAAGTGGGAAAACCTCGTTGCTCAACCAGATGAGTGGGCGGATGAAAGGCAACCGACTATCAGCGTCCGGACGGACTCTGTTCAACGGTAACGAGGATGCTTCACACATTCAGTCAGGCTTTGTCATACAGCAAGACATTCTATTACCTACTTTGACGGTTCGGGAGACTTTAACATACGCAGCTCAACTTCGCTTGCCTTCGTCAATTAGCCGAGAGGAGAAGAGAAGACTGGTGGAGGAAGTCATCATGGAGCTGAGCTTGAAGGAAGCCGCGAACACGCGAATCGGAAACCACGAACATCGCGGCTGCAGTGGTGGAGAAAAGAGAAGGGTTAGCATAGGCGTGCAGGTGAGTAGAGACTTGAAGCGGGGCACTTGTTCTTCGTTGACACACGCAGCTGTTATCGAACCCTAGCTTACTATGGCTCGATGAGCCAACCACTGGCCTTGATTCCACAAGTGCCTATCAGATCGTGAAGACTCTGCAGAACCTCGCGAGAAAGGGAAGAACGATCATTGTCACGATACACCAACCTCGATCCGAGATCTGGGGTCTTTTCGATAACATCATCCTTCTGACAAAGGGTAAACCCGCGTATGCAGGCGACGCCGACGGATGCCTACCATATTTCCACAGCCTAGGTTACGAGATGCCGCCGTTCACGAACCCTGCCGAGTACCTGATCGATATCGTAAGCGTCGATAATAGGAGCGAGGAAGCGGAGGTTGCGGCACAAGCTCGCGTGGACCGTATCACCGAAGCGTGGAGAGAACACTCGTCCAAGTTGCAAACTGAGAAAGAAATAAGAGAGCAGGCAGCTACCGTTGGGCACTCTTCAAGAAGCTCTCACACAGGGCGCATATCGCTTATCCAGCAAATTCGCGTGCTAACGTCACGCACTTGGGTTGTCACTTTGCGCGACCCAATGGGCATGTTCGGCAGTCTCGTGGAGGCAATCATGATGGCTGTTATCATAGGTTGGATATTCCTGCAACTGGACGGCTCGCTTTCAGGCATCCGGTCTCGAGAAGGTGCTTTGTATATTGCATCTGCAATGCAGGGGTACCTCATCCTGCTTTACGAAACGTACCGCTTGACTATCGATATTCATGTCTTTGACGAAGAAGCGCGACAAGGCGTAGTTGGTATCCCAGCCTTTCTCATATCAAGGAGGCTAGCCCGGTTTCTGATTGAAGACATTCCGGTGCCGTTGATTTTCTCCATCATCTTCTACTTCATGGCTGGTTTTCGAAAAGACGGCGAAGTGTTCCTCACCTTCTTCAGTGTCATCCTGCTCGAGCAGTATATTGCAGTCTGCTTTGCGATGATATGCGTTGCAATTTCAAGGAACTTTGCAGGAGTAAGTGCAAGGACACTTATACTAAACGATATTGGCTGACATCTGGATAGGCAAGTTTGGTCGCAAATCTGGCATACACTTTGCAGTCGATGGCTTGTGGCTACTTCATTCAGTCGAATACGATCCCCGTATACGTCCGCTGGACAAAGTGGATCGCCTATGTGTTTTATGCTTTCGGCGCATTGGCAGCCAACGAGTTCACAGGACAGTTCTACGACTGCCCTTTTGAGCGTGGCCCGTCAAATCCAGCATGTAAAGAGTACAGGGGTGATTTCATCCTTGATTCACTGGGTTTTCCCGATAACTGGGTCTGGCGTCCCATTCTCGCGCTTCTTGGTTTCGGTATTGCTTTCTACCTCGGTGCTTATCTTGTGCTCAAGTTCTGGAATGCTGAGCTTGCCATGGCTAGGGCGAGACCTTCGAATGTCGATGCATCTGCGGGGAAAGAAGAGATGTTACATCGCTCGCGGGATGAAGTGCGTACGGTCACTATCCGACTCGACGGGTATGCACTCGACCTAGAGAAACGCTCGCTGAAGAACAAGATCATGAAGACAATTCTCAACCCATTAACAGCCGAGTTTCAGCCGGGCACGATGAATGTTATAATGGGTCCATCGGGATCTGGAAAGACAACATTACTCAGCAGCATGGCGGGTAGATTGCGAGACGATATGACGACGAGATATAAGAAGTACGGCAACATGACTTTCAACGGATTATCGCCGTCGGAAGATGTGGTACACGCTATCTGCTCGTTCGTCACACAGGATGATGATGCTCTTCTTGCTTCGCTCACCGTACGCGAAACCTTGCGGTATGCTGCTGGTCTGCGCCTACCGAAATGGATGACGAAGCAAGAAAAGATGCAAAAAGCCGAAGATGTCCTTCTCAAAATGGGTTTGAAAGATTGTGCAGACAATCTCATTGGTAACGACCTCATCAAGGGTATCAGTGGAGGGGAGAAGCGCCGCGTTACCATCGCCGTCCAAATACTTACCGAACCTCGTATACTCCTACTCGATGAGCCGTTATCTGGCCTAGACGCCTTCACAGCTCTGTCCATCATGGACGTGCTTCGAGGCCTGGCCAACGAAGGTCGTACTCTCATCGTAACAATTCATCAGCCACGCTCGGACCTCTTCGCACACTTTGGCAGCATACTTCTCCTAGCTCGAGGCGGCCATCCTGTCTACGCTGGGCCGGCTCAAGGAATGCTGCCTCACTTTGCAAGACAAGGATATCAATGCCCACGAGACGTAAATCCCGCTGATTTCGCATTGGACCTCATCACCGTTGACCTTCAGCACGAGTCGCGCGAGGCAGCTACCCGAGCCAGAGTTCGCAGCTTGATTGAATCTTGGGCACCAGGCATACTTCCAGCTGCTCGCACGGGGTCGATCACTACGCCAGCAGAACTTGGAAGTCTGGCAAGAGCGCCAGCATCTTTTCCAACTGCTTTCGGCATCCTGTTGCGCAGAGCCACGAAGAATTTCTTCAGGCAACCCGATCTGCTCGCAGCGCGTATCGGTCAAGTGATTGGTTTAGCCATCGTCCTCGCCCTCTTCTTCGCACCACTGAAGAACGACTATTACGCAGTCCAGAATCGCCTCGGCTTTATCATTGAAATTGCTCCTTTGTATTTTGTCGGTAGTAAGTCTTGCTTCCCCACGCATGTGGTATGACGAATTTCTCATCAGATACGAAGTGCTCAACAATATTGCCGTCTACCCGCTTGAACGCGACGTGTTCTACCGCGACTACGCCGACCGTGTCTATAAGGTTGAGGCTTTCTTCTTGACCTACACGGCCCTCGAGATTCCATTCGAGATCATAAGCTGCATCCTCTTCTCAATACTCACCGTACTTGCGTGCGGCCTCAAGCGTGATGCACCTACCTTTTTTATCATCACCTATAATGCTTTTTGCATTGTAAGCTGTGGTGAATCGCTCGGTATCACATTCAACACGCTCTTTACACACACCGGATTCAGTGTGAACTGTATGAGTGTCTTCTTGAGCGTCGCACAAATAATGGGTAAGATACCTTGTTACTTGTCCACGCCATGGAAATCTGACGTTCATTAGGTGGCGTTATATCCCTCAACATACCCAGCTTCCTACAGGCGTTCAACCACCTTTCGCCGATCAAATGGGCTGTGGGTAACATGGCGCCTTATACACTTCGTGGCGTGCATTTCATTTGCGAAGAATATCAGAAGATCAATGGTCGGTGCCCCATCACGACAGGTGAAGAAGCGCTTGCGTTGTACAAGCTGAACAAGGACCCTGAGATGTACATCATGGCGCTGGGCATTTGTACCGTCGTGTATCGACTCGCTGCTTATGTGATTCTCAAGTGTGTGAAAGAAAGATGGCTCGGAAGGTCTTGGAGGAAGATGGGCGGCAGCCGATTGCTCAAAGGGGAAACGGCACAACCCTCGGGAGCAACAGAGGAGGCGATGCCGCGATAGAGACAGAGGTTGTTCTTACGGCTATGGTAGAATATGTACGCTTGGTTCGACATTTTTGATAGCCTCACTTTTCTATATTTACAGTCATTTTGTAGTGCAAAAGATATTTACCTCCCAGACCTCAACGCGTTCGTACCCCTGAATCGAGGTCTAGGCGCATTTATTACTTCTTGGTTTACCTTCTCGAGAGTACAGTGCTCTTCTAGAAGATCACAGAAGCGTGTCTTTGTGCCAACGTTCCGTAGGTCGGAAACTCCTTGCTAATAAATGTGACCACGTCCACTCTTGAACTGCACGACCAAAGGGGAAAGTGGTGAGTTGCGAACTGGGATAAATGCCGTTTTCTTCTATTGGCACCACCGTTGTTTTTAATGCGGTGGTAAAGACACATCCGGCTCCAAAAAAAAAAAAAAAAAAAAAAAGAAGAAGAAGAAGAAGAGCCAACCAACGATAACGCATATCCCAGCGCCACCTGCGATGTCCCAAACATGGAGGTAATATCATCCTAGCGATTCTCACGAAGCAAACATACAGTGCCAGGAACTACCGTCTTGCTTTTATGTCGTTATGAAAAGGCGTACCTGGCGCACATTTGACACTCCAATGCAAAGAAAAGTTTCTCCGATTTGTGACGAGTGCATTGAACTGGTATATGCGTAATAAAGTCGTCAGTTTCATATAAATTAGTAAGCAGCATAATCATACAGTCTCTTCCATAAATAGGCTAATCAAGCGAGCTCAACATTCCTCACTCCAAATCACATCCATCTAGAAGGTCACCGTGCACTGCAACACAACCTAGAAACCGAGAGCCTGGTTGAAAGAATCCGCCGCGGCCTGTCCCGTCAAGCCAGAAGATTTGACCTGAGCATCAGCCTGGTCGCACTTGTCAACGGCAGCCTGGTTGGCCTTGCACTTGTTACCTAGCTGGTCACAGATGAAGCTTGAGATGACGCCGATGCCGAGGGCAGAGCCGTGGGGGAAGTTCTGCAAATCCGTAGCCTCGAAAGCGGGCTCCTGGCGACCATCGGCAGGGTTCTGGGAGAAGGTAATGGTTGGATCGGCGCAAGAACCGAAGTTGGCGGCACCATCGGCAGCTCCAGCAGTGGTATTACCAGCAGCATTGCCAGCGGCCTTGCCAGCGTTGTTACCAGCGTTGTTGCCAGCGTCAGCGTTAGCATTTCCAGAGTTTTTGGCACCGCCATTGGCATTGCTTCCAGCATTCTGGTTAGAATTCTCGTTTCCTGCATTTGTAGTGCCACTTCCGGCAGCAACGTTTCCGGCTCCAGCACCGCCCTGAGCAGCAGCCAAAGCCTCTTCTTTTGTCAAGTCATCGACGCGAAGACCAAGAGTATTGATGCAACCGGCATCATCTTGGTCGTCATCGCAGGTGTTGCCAGCGCCAGTTTGGTCACCGATTTTACCTGGTGCGAAAGTGCTAGCCTCGTTGGCAAGAGTCGGGTCCCCGCCAATGGCTGCGATCTGGGCGGCCAAGTCTTGGGCAATCTGCTTGTTGAGGGCAGCAGCTCCATCGGCCGCCGGATCCTGATGCTGCTGGAGAGCAGCAATCTCAGGATTAACAGCCTTGATAGAAGTGCATGGGGCAGACTTCAGACCGACGGATCCGGTATTGCGCTCCAAGGCACGGTAGATGAGTGCGAAAGTCATCCCTTCTACATCACCAGCTGCCTTAGCATTGGTGAAAGCCTGATCGGCAGTGGCTTGCTGGAGGCAGTCTGGACATGTCAGCTCAGTTCGTTCGAATAACAATAAGACTCCAAGAACCTACCGGTATCAGCAATTTTGCCAGCTCCTTCGGCCGCCGCCTTAGCGCCGAGAAGACCGAATATAGGGTCCTGGATGTTATCCGGGTTGTTCATTTGAAGGGAAGCGGCCACCTTAAGGTTGACGTTCCTGTGAGCGTGTTCCTGGGGAACCTCACGCTTCGCAAAGTTGTACGTGTTGACGCCGGGACGGCCAAGTACGGCACCAACGAGAGAAAAGGCAATGATAGACTGCTTCATTTTGATGGTTTGTGAAGGTTTCGACCTGGTCGTTACGTCGTTGCTTTAAGAGAGTGTGTAAATGGTAAAGAAGGTATACAGTATCGAAAAGGACCGGCCGAGAAGAGTTCTCCAGGAACGATGAGAAGAGAAGGCAGAAGTGAAAGAACGATTAAACGACAGACTTTTGTAAGCTGATGGATGCTTTGATGGGATGGAGGGCCAGGTAGCGAGTCCGCATTGTCCTTATATACAGGCAAAATGATGTTGCCACCATGCTATCCTCGGTCTCACACTGTTCGACTGCCGGACAGCCGCCAATGTCCCTGTCTCCGCGGGGTCGTCGGCACTCATAGAGTGCCAAACAGTAGATTGTCGCATAACCGGCAATCCTTGATACGTGTGCCCACCAAGACTACGTGATCGACGCTTCAGAGCAATGACGTGCATAAGCGTAGATCTATGCTCATGGTCGAGCTTTTCCCGGTTCTGGCGTCGAGCCCTTGGGACCAGTAGACGGTGATTGGTGGAAAGATCGCCAAGCTTTCCCCCGCTGGCGACGCACCCCAAACGTTACCGAAAAGATTGGAGACAACATCTGCTTCATATCTGTCGAGCGAACCCTCTTGTCACCGAAACCCAAACTACACCATGCTTCGTGACAAAGTCATGAGGATTGGGGCGTTCTGGCCGGCGACGTCGCGACCTCCTCCAGATGTTTCCGCAATTGACGGACGGTTCGACTACAGATCGTCACAAAACAAAGATCACGCTTGTCTTAGGCTTTCGCAACCAGAAACTTGTCTGTAGCTTACCATTAACTTTCTTCCCCGTTGCGAACAGCCGCAGTGGAAGGTTATATCATACACCATGACGACCTTTCATCAAGGTCTTTGAGAGCCAGCGCCTGCATCTCCGCTGTCCGGTTTGAAGTCTGATGAGCAATCATGCTTACAAAGAGGACCGCCTATATCTCATCCTGGCTTCCTTACAGGCGTGAAACAGTGGGATCGAACGTCGGCAGATGTAGTTCTCCGCGCCTTTCTTCTAACACTGGTCCAGAATATGCTATGATCCCTGCATTTCAGAAATCACGGTACCATCGCCGGGACCCAGAAAGAACTACGCTAAGCAGTTCATGCTACTAGTTTACTTGCTAAAATTACCCACATTAAGACTTCAGAACGAATACAAGTTGAGATAGTGTTTATCGCAAAGGAACTCCATGTCTTTGATTCTGGATTTATATGGCGATAGAGCACACCCCGACTTTGCCCGGTACTGTTTTTCGGATCCCCGGTGATCGGATGCCTCTTCCCAGAACTAGGACGGTCCTTAATAATGTATAGCTGTTATAAGCCGCTCGTTTACACCACTCCTGACCGGATACTCAAACTTTCGCGTACCTTTGCAGTGCGTCGCCGCTTAAATATATAGAGCACGGTCCAATATTGCCCATGACAATGCCCGAACGCGCCCAAGACAGTTTACGTCTCACGCTGCTCTTTTGGGCCATGCGAGGCCACAGTTCTTTCAGCATTCTACCTCCCATTTCTCCATGTCCATGGCTGAACACATACGGCATCGCGATACTCTCGCGGAACATTCTTAGCATTATTAGTTGCTTTCATTGATAAACAGCTTTTTGTCACATCTCACGGTCCGTGTCCGCTGCAGTCCAGACTTTTCTATCTGGCAGCCCGCGCTGTCTGCACCGAAGCAAGCTTTTTGGTCGAAACGCGTTGGTTTTACCCGGTTATAACTGCCGTCCTACATAACACTGCATTTTCTTTTACACTTGGCCTGTACGATCGCCATGAGTAAGCCCAAGTCAACGACTATCTCAGGGCCTTTCGATGCAAGACATATTGGTGGCCTGAGCGTCCCTGGGGCCACAATATCTACCGCTAACATCGAACAATCTTCTACTGGGTTAGAGCCAGATACCACACCGTCACACACTTCTGTTGCACCAGGCAATATTGAAATACCCCGGAGGTCAAACACAATCGCGGCATCTATGACTCCGCCAAGCTTAAGGTTGAAAACTTCGATATCATTATTGCGCGGAAGATCGAGCTCGAGCTCTCTAGACAGACGAGAAGCAAAGCAGGACGGTACTAAATTGTCGGACGGAAGCTTGCAGAACGAGATGTCTATCCACAGTTTGAGGGAGAAGCCGAGCACGTCAAGATTTTGGCAGAAGGCACATCATGAAGCGCCAGTAACGGAGTCTCCTCAGGAAGATGAAGAAGGCTTGAGGGATAGCGCGCCTCCCCCGCTAACAAAGGACTCGCCGGTGCTCAAGACCAAACCCTCACTGTTACGTGTAGTCCCTGCACCAACAGCGAATCCTTATACGCCCCCTCCACCACCGGTAACCTCAACACGACTACCTCCTCCTAAAAAAACGCCACCACCGAAACATTTTGCTCTAGCTCGACCAAATCGCGCAGACTCCGGCACTGCCATCGATTTTGACGATGTACCAGCCGAGAAGCGACCATTAGGCTTCAAAGAAATCCTCGCCGTCTCTGATTTCGCGGGAAGGATGGCGTTGTATACGAAGACAAGGGATTACTGGGCGCATGCCGACCACGGCTTGAACGAGTGGGTGGATAGGGCGGGAACGAAGCGGGCATTTCCAGTATAGCCATACTTTTCGGCCGGCTGGAAATCCTGTTTGTTCTTTCTTGAATTATTAGCTTCCTCTTTATGTAACCTCCTGCGTCGTACGCCGGCCCTTAAATATTAAATATTATTTTACTACCTCTATAAGATTATTATCCTTAATTTAGTAGATAAAGAGTTAAATTAATATAAAAGAATATTATTAAAAGTAAAAGTATTATATTATTATAAAAGAAAGATCTAATTTTTTATTTAATAGTAGATAGCTGCTATACGTAGACTATTAATTAGAGTTATACTTATTATATAGGTATTTTAATTAAGAAGATTATATAAATAGTTAAGCTTTTTAATAATAAAATACTAAAAATAGTTTTTAATATTATAAGTTATTATAAAAAAAAAGGGTTAGTATTAGTATTAATATTAGTATAGATATAGAAGTAAATATAAAAGTAAATATAAGAGTAAAAGAATAGTTTCTAAATAAACGTAGATCTAATATATATATTATTATTTACTATAGTAGATTTTATAGAGTAGTAAAAAAAAAAATTAAAATTTTTATTTTTAGCTATTTTAATTATATAATATTATTTTATAATACGTTAAAAGGAATTGCGTAGTTTTGCTACCGTTAAAGCTTCGGGCCAGCAACTTCCATTTGGTCTCTGCTACCTAGGACATGACTCTCCTTGATCGATACCCGCTTTTTCTTGACGTTGCGACAGGTGCAGTGTCCAAGTGAAAGTTGTAGACTAGAACATAGTGGCTTGGCGCTGGAAGCTACGGCATGAATATTGCTTTTAAAGCCATCAAATGACTGTATCTAGATGGGGTGGGAAAGAAGACTGGTACAGGATTATCAACACAAACTTCGTACAAGACCATCGTCTCGAATGCGTCATTACACTGCGTTACCCGTAGCACAAGGAACTTGAATACTGATGGTGCCAAAGACATTGACTCCATACTGTGGCGGTTACAAGCTCCGGATTTCGTGCGCCGCACCAGCTTCTGTGACAATATCGACACCGTAACACAGCTTCAGGTGCGAACAACAGTCAAGACTTGACATTTCACAGTGAGTGAGCATCAGGTAACACGCTTGAAGTAAATTGAGTTCGAAATCATCAAGCGTCCAAATCGTGAACTTGCATAGTCGAGAATCTGGCGGCTAGAGGACGGTACCCTTTCGATTGCACACCAAAGAGACGTTGCAGAACAAGCTACTCTCTGGTACACCTGCGCAGACTGTGCATCCCGCGAATGTTATGCTGAGCTATTTGGAGCATTATAGAACGAATATTGCATCGGTGGGTAAAGCTTCAACATACCCAGTAGTTGTAATGGCCCAGACGTGAACGTGAGTAGTCTACTCTGGCGCTGCAGATGTACAACGTCATCCATAATTGACCAGCAATAGTTCGCATCCTAGAGTGCTTCGCAGGCCTGTCCATCAACCTATTTCCGGCTTGGAAGAATGATGCAAGAGCCTGAAAAGAATGGCGCTCTTTCGGTGCGACTTTTTGCAAGAGGCTCTATAGTAGAAAATCTTCCAGCTCCAACAAGAAAGATTATCGATCAGACGAGCAGCGTGTGGTGACGATACGTGACCTCGGGATGGCTTCAGCTGGACGCCATCCACGTTAGTGCAGCTGAAGGCATAATGTCAGAGCTGGAGCTTCTTGGATGCTTCCAATACCCACCCTGCCCTCATCATGCCTACACAAGTGGGTATTGGACCCTTCTGGATCCGAAATGATGTCTTTAGATTCTTAAGGGTTCCTTCTGTAGCTTTTTACAGCTGTGGGATGCGACTCCGGAACATTGGTTGCCCAAGAGGAAAGTGTATGTGGCCTAGGCGGAGCGAGGACCTGCACACCATGGTGCAAGCCGCAGCCTATCACTACACCGCTAGTCTCATTTCTCACAGCGACCTGCATCTGCGAACTGCCCAACATGAAGATTACGCGAGCTTTTAGCGTGGTCGTTTCAACTGCGTCCACGAGGGGCGCCGGTTCTTAGCGACATTGTGTGGATCCGAGCGTCCAGTTCGCGCTAAATTCGCTCACACCGTCTCTCGAACCGGACGATCCGGTCTTCAGCCCAAGGACCCAGGTCACAAGCATGCGAAGAGACCAGAAAGCGGAGAGCCTGGCCTGCCTTACTGCAGAAGCTCACCGATGTCATGGATGTGAGGGTGTGGGTTCCCAATATTTGCGGTGGC
Organism: Pleoardoris graminearum; assembly: GCA_030770415.1. Classification (NCBI taxonomy): domain Eukaryota; kingdom Fungi; phylum Ascomycota; class Dothideomycetes; order Pleosporales; family Didymosphaeriaceae; genus Pleoardoris; species Pleoardoris graminearum. The sequence goes on along the minus strand of JASEKS010000044.1, from coordinate 418,934 downwards.
GGGGCTTTGCTGATGCAGCACCCGCCACTCTATTTTAAGACGTAGGCGACCTCAGGCACCTCGGGTTAGGCTATTGCTTAGCCAAATTTTTGTCTTGCGTGGTCCCACGATACTAGTACGGTTTGCGTGCACGCTCAAACTTATTCTACAGTTACGCAAAGAGAGGATGGAGGATCCCGAGAGGGCTGTCGCATGCAGTCCAACGCCACCACCGCTGCCGGCTCGTAACCCAAACCATCGATATTCACATTGGAATTCCCCGATTGGGACATCGAACAGCTCAGCTGAGTTAGCTCCGAGGCCTTTGTTCAGCAAAAGAACCGGATTGCCGCCTATGAGAATACATGTCGAAGTACAGAATTCGGATTCCTCTTTGCGCCCTTCGTCACGATCAACGGTTCCTTCATCACTAGCGGATTCGCTGAGCTCATTGGTTTCCTATGCATCGTCAGTGTCTACAATCTCGACCGTGTCCGGACCCGATTCAATACCCGAAACGCCAAGGTCGCATAACTATTCGTTTCCCCCTCCAGACATATACAATTGGGGCAACGAATGGGATCCGTCCAAACCCCGCTTGAGGAGGACCAAGACTCCCAGGAAAGAGACGTTGAGAGATCTCAGAGCAAAAGAGAGTGACGCATGTTTGCAGAAGGTATACGAGAAACAGATTGAGCTCTATCTGAACGGAGCTCTGTTTCCGCGGACAAGATGGAAGGATGAACTGGGTTGTCTCGAGGAAGAATGAGTGCCGACGCAAACCAGCGATGTACTTCGACTGTATGACCGGTGAGTGAAAGACACATTCATGCTCCTGAATACCAAGCTGATCAGCCCAGCGATGCTGCTTACCATTAGAGAGTTCCTTTGTGCAGTTTTTCAATGATACCAGCAATTTATAGGAAGTCTTCCGGGTTCTATGACTGCTACGGATGTATATACCCGCTTAATGTCCTAATGAATTAATTTATAGTACACTGCTATTCTGATACCCACGATATTGCTGCGCTGGAATAACATAACATCCCAAAATCATGATAAAAGACAAGGTGCTCATTTTCTGTCCGATAAAAGTTTAGATCAACTCAACCCAGCGTAGACCAGACTTAAGCCATATAAATACTACTTCCCTAGAAACTTTCTTCTGATAAGTTCTCTCGAAATCTGCTGTCAAAATGGTCAGTCCTGAAAACACATGTCCACCCTTTCAAAATGCACATTTCCCCCTTACGTGGAACCGTGAGGACTGAAAGTCGACGGAAATCACATCGTAGAGACTTAACAGTTCGTCCGACCTTCTTCAACTTTCTAAAATTTCAGCGTCGAAATGTGACGTTCAAAAGCCTACCTGCAGAAATCCATGTTTCACTGCGTTCACCTCCAAACACAATTCCGGCTACCCGCCATAGAAGGCCTATTGCCGGTGTTATGTTGTGGCCTGCCTCGGAAAGCACTCGCATTCAATCAAAAGCGACGAAGTACCACCTATGTTTACGGTTCGAACGTGTACTCTCTCCCAACAATGTTGGGTCCTTGCCTCGAAAACATTGGCTTTTTTCTTATCACGTCCGAGACTTCGGCGACCTTACCAAAACTCTATCGCTAGGGATGCATGGCGGCCCAGTCCTCTTATTTCACTTCACGGACGACAAAATCGAACTGTAAAAGCTATATTCATGGTCCATAGCTCTAATAAAGTGCAGGCTGCATACCTACAGCTGTATTGAAAGCGAAACAGACTACCCCTATGTATCCTGCTTCTCGATATTGTTAGTCGATTGTTTTTAGGCTATTGTGGAATACGATATAAATATATCTATATACTATTAGTAGAATTATAGTTCCTTTATGTACAAGTCTTATAGAAACCTTTTACGTGTCTCGTATATCTATAGGTCAGTGCCAGCTGCGGCTACATCCGGTGCTACTTATTTTAGGTTATGTATTTTCAGGATAGAGAAAGGATATACGGCTCTACATAAGTAGATAAAATCTATTATATTAACTAAACTTTTTTTAGTATTATATATTAAAAAGTTTTAAGTATAAAGGCATATATATACTCCTCCTTTTTTAAAACCCCTTTTGGTCGCCCTAAGCCACCACAGCCACACTATTTATTTAATTAATATATAAAAATATATATATATATATATATTAATTTTATTAATTTATTATATATTATATTTATATATTAATCGAATAAATAGTGTGACTATGGTAGCTCGGGGCGACTAAAAGGGGTTTTAAAAAAGGAGGAGTATATGCATGCCTTCATGTTAATTTATTATATAGTTAATAACTATTGTGAGAGCGTTAAGAAGCTAAATATAGGGGTATTACTGGGACGGAACCCGTTATTGCTAGAAGCAGTCTCGTGTATCCTATTGTCTGCCGCCCTCTTCGCGACCCTCTACTTCGCCTAAAGTGTTTTTTTTAAATGCGTCTATGTGGTGTGCTTTTGTTACAGTAAGCCATACAAAGCTATCGTGCTTTTTGCTGGTTGTCTAAAAGACCTCCCGCTGCCTACATGTCCTTAACCTCGGACCTACAGCTTTATAATGCCGACTTTACGTATTTTTTTAAAAAAGCGTATCTAAGGGGCCATATCTTTCTACGCCTAGAAACCGATCGTATAATCCGAGCCGCAGCTTCTATGTCTTGCGCTTGTCCGCTCTCTCTAGGCCTAGCTCGAGCTCACGATATCGTGGGAACCAGAAAGCTGGACTTAACCACCTATGGAGACTGCAGCGTTGCAATTTGACAAGATCCATCACTTGATATCAAGGTGGCCGCTGTTAACAACCATGGCCGCTGCTTTCTGTGATTGCTGCCAACGATGCAAATCCATGGACCTGACCTCCTATGTGCGGCTTTCTTTTTCGGCACTTCGCCGCTATACCTAGGTATAAGGCAAACTCTCGTGTTGTACGACGTGCATGGAGCCGATCAGGAGGTTTACTCGCAGTGCTGCGGGGTCAGAAAAAGAACAACCCACTTCTTCTATGTTGTCAGGTCCCGTCTGCCATGGAGTGCACAAAGACGGTGCCCACCATAATGCGAAACGCGCATTCTCAAAGTCGATGCTAGAAAGCAGGACTGCTTGTTTCATCATCCCATCGCCAAGATGAAGAAAATCGCCGTCCGCCATCATTCCTGGCCTTCGCCCTGCTCAAGCGCAAGTGTACCCCAGCATCGCTACAGTGCCATCTTCCATTCCTACTCGAACATTACCATTTCTATACACGATTTGTCACAGCCTTTTCCACCCTCCATGGTAACTACAACCCCCCAACCCAAGCCCACGCACACCCCATCCTTATTCTCCCCTTCCATCGACATGAGGACACCTTTCGACGTAAGGACATCTTTTACAACCTACAACCTACGTACTCCGCTAAAGGTCCTAATAATATACTCTGCTAATAGGGTACTATAAAACGTATAAAACCATACCGCGCCCCCCGGGTAGGCTAAGATGCTATTACAATTATCTTATATTTTTAATATATAGTGCTGGTCTTGACAGAGACCTAAAGGTTTTAGAGTTGTAAGAAGATAATTAATATAAAATATTTTATTTTATTTAGTTATATACTAAGCTATTTATATATATTTATTTATATTAGTTATTAATTATTCTCTCTTTAGAAATTTCGTTTTACTTACCTCTAGATATTTTCTATAATATTAAACTATAGCGCTTTTTTATATACTAGTAATTTTTACTTTATATTACTTTAATTTAAATTATATATACTTTTTATACTTTAGACTATTGTCTATATTACTTTTATTTATTTATTAAAGAATTATACTATTTTTATACTTTAGCGTCTTATAATTACTAGTATTAGAATTATTATTACTAGTTTTATAATTACTAGTAACTTTTTTTTATAATTTATTTTTATTATATATTTATATATTAATTAAATAAAAGAGTGTAGCTATAGTAATAATATAGGTAACTAAAAAAAGTTTTAAAAAAAGAGGAGTATATATATACCTTTATACTTAATATATTATTTATTTTTATTAATTAACTGTTTTATGTAGTAGTATAGCTATAGTAACTTAATTTTTTTTTTTTACTTAGTAGTACCTATAAGTAGTAAATTTTTAGCTAATTTTTTACTTATTTAAATAGCTTTTCTCTAGCTAGCTTTAGCAACTTTATGTCTATAAGTATATAATTATTTTACTTAAATATTAACTTTTATAGATTACTTACGAAGATAGGTAGTAGTATATAAGTTATATTAAATATATTTATTTATTTTATTTATTTAGTTTAATTTAAAAGTTTGAAGTATATAATATATTTTATAAAATAGACTAGTATACGTCTAGTATATATATTTTATTAAAATTTTATTTTTTAATATACTAGAAACGTATATTTTAGTTATTATATAATAGAATACTATTATTAATAAATTAAGTGTAGTAAGTGGCTTAGTCAGTCTTGGCGCGGCACCTTTATTATCTCCTCTTTTACACGTCTCCTCGTACACGTGCATATAGCAAAAGCATATATATCCTTATACTATTACTATACTTTTAGGCTAGCCTACATCCTTTTTAACTTACTTTTAATAATTATTAATAAATTGTACTTTAGATACTATAATATATATTATAGTTATAGTATATTAATATATTTTTTATTAAATATTTACTTAGTATTAGTTTATAATAGTAGATATATATATATATATATATTTATATATTAATTAAACAAATAGTATAGCTGTAATAGCTATAATAGCAACTAAAAGTGATTTTAAAAAAGGAGGAGTATGTGTATACCTTTATACTTAATATTAATTTTTTAATTTAGCCTTACCTGACTTTTTTAACACATTAAATATAAAGGTATATATATACTCCTCCTTTTTTAAAACTCCTTTTAGTTACCTATACAGTCACCACTACGCTGGTAAATAGGTCGGGGTTAAGGTTGGGTTGGGGTTACAAAGCTAGGGCCACATTTTATAAGAACATTAAACCTATTTTTAAAAAGTATTTACTAACTTTTTAACTATAATTAATTAAATAATAATATAATAGTAAAAGTTTTAGCGCATAGGCTAAAGTTAAATTATAAATTATTAAAATAATAGTTTTATTTATTACAGTCTACACAATTTAAATTTTTAATATAAAACCTACTTAAATTTTACATTGTGTCAAATTCAATAAATAAAACTATTATTTTAATAATTTATAATTTAACTTTAGCCTATGCGCTAAAACTTTTACTATTATATTATTATTTAATTAATTATAGTTAAAAAGTTAGTAAATACTTTTTAAAAATAACTTTGATGTTCCTCGCTTATTCTTGCTTATATACGACCCCAAGTGGTCTGTGTAACCCCAACCCATTCGCCAGCGTAGTTACCACTACCACAATCTTTTATTTAATTAATATATAAATATATATAAACTTAGTATAAAACTTTTAAGAGCTAGTTTTTTTTTATATAATAAAGTTACTATTAGTAACTATTTAATTAGGAAAAAAAGTGCTGTATATATTATAAGATTTAATAATTAGCTCTTAAAGGTACTGCGCTAAGTCTAATTAAAAAAATAGTATCTACTAAAATAGGTACGTAATTATTACTTAATAGTACTTAATAGTAATATAGCTTAGTGTAGTTTATTACTTTATATAGTAACTTATACTAGTATATTTACTATTATAAATTAATACTAAGTAGGTATTTATAAAAGAAAAAATATTAATATATTATAACTATAATACGAGTTATAGCGTCTAAAATACTATTTATTAATAATAATATACTACTATTTTATAACTAAAATACGCGCTCTTAGTACGTTAAAAAATAAAATTTTAATAAAATATATATACTAGATTTACTTTAGCCTATACTATAAATTATAATATATACTCTAAGCTTTTAAATTAAACTAAATAAAAAAAAATATAAAATAGTAGCTAATAACTACTATAGTAACCTATTAGTTACTTTTGTAACTTTATTTTTATATAACAGAGGTTATATTTATATTTATTACTTTTTACTCTGCTTATACATACAGGTAGTATAGCGTTTAATAATAATTAATATTTTTATTTATAATTATAAATTCTTTTTTACCTAAAGATAACTATAATACTAAGTATACCTATTTATTTACTTAGTTTACGTACTAAATATACTTATATAAGTAGGCACCCCTTAAAACTTTTAAATATTAATTACTCCTAAAATATTTTTACTATTACTTTTACCTCTACTATTACCTCTACTATTACTATTACCTTTACTATAGCCTTTACTATCGCTGCTGCTTTTACTTTTATTTTTACTATATCTTGTATACTAAGGTGCACCTGCTGTATCTATAAGATATTTATTTTACCTATTAATTTTACTATAAACTATATATTATATTTCTCTTGTTTTAATATATTAAGTATAAAGGTATATATATACTCTTCCTTTTTTAAACCCCTTTTAGTCGTCCTAAGCCACTACACCAACACTTTTTATTCGATTAATATATAAATATATTTTTCTATTTCTTTTACTTTTATATTTTTATACGCGTCTATTAAAGTCGTCGCTAATACTACTAACCTAATATTTATAATTTTAACTACTTTCTTTATTAATAATCTAATCGGCTTATTAAGCTAGTACTTATTATTAAAAATAGCTATAACTTTATTTAAATTATAATTAATTTCTTTATTAGCGTTAGCTATCTCTAAATAAATAAAGTACCTATACTAGTAAGTAATTACTAGAATTGTATCTTTATTACCCGTAAAGTAAAATAATACTATAACAAGAGCTTAATTAACTATACTAGACACTATTTTAAAAGGTTAAAATTAATTAAAATATATATTTTATTATTAGTAGTATTTATAAGAGAAGGACTATTCTATATAAGAGCTGGATATTTAAAAAATAATAAAAATAATATTTTAGTAAGTATTTTTTATTTAATAAACTTTTAGCTGTATTAACTATAATAGAAAATATAGAAGAGATATATAGGTAGTATTTTATATATCTCTTCTCTAAAAAATATACTATTAATACTAGGCTTTTTATACTAAAGTGTTTTAAATTAATATTTTTTTAGAGGGGTATACTAAGTGCGCCAGTACGCTAGCGTAAGGTGCTATACTCTTTTTAGTATTATATTACCTAATTTTTTTAATATATTAAGTATAAAAATATATATATACTTCTCTTTTTTTAAAACCCCTTTTAGTCGCCGATACAGCCACTACACCCACACCCTTTTATTTAATTAATATACAAATATATATAAAATAGTAAGTATATTTAATATAATTACTATACTACTATTTATTTTTATAAATAATCCGTAAAAGTTTATACTTAAATATAATAATTTTATTAATATAAGTATAGACTTAACTACGTAAAAAAAAAACTATAATATTTTATAAAAAAACTAAAAATCTGCTATTTAGGGATACTATTAAATAAAAAAATAATATTAAAACTATTATAGCTACACTACTATACTAAGTAATTAATAAATAAAAGTAAGTTACTTATTATTAATAATAATACTAACGCTAATAACTATAAAGTACTAAAGTAAAAAAACAATATAATTCTTTAATAAGTAACTAAATATATTAAAGGCTATAGTCTATAGTATAAAGTAATATATATAACCCTAATTAAAGTAATATAAAATAAAGATTACTAATATATAGAGGAGCGCTGTTGCTTAATACTATAAAGAATATTTAAAAATAAGTAAAAATGAATTTTTAAAGGGAGGATAATTAATAGCTAATATTAAAGAATATAAATAAATAGCTTAGTATATAATTAAATAAAATAGAATATTTTATATTAATTATTTTATTATAATTTTAAAACTTTTACGGATCTATTAAGACTAAAGAGCTAGTTATTAGATTATATAGATGAAGGCATGCACATACTCCTCCTTTTTTAGAACCCCTTTTGGTCGCCCCGAGCCACCATAGCTATACTATTTATTCGATTAGTATACAAATATATATATATAGTAAAAGAAGCGTATAAAAGTAATATATTTTAATAATATTATTAGATTTATATAGTATTTTCCTTTAAAATATAAATATTATAATATATTTTTAAGCTAAAATAAGTTTAGATAGAAAGATTTTAAACTATACTTAATAAGACTCTATAGCGTAAATAGTATTTACTAAAAAAATACTCTTAAAGAGTAAATTTTAATACTATATAATTATACTATTTATTAGAAACTATAGTATATAAAAAGAAATAAAATAAATCTACTATACCGTCTATATTTAGGAATAAAAAAGTAAAAGATATAGTAAAGGTTTTTAGGTGTAAAAGTATATTATACGGTAGCTACTTAGGAACTCCTTTTTACTATTAAAAATTATACTTTTTTAAAATATTATATTCTTATAATATATTAGTAATATATTAATCTATAAAAATATATTTATAAAAATAATCTATAATAATAATTTTCCTATAAAAATAATATAAAAATATAATATACTAATAACTACTATAGTAACCTATTAGTTACTTTTTTAACTTTATTTTTATAAAATAGAGATTATATTTATTTTTATTACTTTTTACTCTACCTATACACATATAAGTAGTGTAGCGTTTAATAATAATTAATATTTTTTATTTATAATTATATTTTCTTTTTTACTTATACTAATAATATAATATAATACTAAGTATACTTACTTACCTATTTAGCCTACGTACTAAATATACCTATATATATAGGCACTCCCTAAAACATTTAAATATTAACTACTATATAAAAATACTTTAAATTTTTTATTATTTTTATACTGTTTATATTTTTACTATTAGTACCCCTAGTAGTATTTTACATAGCTATATTTTATACTCTAGACTACGTATTTCTATTATAAATTTAATATTAATACGCTGTTTTTTTATATTTTTTATAATTAGTATAGTATTATATTTACTATGTTTTTTATTACTACTACTTTTATATAGACTAGCGCTACTAATCTTAGGTTTTAAAATTTTATTACTTCTGCTATTAACAGTGTTACAATTTTATTTATTTAGTTACTATTTATTTTATTACTATTTATTTTATTACTATTTATTTTATTACTATTTATTTTATTACTATTTATTTTATTACTATTGATTTTATTACTATTAATTTTATTACTATATACCTTATTATCTAAAATTTCCTAGTATTAACGAATACTTAATTTAAAAAATTTAATAATTATTAAATATACGCGGTACTTAGCGGTATTGAAAAGAATTTATTATATATTACTATTTAGTTAGAATATAGTAAAAATTGTTTATATATTTAGTATAGTTAGTATATTAAAATTAACCTAAATAAGTATAGTATCTACTATGATAAAAATAAAAAGAGGACTTTAGAATAATAATAGTTTAAAGAATATTTTAGTAAGTATTTTTTTTATTAATAAACGTTTAACTGTGTTAACTATAAGGATAAAGAGATATATAGATAGTAGTAGCTATTACTACCTCTATATTTTTAAAAAATATAGTTTTAGTACTAGACTTTTTATACTAAATTTTTTTAATTTAATATTTTTTTAGGGGGGGGTACTAAGTGCGCTAGTACACTAGCGTAGCGCTATATTTTATTTAATTTAGTCTTATCTAACTTTTTCGATATATTAAGTATAAAAGTATATATATACTCCTCTTTTTTTAAAACCCCTTTTAGTCGTCCCGAGCTACTACAGCTACACTATTTGTTTAATTAATATATAAATATATAATATATAAATTATAAATTATAAATTATATATTATAAATAAAGGTATACACATACTCCTCCTTTTTTAAAACCCCTTTTAGTCGCCCTAAGCCACTACAGCCACACTATTTATTTAATTAATATATAAATATATAAATTATAAATTATAAATTATACACTATATACTATATAATATATAATATATAATATAAAATATATAAAATATTATAATACTATTAGTACTAGTTAATTTTATTTAAAAAAAATTATATAAAGTTAATAAAGATATATTTTAATATTTTAATATTATAATATTTATACATTAATCGAATAAATAGTATGGGTGTGGTGGCCGTGTAGGCGACTAATATTTAATATTATAATATTATTTATAATATTAAAGTATATAAATATTAAATATTATTTTATTATTTTATTATTACTACTATTAAATAAGTGTACTATAACGTAGTAAGATATATATATATATATTTGTATACTAATCGAACAAATAGTGTGGCTGTGGTAGCTCGGGGCGACTAAAAAGGGTTTTAAAAAAAGGAGAAGTATGTGTATACCTTTATACTTAATGTGTCGAAAAATTCAGGTAAGGCTAGGTCGAAAAATAGAGATAAAAATATTAAAAATATAAAAATAGGTATTATCTCTATGTAATAACTACATAACATAAAAATAAGCTATATAAAATAGTTAATAAAAAGACTTAAGAGAATATTTAAAAAAAAATTATATATTTATAATATACTATTTCTATAGAGTTAATTAATTAATTTCCTATTTTTATATTTCTATTTATAAGTATTAGGTATAATATATATACTTTACTAAAACTATTAATAATATACTCTATTAATACAGTACTATAATATATATAAAAATAAATATATTTATATAATTTATTAGACTTTTTATATTTTTAATATTATATAAGTCTATAATATCTATCCCTATTTAAATTATACTTAAAAGTATTTTTATACTAAATCTAGAAATAAAGGTATATATATACTCTTCTTTTTATAAAACCCCTTTTAGTCGCCCCGAGTTACTACAGCTACACTATTTGTTTAATTAATATATAAATATACTAAATCTAGATACTTTAAAAAATATTTAAATTAAAATAAAATATATTATAATAATATTAGTACTAGCTAATTATATTTAGAGATATTTGTATACTAATCGAACAAATAGTATGGCTGTGGTGGCTGTGGTGGCGACCAAAAGGGAGTTCAAAAAAAGGAGGAGTATGTGCATGCCTTCATATATATTTAGAGAATATAATATATAATTTATAAAAATAAACTATTATATTTTAATATTATAAACTAGTAAGAGGGTGTATAGCTTAATAGATAATACACTTAGTTGTCTATAATAGTAATATTATAGATTACGAGTTTAAATCTCGTTCTTATCTACTTTAATCTACTATTTAATTAATTAGTTTATTAGGTTTTAGACTTAATCTTATTAGGTTTAGTTATATTAATTAGACTAGTTAATGTCCTAAATAGATTTAATTTAATTACTTAATTAGATTAGTGTAGTAACTTAATCTAATTAGTATTAAACTATTCTTAAATAGAAAGGACGCTAGTCCTAAATAAATAATTAATTAAATTCTAGTATAGATTACTTAACTAGTTTATATTTAATTAATTAGTTACTTAAAGAGCCTGTTGTTAGGTCGCTTAGGAGATAAAGCACTTTTTTTAAATAGTTAAGTAGCCTTAATATAAAAGGCTTATTTTTTAAATAAATAATATTTTTATATATTTTTATTATTACTAGTATTAAATACGTCTATTATAACGTAATAAGAAGTAAGAATATTAAATATATAAAAATAGTTATATATATAATATAATAACTACTTAAAAATAAAAATAAACTATATAAAATAATTAATAATAAGACTTTAAAAAAATATTCTAAGAAATAATAATATACCTAAAATATACTATTACTAAATAGCTAATTAATTAGTTTACTATTCTTACGTCTCTACTTATAAGTATTAGTCTATACTTCCGACACCCACACGTCTCCTATGAACCCTACTCCCGACTGTCGGCTCCGATCTCGTGCCTAAATTACGCACTTTATTGCTTCGCTAGTCCTGCATCGACAGAACGCCCAACCGGCTCGCACACATCCACGACCGTGCGATGCAACCCCCACACTGGCGCGCCACACCTCAGCATGTGAAACCACAGCGCACCCGCGGGTCGATCGAGACCCGCCGGACCCGCCGAGCCGGGTACGCCGAGAGATGTCAACGTCTGCAGCCTTGGAACCTTGAAGGCAAGGGTGCATGTGACGAGAAATGGCCACGCGATGGAACGCTGCCACCGGCAAACTCAGCCAGGTAAATGCGTGAATGGTCAATCTATGTACGAAAGCACCGTAATCATGAAGCGTATTCGACCGTCATAGGTTGTTGAGGATAAGCACAATCATAGTACGGCGTAACATGAAAGCAGTAGATAAGTAACACTAAGATACATTCTTGCACCGTCTACGCTACGTCGAGAAGAACAAGCATGTTCGTTTGTTTTGATGATTACCAGGAGCGCGTCTACGTGGATACAGGGTCGTGCCGGGGAGGTGGTAGGGGGGTATCGCAACTGAATATCCAAGTTGGACTTTGGTCGGTATTCAAACCGGCCAGTCTATATCCTGCAAAAGCTGAGCGGGCGCCAGTAGAGACCGAAAATGCAGGAACTTGGCGAAAAGCGTGTGCCATAATGCAGCGTGTGGTTGGTAGAGTAGATTACAAGTGGGAGCCGTTGAGGCCGTTGGTAATGTGTTCGACACCGTTACCGTTGGCAAAAGGGTGGTGGCCGTTGCCAGCAGGCTGAGTGACTGGGTAGATCGATTTCTCGCCCTCGTTGAAGGGGTCGTACATGCGCTCCTTGATGTACTGATCGAGCTGGTCGTCAGACATCTCGCGGAGCTCGACCGCACGGTCGACGCCGTTTTTCTGGGCCGCGCGGATGACGCCGCGAGTGACAACAACGGAAACCTCGCGGATGCGGCGGATATCAGGGTACAGCCAGCCGTCAGCGACCTCCTGCTTGTTGAGCGAGGTGGAGAGGGATTCTGCCGAAGCGTAGATCATGTCTTGGGTGATCTGTGTCGACTTGGAGATGATAGCGGCAAGACCAATACCAGGGAAGACATACATGTTGTTACCCTGGCCGGGAGTAAGAAGCTTGCCGTTGTACTCCAAAGACGGGAAAGGAGATCCAGAGGCAAATAAGCACCGGCCCTCGGTGTTATGCACAGCTTCCTCAAAGGTGCACTCTGATTTGCTAGAGGGGTTGGACAGAGGGAAAATGATCGGCTTGTCGTTGAGCTTGGCCATCTTTTGGAGGATATCCTTGTTAAAGGCTCCGCCAATGGTGGACAGACCCATGAGAATGGTAGGCTGGACAAAGTCGATAAGACGCGAGAGCGACTGGTACTGGCGGCCATTGTTGTCGTCACGGGCAAAGTACACCTTGTGCTCAGCGAGCTTGTCACCACGGTCAAGGGTGACAAGACCGTTTGAGTCGACAAACCAGAACTTCTTGCGGGCCTGGTCCTCAGTCAAGCCTTCTTTGATGAAGAACTCCACAATTTGCTTAGCAACACCAACACCGGCACTGCCGGCTCCGAGAAAGATGGCGCGGTGATCCTTCGCCGGCACGCCGGATGCACGAACGGCGTTGATGAAGCCACCGACAATGACGGCGCCCGTTCCCTGCACGTCGTCATTGAACATGCAGTACTTGTCTTGATAGCGCTCTAGGGCGGGGAAGGGGTTCTTGAAGTCTTCGAACTGGATCACAATGCTGCACACGATCAGTTTCCGCATTGGCACATGCTGCACTGGATGCCTACCTGGGCCACTTGTCGGTCAGCGCCGCCATGAGCTCGTCCAGGAACTCCTTCTCCTGCGCAGGGGTGACCTTGGGCATCCTGGACCCCATGTACAGCGGGTCGTTGCGAAGGGTCTCGTTGTTTGTGCCCAGATCGAGAGTCAAGGGCAGCGTGCCGCTTGGCCTGATTCCAGCGCAGGCAGTGTACAGAGCCAGCTTGCCGACGGGAATACCCATGCCGTTGACGCCAAGGTCTCCGAGACCCAGGATTCTCGAGCCATCCGTGAGGACGGTGATCTCAACCTCGTGCGGCCAATTGTCGAGGATCTCGCGGAGGTGGCCCCGGTCGTTCCAGGAGAGGTACATGCCCTCGGGTTGTGTCCAGATCTCGTGCCATCGTACGCAGGCCTCGCCGACGGTCGGGGTGTAGATGAGAGGGGTCAATTCCTGCCCAGTAGTCAGCGTATGCCCATCTCTCACAGCGACCGACGGGGACAGCTGACCTTGACGTTTTCTGACAGCAGTCGGTAGAAGAGGTGGACGTTGGTGGCGCGGAGGTGGACCAGGTACTGGAACTTCTCAATGGGCGAGGGCTTCATGGCGAGGAGCCGAAGACCTGTTGGTGAAGGTTAGTGGGTCCGCCGCTGCTTCTCTGTGGGGCATGCTCACATCGCTGCGCCTGCACTTGGTGGCTCTCGACTGCCGGCGGCGTCAGACCGTACGTCTTGAGGAACTTTCGGACCTCGGGCGGGTTTGCCATGTCGTAGTCACCACCGCTGTGGACCGTATGAGCAATTGGGCTGCAGAGCGGGTGCGTCGAGACACTCACGTGGTGCTGAGCGACCTGGTAGGCGCATCGGGCCTCTGTGCTTGGGCGTTGGTCATGTTGGCAATGGTTGCTAAGAAGCGACGGGAAGAATGGGCGGAGGAAGAGATTCTGGAAAAGCGAGGGGCGCGGGAGAGCAACGCGGCTTTAAAGGGATTTGATCTCAGCATTGACGGGCGCAGCAAGACGACGAGACAAGCTTGCCGCGGCACAGGGGATGGGAAGAAGGGTCCTATCGGAAAGCGGCAATTGCAGGGGCAGGGTCAGCGGACGGGAGTTCTTGGGGGCATGGGAGGAGAGCCGGGGCGCATGACATCGTACCAACCGCGTTCCAAAAAAAAAAAATTCCCCAGCTGCGATCGCTGACACGGGCTCGAGCCCCGGCGGCGTGGTGGAGTTGCACCTTGGCGGCGCCTGAGGCGCGGCCGTCGGAACAGGTCGGAATCTGCGGATGCGAAGCTGGGGAACGGCGTGTCAACATGTCGAAGCGCACGAGAGCGTCACGATAGGGGGTCCGTCAACATGCATCGGCATTCGACGACAATTTGTGCGCAGCTAGCGGCCGCGGCTCTGCGCAACGGCATTGCGTGCCGCGACGCATCGCATGCTCTGCCGCGGGATGCTTGCATTGCCCGGTAACCCGAGCGCGCAGCCGTCTCCGCTGCGGATGACGGCCTGCGACAGTTTCAACCCAATCGCCCAAAGAGCTGAAAAGAATGCTGCGCGGGGAGCTCTAGGCGTATGCGCTTTTTAATGTCATTCGTGGCATGCAGGGCGCAAAATCCGAAAAGTCGTATGTTACATACAGGAGCTGCCCGGCCCACTGCCAGCACGCGTGCCATTCTGCCGCCGGACAGCAGCTGCTCGGACGACATGTGCCGTGTCAATAGATGGACCGAGCCGAGATTCGTACCATGGGACTACGGGCATGTCGTTGAATGTTGGATATTTATGCCTGCAGCCGGCACGGCCAAGCAGATTGAGCAGCGGTCGAGTTCCGGAGTGACGGGAGCGGGGAATCCTTGGAAAGCTTGACTCCCGGGTCCGCAGACACTGTTCGCTCTGTCCGAGTACGACGACGGAGCGATCCATCGCTTCCGGGGGCAATCTAGACGATGCGGATGCTGCGCGTACAAAATAGCGCAACGATTTCGAGCACGCGACCATATCTGCTGGGCGAGAGGCTCTCCCGCCCACTACACGACGGCCCAGCGCAAGCATGTCCACGGCTGTCGTGGTTGCGAGACGGTCCTGTTGGTTTCGGAGCGTGCGTGGGATGCGTGGGGTGCTTGGCAGGGCTGACGCTATACCACTTTGGGCCTTGTCATCATGACGTCGCTTCCAACGCGTTCAATCGTCACCATGAGCGCGTGTGCGGCGCTAACTTGCAGCTCCACACGGCAAGGAAACTCAACTGAGCATGTTCTCCAACTAACTTTCCACTCAATTCCACCAAGGCCCCCTGGCCCGCCATGTCGTCCTGCTTCGGATTCCGCAAGTCGCACGCCGACGACCAGCGCCCGCTGCTGCCCCAGTACCGCGATGACACGGTCATGCAGCGCGAGCTCCACCAGAAGCTGCATTCTTACCAGATGATCCGAGCCCTAGGCAAGGGATACATGCCATCCAACGAACAGGTCATCATCAATCTGCGAAGCTTGCTGGCTGCCGACATCTTAAACTCGGATAACCCCGACCTCAGCGACTCCGGGCGATTGCTCGTCAAGTTCGCCAAGCGGTGGCTGCACGAGTTCATCGACCTGCTCCAGCACAAGAATAACAGGGATCAGATCCAGGACTTCCTTTGGTACCTGTCCAAATCCAGGGTCTCGGTAGACGTCGACCATCTGTCCCACCAAGCCGCCCGATCGAGAGCCAAGGCAGACATTGCCGCAGGTGGGTCTTCCCTGTCGATCGTTCTAGCACAGTCCCACTAACACTACCCTTGTAGCTTACAGCAGTCTACAGACGGTGGGCTCCCTCCTGCTGACCAACTCCGACTTCCGCATCTTCCTCTCAGACCTCAACACCGTCGGCCGCGAAGTCTTCAAGGACACTGCTTTTGCACTGTCGGACGTGGCCGAGGAGGCTGGAAAGAGGATTGAGCCATCTGAGACGGAGCAGAAGACGCTGAAAGAGCCCGGTGCGGATTCGGGGCCAGCGCCGTCGGCTGACGAGCTCAATGGCGAGGTGGCAGAGGTAGCCAACGTCGTCGGCTCTGGCACCGCCAAGGTTGCTAAAGAGGCCCAACACAGTCTCGCAGACAAGATCTGGGGTGACGAGGGGGAGTCGTTGCTATACCGTCTTAAAAAGACTGTTACGAATCTGCGGAAGAAGCGAGACTACTCCGATTCGGTTTCGACTCTGGCCCTACTGCTTCAGCGATATGCGTTGGCATATTCGCGCATGGCTGAAGATGCCATTGACGCTACGCAAGAGGACGTCAACACCAACGCTGCCATGGACAGGGCAGTGAAGAACTTCTGGACCTTCGTCAGCTCCTTTGGAGACGCAGAAGAGTGGAAAAAGCTTGAAGACAGCTTCCACAAAGTTTTGGAGCATTCTCGCAAGGACCCAGAATTCGAGGACCTTTTGACCGACATGGGAAACTCATTACAGAAGCTGCTAACCGACCCCGACTTCTTTGAACATGCAGATGAAAAGTTCCAGGAGTTGAGGAAGAAGTCAAAGGGTGTAGGCACAGAATCCTCTCTCCGCAAGGACATCGACACGTTCTTTGACCAGGCGCAGAAGACATTCCATTCCGTGACGAAGGACCAGGACGTCGCTAAACTCATCAAGACCACGACGCAAATCTTGTACATTCTCTCACCAAAATACCAGTATACTAACGGTGAGCTCATCCAAGACGCTATTAACGTCTTCGTCCCCCTCTTCATCCAAGCCATCCAGTATATACCTATTCCCCGCCTTGAAGTCTCTACCCCTGAAGTCGACCTCCTCCTCGAAAATCTCATCATTGAACCTGGCAAAACCATAAACCACACCTCCTTCCTCCCCTTCCGCTTCCGCGTAGAGACCTACAACGACATCGAGATCTGGAAAGCGCGGTTCCGCACCGCTTCCAAGGTGGACTCTAGGCTCACCATCAAGATCGACGGCCTGTCTCTCCGTGCCGAGGAAATCGGCTTCTTGATGCATGCGCACAAGGGGCTGTTGCGCCTCGCAGACGAAGGCATCGCATCCTTCGAGCTCGACGAGCGCGGCATCGACATCCACCTCGACGTGGAAATCGCAAAGGAGCGCCAAGAACAGATCCTCACGCTGAAAGCCGTTCGCGTCCACATCCACAAGCTTACATATACCCTCCGCAAATCCAAGTTCAGCCTCCTCGGCTGGATCCTCAAGCCCCTCCTCCGCCCCATCATCCGCAAGGTCATGGAGAGGCAACTCGCAACCGCCATCGCGGATACCATCCACGCCGCGAACCGCGAGCTGCTCTTCGCAAGGGAGAGGCTTAGGGCGACAAGGATCTCGGATCCGGACGATCTGCGTACATTCTTCAAGGCCGTGTTGACGCGGTTGACGCCTGCGGATGATCCGGACCTATACACGAGGGTTGGTGTCGCGCCACCCGACAAGGGCGTGTTCAAGGGCAAGTATGCACCGGGTAGTGTCGTTAAACTGTGGGAGGAGGAAGGTAGGAGGGCCGCGGAAAGGATCGAGGAATGGGATGAGGGTGGATGGAGGAACGACGTCTTCGATTTGCACGCTATGATGCTTTGAGTGCAGCTCCAGGCTCCGTTGCTTTTGTGGCGGTTTTCCTTCCCCTATCTTCTTCAGCGCAACATCTTCTTTAGGTTCAGGTTCATTCGCCGGGTCAAAATTGTTCTCCTTTTCATTTGCTTATGGACACGATTAGCATACCGGATGGATCACTACGGGATTAGGCTCAAGTTGCCAGTTTCGCTTTGGCATTGTCCCGACACCATTAGCTCCAATGTATCATTTACAACCCGCAAAGTGATCCCTCCATATGCAGAGTGACGGAATATATTCAAAACGTAATGCATCACCGAAAGAAAGCGCGTCGCGGCCTGCTCCACACACACCCCAACGCCCAGCAATGCACCTAGAATGCTCCCTTCCCAATCGCTCACTCAACGCCCGAAAATGCAATACACCAACGCAACCCCTCGCTAAATACACAAAGCAACCGCGCACTCAAAGCTCCGTCGTCAGCCCCATCCTCATCGTCTCCACGGACTTGCCTCCCACGCCCTTCAGCATAGCCAACATGTTCAAATCTCGAATCTCCTCATCATCCATATCGACGAGACAGTTCACAATCGCATCGGCCTTTTTCGCGCCCACGCCTTTGAGCGCCTTGATCTGCGTGATATCCTTGGTGTTGATGATCTGGAGCAAGCGCGCCGTGCGCGGCGTCTGGTCTTCCGGGTTCGCGGAGTAGGAAGCGGTTTCCTGATCGCGGAAGACGGGTAGCTTTTTGGCCGACGGCTTGGTCTTCCGGGCAGGCTTCTTAAACTTGAAGCTGGAGTCGGAGGCGTAGGAGTCGTCGTGGTCGGAGGCCTCGGCAGGGGCGAACTCGTCGTCGTCGGGCTCGTCCTCCGAAGCTGCTTTTCTCCGCTTGGACGCTATGGGCGCCATTCGGTTCGATGATGGGACGGACGCTGCGGCGTCAAGGGGCTCTACAGGTCGTGTCCCGGCTTCGCGTTTACTGCGAATGCTCTCTTCTAGCTTGGCTATCTTGCTTTCTAACCGGCTGTTCCCGGGAAAGTAGGGTAAAGCTAACTGGAACATGCGAAGCGCGCTGACTTCTTCGCCACGCGCCAGATGTTGCTTGCCCATGAGCAGGAATTGTAAACCCGGGCCTGACTTGTCATCATCACGCGCCTCAACACGCTGTTCGAGCTCGTCTAGCCGTCTTTGTAGCTCTGCCGAGAGTGCTGGCGCTGACGCTGCCGTATCTTGTAGGGCCTTCTCCGCGAGCTTCTCGTCTATCCGCTGGGAGATCATGGCCTCGATCGCCTCCTTGGTCATTCCGCTCTCTACTTGGCGGCCTCGAGACGTGTTATCAGCGGATCGGTAGGTCTTGCTCGGTCGAGACGCAGGTAGGTTGGAATCCGCACTTCGTTTGTGGCTGTCTAATCTGCGAACACCCTGGTTCTGTGAAGGCAGGTTAGATCCACGCGACGCAGCTTTGCGGGAATCGGAGTATACAGAAAAGGCCTTATTCGGCCTCTGTCCCTGCTTCTTCTTGTCCACGTCCTGTATGTTCGCGTTATGTGCTGCGGCTAGCGGTCGGAGAGGTTGTCGCGCGATCGTTGCACCGCCGATGCTGCTCGTTGCAGCAAGTGGCTTCGTCATCGCTCGGTATATGGGATCGTTCTCGACTTCGGCTACTTCGATTTTCTTCGTTCGGCTCGCAAAGTTGAGTGACGCAAGGGTGTCTAGGTGGTATGCTCGTGTGGGTGCTAGATTCAGGATCATCACTGTTAGACCGCTGTTTTGCCCTAAAGACAGGATTCGCGTCATCTTCGATTCGCGATATGGGATTCGAGTCTGTTTCTTGTTGATGGCGTCGACACATTGTGCCAGCACGAAAAGCGACTTGTTGATGGCTGAACTCTCTACCAATCGTTCCTTGTTGTTGTCTGTCCTTCGATTGTCTTCCGACCCTGCAAGATCGATGCAAGAAGCCCGGCTCACACGTATGGTGTCCTCCATTGTCTGGGTGATCTTGACGCAAAGGATGGCGTGCGACCGCGACGAATGTGCGTTGAGCTTGACACAGTCAGCGTGGTGTTATGAGGTGTTATGACGAAGGCCAAGGGAATCCCACCTTCGTCGCAGAAGTAGACCTGTTGACGTTGGCCTGGTCATACAACTGCTCAAACTCCTTCAGGGTCGCGCAGGGTTTCTCTGTCAAGCCTACAACAACTGTCTTGCCCTTGGAGCTATCCCTGATGGGCAAGCCAGACGCTGTTCGCTTCTCCGGAGGCTCGAACAAATCGTACACACGGTCGCAGTAGATCTCGAAGTATTCTAGCGCAACCTCGACCTGCGTGGCCCCTCCACTGTCCTTCTCTATCTTCTTGCATCTCCGATATATCGCGCTTAGCAGCCGAGGGATAACGCCGCGGTCCGCCAACGTCTTTCCGCCTCGCATCGTGTGTGTCTTGCCGGTACCCGTGCATCCGTGCGCAAATATCGAGAGATCGAAGCCATTGAAGAGGTGCTTTACTGTCGGAGATACTAGTATGCCCATCAGCATCCATCTCAGATCGGAGGCTAGCACGCGACATACTCTCCGCATCGAAAAGTTCCTGCTGTGTAGCTTCTTGCTCGTAAACCGAGGAAAATTGAAATCTGAAAGACTCGCTGTCGGTCTTCGGATTCGGGATGCGAACAACAGTTGGTCGACCTTTGGAGCTGTCGTCTGTTGTAGGATCGGCGGTAACAATGGTGTCCTTGTCGAGCTCATGTTTGAGCAACGGCCGGATGCGCGCGACGACTCGTACGCTCATCGCGAAGTTGGAGGACGTGAAAGGGGCAAGGGCGGCGGACAATGTCTAAGTCTACAGAGAAAAGAATGGCGTACCTATGCTGATGGCTGATGTCGAGCTCTAGTGCGTGGATGAACCTGGTGTGGGTCCGTGTTATTTGCTATGAGCTTCGGTTGTTGTCCTAGTAACGGGATCTGAGCCTAAAGCGACACGTGATCTTGAACAATCCATGGATGGATGACCCCCCATGGACGATTGACGTCTCCAGTGCAATGGCCACCAGAGTTCGGTAATTGTGTAGATACAGACTAGAATAGCAGTCAATAGAATAACGATGGGTTTTGAAAATCTCCACATTGCTCCTCTACCGTCCTTCAATCCGGGGCTTTCGCATCCGAGAGGACTTCCCGGACCCATTTTACTCGACTCGCTCACAGATACGATCAGATATTGCAAGTACCCTAGGGCGACTTGCATTCAAGAGGTAGGTATGGGGCGAATCCATGATGTTCCGGAGACACTAGGGACACGAGCTTCTGGACGGCGCTCCTTCGCGCGAACCCTCCGGGCCATTGCAATAGAGATGGAATTTTCCTCTCGAGCCCTGGAGCTTCCGTCCTATTCCTGGAATCGGCGTGTATATAGTCGAGATGAAGACGTCTGGGCGTGCCGCTGAGGCAAGTCGCTCCACGCCTTTGATTGGCTCTCGTGTCTCCTGTACCTGAAACGCATGCGCTCCCATCGAACGACCACCACCACTGCTCCACTCACGTACACCAAAACTTAGCACATCGTGAGTCTGGAGAGCTTTAGCGACGAAAATGAGCCAGTACCGCCGCAGCATCTATGCTTACGTCGAACAGCGGCTAATGTAGCTTCAAAACCAGACGGCGGCCCACCTGCAATGAGCGCTCTATCGTGGCCTCGCCTTGAGGACGTGTCGACACGCGTAAACTTTCCTTGCATCTGTCTTTCTTCATACCTTCTGTGTTAGGTTCGTCGATCGTTTCTTCTCTTAATCGTCTGCTTTCTTTGCTCTTTCGTTCTCTGTGTCTGGTCTCGCTTTTCCCCAAGCGCGCGGCTTCGCGAGCACTCTCTTTCTTGTTGCGACCTTCACTTCTCTAATCCAGCGTATGCTCTTGAAGATGGTTATCTCTACAGTTTTCTTGCTGCTGGCAGCGCATCTTACCGCCGTAATAGCAGGACCTTTGCATTATCCGCGGCGTCGATTTTCGTGAGTACGCCGTCCCGATCGGGAACCCCACGACTGATTGATATAGATCCGTACATTATCTGAACACCTCATTGACTTCCGTGTCCACATTTTTCGAGGCATCTCAAAACGGTTTAGATCTCGCATCAACATCATCTGGCATATCTGCGACTCAAGATGTAGAAGCCGACACTGCTGTCATCGTCGAGCCCATCGACCGAACCCTCTTCACCCACACCGAAGCTGCTATCACTTTTGTCAATCCTGAAGGTACTCCACTCGCTACGCAACCTGAGGAAACTGTTCTTTCGACGTCTTACATCACGAACCCAACCTCAACAGAAACGCCGACCCCCAAAGCCTCCCGTAGAGCTTCCAGCGCGACGCCTTTTAAAACCTCAACTGCTACAGAAGGTGTTAAACATTCGATAAAAAGTCGGGAAAAGGCTACACAAACGCCCTCGGGACGCTCGTCCAGTAACACCACAACTAGCAGTACTGCTGCGCAAGGGCCGATGTTCACTTATGCGCCGGATGAAGATACGACTGAAAATGTTCCGCCATCGAAATCCACGATCACAATTTCTAGTTCTACCACTATTACACAAGGTCCGAACAGTACCGTAGCACAGACGGCGCCACCATCTTGTACGAACAATCCAGAAACAAGCCCTGCTGCTACGCTCTCGCAGACCTCAATTGCCCCCTCTCCCGATTCCAACAGCCAATCTACGGTAGCGACCGAAGCGGAACCATCGCCATCGTCTAGACGGACCATCTTTATAACGAGTACCGAATACACCACCTTGTATCCATCTTCCTTGGCATCTTCACAAGCAGCATCGGAGCCTTCATCTCCGCCGTCGTCCTCGCCTGCAGCATCAGAGGCGCCAATCCCAACAGCCACTCGGCCGTCTATGCCGATATCCACAACAACCTTGACCACCGAGACAACGAGTTCATCGATAGCTGCTCCACTGCCCACAACCTCACTGTCGCCACCACCGGTTATAGTCATCACACCATCAGCGGGAGATACACCTGAGCCTACAACATCCAATACATCAGAGGCTCAATCGTCGCCCGATATATCCTCATCCAGCATGTCGACAGCCGCGCAACCTACCTCCGTACCCGGTACCACACAGCGACCAGCTGCAAGCTCAGATGCACCATCCTCGACATCGATTGCAGAAGCAACTTCCTCGACTTCCATATTACCGTCTGAAGCATCGAGCACACCGCCTCCTGCACCATCTGGGAGTGCATCAGCCTCAACCTCTCCGGCGGACTCTGCGCCAGCTCCTTCGGCAACATCTAGTGGTCCTCTGGTCGTTGTCCCAATCGATACGAGCCAGATATTCACGGTCACCGTTACCGAAACCACAACGGCGACAGAGAAGGAGACTGTGACCATCACAGCTACTGTAACGGCTTGAACGGACATGGGACCTCTGATAGGGGACTAGTCGAGGCGCTGCTTGTTTGATTCTGATACCCATGTGCGAAAGGCGGCGGATGTAAATAATGCGTACGAGCAAGTAATTATCAAGATTTTAATTCAATTCATACAGACCAGGCCTGCGTCCGGATTCTCGAAGTGCGATGTGCGTGATATAACCTGGGATAGGGCGGGTAATGACGTGCCTGCTCCTGTGAAAGTGTAAACTGGTAGTATCCATGGATGTAACGTCTTGTGCACCTATTGGTTGCTATAAGGCTGTAGACGGTCTTCAATCAACCGCCTTAAATTCGTCCATTCCCCCATCGTCAGATCAGAAAGCTGACAGCTCCGATTCGCGCACGTTATGCACGTTTCCAAGGTTAGCGTACCCCTGTCTCGTATGATAGAAGTGCCACACTCCATGGTGGCTCCGTTCGTCGCTGGAAAACTCGAACATCGGGCCCACCATTCTCTCGACACGGTTTCCATACATCTCAATGGTCAGATGTACTATATGTAACGAGTTCGAAATCGGCGACGAAGATATATTGCCTTTCAGCACATGGGTCGCCCAGGCTCTTAGCTCGCCATGCCGTTACTGTCAGTTGCTGGTCGAAGCCATCAACACTTTGGACCCTGACTTCCTATCCGAAGAACACCAAAAGCAGCAATTGGAACAATACGATGCACAACCCAGCATTAGTGTTAACGTTGGAATTAAACATGAAGGTCGAGTCTACATTTATTCCTAGCGGGGCGGCTGGGTGCCCCAGTGCCTGGTAATCCAAGCATGTGGAGGTTCCTCCGTTCATCGCTTCAAACGTGCTTGCAAGAGCATCCGGCGTGCATGAAAAACAGGATCCTACGTGGTATCCTGAAAGGCTGTTATTCTTGGAACCAGTCTGTGAAGAGAAACCTATCATCCGACTCATTGAAACACGGCATCAGCATCCACAGTCCGCGTACATCGCCTTATCTCATTGCTCAGGATCCGAACGATTCGTTTGCACCACGACTGAGAATATCCAGTCTCACTAGAATGCAATTGATAGCTCAAGTCTATCGCTCACTTTCCAAGACACAATCACTATTGCGCAAGAGCTAGACGTATCTTATATATGGTTTGACAGCCTCTGTATCATACAAGACCTAGTGGAAGATTGGGCGCGTCACGCTAAGCAGAGGGACAAAATCTACGAACATGCCTTATTCGTTGTAGCAGCCATTTCTTCATAGGCAGGCTCAGTGCCCTTTTTAGGAGCAGAAGCTCCAACCGATCAACATTCTTACTGTGCTGTCGACATCCAATATACAGCCAAGGATGGCTCATAGTAGCCACTAAAGCCAGAAGACTCCATCCGTACCTATATCCTGAATCTATTCGCGGCCCGCCCGAAGAACGAGCGTGGGTATTTCAAGAACGCTACTATACTGTACGGATCGTCAGTCTCACGGGAGAAGAAGCGAAATGGCAGTGCAAACTGGGGGCAGGGTGTGAGTGTTACGGGAGATTGACGATCAGAGATTCCCATGAATGGCAATGTCCTGGACAAGAGGGTCTACTCGACGCGGGGACAATGATCTTACAGAAATGGCGCAATGTTGTTCAAGAATACGCGTCACGAAGTCTGACTTACGGCACTGGCAGATTGCCGGCTCTCGTAGGAATTGCTTCTCGCTTTCATTCCTTGTTACAATCAAATTACATTGCCGGACTCTAGGAAGTTGAATTGCCTTTCAATCTTGGCTGGTTTCGCAGGGACCTGACTGATAGTTCAGCCGATACTCCGTTGATATCACCTTCCACTGATAACAAAGTTCCAACGTGGTCTTGGACTTCCAACTACTGGACTGGTTATTAGCTTTGGGAGTGGTACCCCCAGCTTGGACCATCGTCTGTTACAAAAGATCGATCACAGATTGAACTAAAAAGCAACGTCGAGGTCATTCAAATGCAATGTTTTCCAAGCGCAACGAATGCATTTGGAGCCGTGGAAACTAAAAGGTTTATCAAGCTACGCTGCCTCGTAGTCCCAGCTGTGATGTAATGCGACGCATATGGGCGTGCCAGCGTCCACAGAGATGGATTTAATCCGCAGATGGTCATCCTGGATTGTAAAACTACCTCCGTTATCGATTCCTCTGGTACAGTCAAGTGTGGGAATATGGTGCAAGATTCGTCCTCTGACCACATCAAAGCGGGTGGCGCAGCCGAGAAGAACGCAGCCTCTCAAGACGAACCAAGCCCACCTAGGCAAGCACACGTAGTCGTGGAAACGTGTTTTGCTTGCTGTTCTACTCGGAACATTCCGAGGCAAATCACAGGCATGCACTCTAATTCTTGGACAGGTATTAGATGCAGATACCACAACTTATCAGCGATTGGGGCTAGGCTGTGGCACCTCTGAAGGTCGGCTAGGGCCGCTATATGATGCACGTAAAGGTAGGTCTATTTGGCAAGGCTAGGAAGATCTAGAGCACTGGGAAGAATGGGAAAGATGGTTTGCGGATGCGGAATCAGACGTTGTGAAAATCGTGTGATAACCTGACTCTAAAACAGGACCCATTGAATATACTAGGAATGGTAACGCAATATTATATTCTTTGAAGTACACAGATAATGTAGAGGGATTTAGGAACGCGCAGGATTATTTAGTCTCGGACAAATACGATCCAGTGATCACGTATGAGCAACTGTAGCGGAGATCTAATTACACCGTGATAGCAATGTACTTAAATCACTATGGCACTGGTGAAACCTATCTTCGCATCTATTGGGCTAGTGATGCGTGGATTCTAACAAGCAAGTGGCGGGTTGCCTTGTTATTAACCTTATTGAGCGCTCACGCCTTATCAATAAACGTACGCTCTCCCGATTGGATTGTTTCTTGTGCAAGAGTCCACCGGCGAAGCTTATTTTCGTCGCAAAGTCTTGCCTATGACTTTTCAATTGTTGAGGAATCCACCGAACCAAACTTCCCGGTACCATCCCCACGAGGACGGTGTCCGCGACGATCCCGCAAAGTCTTGTCTCCTAGAGCCAACATTGTAGTTGTACTTGATAGCGTGCTTTAGCTGTCCACGGTTGGTGCCCTTGGTTAATTCTTAAAATCAAGGAGCTGTACACTCGAGGTACATACTGTTCCCTTTAGGACTCAGGTGCCTTGCTTTACAGAAGGAGTGATGTCAGATGCCGCAGCCTTGTGCATGCACTCAGGTTGAATCGTAGTACGCCAGTGGTACAAAAAGGGGGCCAAAATGGAATTGGAGTCCTGTTTATATCTTGAGCCATCCCCACTTCAACACCTCAGCGTAGCCTTGTCCCTACATATTGAAACCAGTACATCCTCAACAATCATGACCCTGATTCAGCTGTAGGTCTCTTCGCGATGCAAGTCGTCCTTCGGGCACCTGAAGCGCAAATCACAACCCGAGCTGAACTGCACGCCCGCCAAAGCGCGGACACATCGGGACCAGGATCACTCATTGGCTACGTTAACACGAGCGGCGGATCTGGATGTAAGCTATCCCTGCGTGTTGAGTATTACAACTCGTACTAATATGCCATGCTACAGATTCTCCGCTAACGTGTGGTATTCCGGACACGCTTAAGTCGAGCAGCTCATATGCACGATGCGGTTCTGGCGACGCCGATAGTACCATGGGTAGACAGCCCTTCGCGACCATGTATTCTGGGAGCACACTTCTCTACGCTACGGAAGCTGGATCAACCCACACTGAAACTTGCTCTTCACCATTGAACTGCAATACTGCTGTTATTGTTTCCACGATTGGGGCCACGGATGGCTTGTTATTCTTGGATTGCTGGGATTGCTGGGATCCCCAATACGGCTCGGAACCCTTCATTATAGTGCAGGATATTGGTAGTAGTGAGCCCTGGAAGTGGCACGAATACTCACATGCATTCGATTAAATGATCAGGGTCTTTTTTATCGTCGTTACCGACCTGAACAGATCATACGACAGCTAACACGAATTATAATATATTATTTATAGTAAAAAGGCGCACTAAATAAGAATATAAAAGAGAGGTTTAATAAAGTAATAATAAAAATTTTAAGTATTTATACTATAAATAATAATCTTAATACTATAATAAAAAGTAACTTTTTTATAAAAAATTTTTTTTTAAAAGATATTAAGTACTTAAGTTTAGATAACTACGTCTTCTATTATCTATTTACTAATATTTTAACTATAACTTCTAATATAAAAGCTAATAACTATATTTAATACTAGACCTATTAAAAGAATATATATTTTTATTATTAATAAAAACGTCTCTAACTTATTAAATTATTATAAAAATAAAGTAATTAAACCGAATATTATAATAGATAAATATAAATAAATAAAATATATTATAAATAAGATTAAAGTATTTAATATATATTTATATATTAATCGAATAAATAGTGTGGCTGTAGTGGCTCAGGGCGACCAAAAGGGGTTTCAAAAAAGGAGGAGTATATATATGCCTTCATAAAGTATTTAATAATAAGTATAGGATTAAGCTTTTAAAAGTATATTTTATTATTTTAGAAACGCAGTATAAGTCTACTATTCTTAAATAATATATATTTATTTATATATAGATAGGTAAAGACGATTATTATAATTATAAATAGACGTATATTAATTATTAAATAATAACTCTTTAAACTATTATTATTAAAAATAATACTAAAAATTTTTTTATTAAAAGTAGTAAGCTGCGAAAAAGAAAATTATTAAATATAATAATAAGTAAATAAGGAATTTTATAAAGAAGACCTAAAAGTGGACTGGCGAATAGGTCTCTATATTAGGATTTTAAAAACTATAGTATCACCTTTAATACTAGCCTAATTAGGAAGTTTAATAACTAGTTTTATAGCCCTAATTTAGCTCTATATTTTACTAATAGAAAGTTTTTCCTTAACTCTTTTAGTTAAAGAGATATTTTAAATTAGAGCTAAATATAAAAACCTAACTCTTAATAATATAGGTTAGCTAATAACTTTTTATTTATTAGACTTAGAGACACTTTTTCGACACATTAAGTATAAAGGCATATATATACTCCTCCTTTTTTAAAACCCCTTTTAGTCGTTTTAAGCTACTATAGCCACACTATTTGTTTAATTAGTATATAAATATTAGACTTAGAGAAAAACTTTCTATTAGTAAAATATAAAGCTAAATTAAAACTATAAAACTAGTTATTAAATTTTCTAATTAGGCTAGTATTAAAGGGGATATTATAGTTTTTAAAATCCCGATACAGAGACCCATTTACCACACTAGTAAGAATATTAAAGTATTTTTTAAAAAGTATTTATAACTTTTTAAATATAATTAATTTAATAATAATATAATAATAAAACTTTTAGCGTATAGGCTAAGTATAAACTATAAATTATAAAAAATATAGTTTATATTATTAAATATTACGTAATTTAAAATTTTGACTTCCTCTAATCGTAGATTTTAAATTATGTAATATCTAATAATACAAACTATATTTTTTATAATTTATAATTTAACTTTAGCTTATGCGCTATAACTTTTATTATTATATTATTATTTAATTAATTATATTTAAAAGGTTAGTAAATACTTTTAAAAAAACACTTTACAGGGGGGGGACATTGGGAAAGGGTTAATCTAAAAAGTTACTATTTTTAAAAATTAATATATCATTAATTACTAAGCCTAAAAATACGTGAATTATATCGTTTTAAAGAGAAAATAATAGAGAATTATATAATCATTTTAATTAGGTACTATTTATTACCTATAATCAATTAAAATTACCTAAAAATAACAATTTTTTTATCCCCTTGTTTAGGTTCCTATAACTTTTTAGTTAGTAAATATATTTAACTAAAATTTTAACTATACTCTTTTAGGTCTAGTATAGGTCACGTAACTAGATTTTCGGGGTAGATTAGTAATCTAATAATATAATTATATTAATTCTAAAAATATTACTCAGACTTGTATAATTACTAGTCACGTAATATATTATTAATATTATAGTATATTATAATATCTTTTAATTTTTATAAACTTAAACTCCTATTTCCTTAAAATAGAGCTAAAATTCTTAAAACTTAAATATAACGTTAATTTACTTTTAAGAGTAAATAATTCTCCTGCTTTAATTACTACTACTTTAAAAAAGTTTCTTACTACTATTTATCACGCTATACAACGAATTAAAAATAAAAATAAAAAGGATTATAATATAAAAAAAGTTTATACAGGGAGTATAAAAAAGTTAACTAAAAAATATAAATAAGTTATTAATAGAGACTTAACTAGAAGTCCTAAAAAGGAGAATAAAAGAATACTATTAAAAAATAATCTAGAGATTACCCCTAGACAACTACAAAGAGTTTTAAAAGAGCAGGGTTATATAATTAATATAAGTAAAAAAAAACTAATAATAAATAAAGAAAGCGCTAAAAAAAGAGTAAAATACGCTAAAGAATAATTAAAAAATATAAAAAATATAAAACTAGAAAAAATAATATTTTCTAATAAGTTAGTAATACAAAGGGGACAATAAAATAGACAATATTATAGAAAAAGTAGTAATAATAAAGTTAGAAGAGAACTAGCTATTAGCTAATTACAAAGTAAGTTATTTTAATCTTTTAAAATATTAAATTATATAACTTTTTATCTATTTTTAAGCTATAGTTTTAGTTTTTTAATATTATTTATATTAATTATTTTATAGGCCAAAACCTTAAACTATAAGTTTAGAGTGCAATTTAGATAGGAGGTAGAAGTAATTAAGTATTTATTAAAACACCTAATTCTTCTACTTCTTATACTAGTAAAGATTATATAAATAAAGTCCTTATACCTAAAGTTAAACTAAAAATAAAAAGGGGTAAGTTATATAACCTTTTTTTACCCCTTTTTCTTACCCCATTTTTAATTAATATAATAATATATATATATATATATATATATATTATATTATAATTATAAACTTTATACTAATATTAATCTAGGCTGGTAATTTTAATAAGATAACGTCCTTCTTTATAAAACAACAGACGTTTTAAACTGGTTTAAAAATAATAAAATTAAACTCTTTCCTTATCTAGCCTATAGCCCTGACTTAGCCCCTATAGAAAATATATAGAGTTATTTAAAATATAGGCTAAATAATAATAAAGAGGCTACTTTAAGGGTAGGATCTAGTTTACAAAGTATAAAGGCCTTTAAAAGAGTTATTAATAAAGAGTAGTAGAATATACTATAAGAAGTTATTAATAACTATATTTTATCTCTTCCTAACCGTTATAAGGCGGTTATAGAAGCTAAGGGCTACTATACTAAGTACTAGTAATTTATTATTACTAGTTTATTATTAGAAATTTAAAAAAGTAACTTTTAACTATAGTTATATAAATAATATATAAATATATAAAAATACTTTATATACTTATATATTATAAGTACTATTATAATATATATAAAAATAAGCAAATTTTACACCTTAAATAAAAAGTTATTATAGTCTAAAATATAACTCTAAAAATTTTCTATATTCACTAATTGTTTTTTACCCCTAAACCCCTTAGTTAGTAGTCCCTAAGTAGGTAAATAGAATAAGCTAGACTTTCTCTTTAATATCGTATTTTTTTCGTATTTTTAGGACTTATAACTAAAAAGTTATATTATTTTAAAAAAGGTACCTTTTTAGATTAACCCTTTCCCAATGTCCCCCCCCTGTAATGTTCCTCGCTTAGGCTGGTAAATCCAAAATGCCAAGCTTTTTCTTAAAACTTAAATAACTTTAGTAATACTAGTCCTAATTAGGTAATTTTTAGCTTATTTAGCTTAGTTACTCTAAAATTTTAATCTAGTTAAAAAAATTACTTAATTAAGACTAGTATTACTAAAGTTATTAAAGTTTTTATCCGAGTAACACTATTATAGGGTTAGGTTAGGGTTAAAAAACTAGGTTACTTAATGAATTTAGTAATACTAGTCCAAATTAGGTAATTTTTAATTAAATTAAAATTTTAAAGTAACTAAGCTAAATAAGCTAAAAATTATTTAATTAGGCCTAGTATTACTAAAGTTATTAAAGGTTAAAAAAAGTGGGGCAACCTATTTAACTAGCCTATCCTCGCTTATTCTTACTTATATACGATCCTAAGTGGTCTGTATAACCCTAACCTATTTGCTAGTCTACTAGCTACTACACGGATTCCTGTAAAACGTTTCTATAATATTTTAAATATAATAAAAAAAAATATAGTATATAGTTATATATTATTATATTATACTAAATATAGTTATAATAAGTTAAAATAGTAATATATAAATAAATATTACTTTTTAATCTAGTACTAAATATTTATTTATAAAATAAATAAAAGATAAAGTAAAAATAGTTTACTATTACTAGTATATTATAAAATATTAATATATACTAATAGTCTTAGTACTATATACGCCTATATATATAAAATAATAAAATAAGTATAATAAGTATAATAAGTAGTCTACTATACTAGACAGCTATATTAATTCTTATTTATAGATATTATATATACTATATACTAAATATTATAATATAACTAAATAACTATATAAAAGTAATAAGTATAGTATTTTTTATATAACTAAATTTATTCCTACACTATTAATAGTATTTCTTTTAAATAATTTTTTTAACACTCCCGAGTAAGAGTATAAAAGACTTATTTATTCTTTTATATTTTATTTTTATTACGTTTTACCCCGCCTACTAATAGTCTACGAATTAATAATATTATTATAGTCTTATTATATAATTTAGAGTAATATTTTTCTGTTTAATTTTATATAAGCCTTTATACTACCTATTAAACTTCCTACTAAAATAATAATACTATAAAAGCCCGCTAAAACAAGATATATATATACCCGACTTATTTAGCCTTATAGAATAAAAAAGAAGCTATTACCTATTATTTTTAGTATTTACGCCGCCTATAGGCACTTACTATTTAATTAGTAACGCCTACTAAATAAGAATAAGAGACTTCCTAAAGTTTATAATACTTAATTTTTTTTTTTAATTTTATAAGCGTACTAATAGATCTATTTTATTTTATTAGTCTAAGTCTAGAGTTACTTTATTACTTTTAGCTTTATTAATAACGTTAGATTTCCTAGCCCTTTTTTATTAACTATCTACTTTTATATAGCTTTTATTCTGTTAGCCTAAAATCTATTTATATAAAATAACGTACTAAAAAGGGCTTTAAAGTAGCTAAAAATAATATATTTAAAAAGGCTATTCTTTACTAAAAAGTTGCGTACGCGTAAATTAATATAAAACTTATTAATAAGCTATACGTAAATAGATAGTTTTAGTTAATTTTAGATTTTATACTAGCTTAGAGTATTACTATTATTAGGAGTAGTTAGTATAATAGGCGGTAAGTTAGTAACCTATTTAAAATTAGTATAGTAATAGACGTTTTAAAAATAAAAAAAATCTATAAAAATTATAATATAATAAAGTATAACTTTAAGAAATAGGAGTTAATAATATAGTATAGAGTATAGGACAAATAACTAAACTTATTTAAAGACTAGATATTTAGTCGTATAAACTCTAAATAATAGCTTAATAACTCTTTTTAGTTTTAAAGTCTATACGCTTAGTAACCCCCTAGACTAAGTATATTATATATAATTATAAGTAGTAATTACTAATAACCTTAAGAATAATTATAAGTAGTTACTAATCTATAAATATATAATTAGAGTATAAGTAGAGCGTTACTATATTTAGTAAAATATTTTACCCTTATTAAAAGGAAGGAGTATAACTTTTAAGAGTTTAAAATTTATATTACTTATATATAGCCTTATTAGTATTATATTAAACTATTTAGTATTTATTAAGTTCTTATTATTACGTTATACCGCGGCTTTATAAAGCTCGCGAAGTACGTTAATTAATAATTTTTTTTAAAAAGCTTTAGAGTATTATAGTATATTTTAATTTAAATAAATAGTTTAGTAGTATAAAGTAAATAGTAATAGTAATTATTATAGATTATAATTTTATAGTAAGAATAGGTAAGTTATAGTAAACTAGATAATATTTATTTTTAGAACAAAAGGTAAATTAATCTTATATATTAAATAAGATAATTAAAATTAAATATATATATAATAGGTAAGTAATTAGATAACTTAGTTACGTAATTAACCTATAATTAAAAAAAGTATATAAGCTTTAATATTATAATATACCCCCTAGGTAAGCTGCGTTTAAGTAGTAAGCCTATTTAGAAATTACCTAAAATAAATTCTATTTTTATAATATTCTATTATAATAATTACGGCGTACTTAATTCTTTTTATTAGATCTTTTTTATATAAATTTAGATACTATCTATTTTTATAGTAAGTTTACGGCTCTAAATAATCTACTTAACTAATTACTTATAATAGCTTATTTTATTAGTCTATTTTAAGTAAAATTTATTTTTATATTATCCTATAATTAGCTATTATTTTTTATTTAAACTAATTATACCTTTTATATTTAGTAAATAGATAAAATTATAAGCGTAGTAAATAGATAGTAAGTTATATAAATAAAGGTAGCTCTACTACGCTAGATTAGGTATAATAACTACTTAAATTATTCTTTTCTTCTTTTCTTTAGTTTATAATAATTTTTATTATAGTAAGTAATACTACTATTATTACTCTATTCTACTTATCTAAATATTACTAACTAATTATAAAATACTTTTAGAGATTTTAGTATCTACTTTTTTATTTAAAACTAGTAGTAATATAGCGGCCGCAGTTATAATAGTTATAGTAATTATAATAATTAATTTATAAAAACTACTTTTCCTCTTAATCCTTTTAAATTAGATAATAATAACAACAATCCTCTAGCCTTAAATAATAATAAAAAGTAGAGTAGAAGCAGTTAGATAATTACTAAAAGTAAAAAAAAGTTACCTCCTAAGTCTAGTAAGTAGCTTACTTTAAACTATAAGATCTATGTACGCAGCGCTCTATCCAGTAATTTAATACAAGCTTATTTTAAAAATTTTAATTTTATAGGTACGCGCTGCTATTATTATATAATCTATATATATAATTTACTATATATCTTACTAATTATATATCTATTATATATTACTAATTATTATAGTTCTATTAGTATCTATACTATTTATATAACCTTTATTAAGCTTATAATTAAGTATAATACTATAAACCCTAAAGTAAGTAATTATTCTTTAAATTTTAGTTTATAGATTATACTAATATATTATAGTTTAATAATAAAATTATATTTACTTTTAAGGCTACCCGTAAAATTTTTAAGTAGTACTAAACTTTTTTAGCGCTAAGCGCCTAAATAGTATTATTAAGTAATTAAGGTCTACTAAACTCTTTTAATTAAAATTAATATTTAAGTCTTATTTTTAGTAGCTAGGGCTATAGTAATCTAGTTTATAAGTATTTTTATAAGTATATGTTAGCTATTACTAATTTTTATCTAGTACTTTACTATTATCTATTTAAATAACAGATAGCTAATAATCGTATTTAAATAATAGGCTAAAATATTAATTTAGAAGAGGATTTTACTAACTACTTAAATAAATTTATTTTAAATTTAAACTAAAAGCGGTTTAATTCGTTCTTAAAGGGCTATAATATATATATAAGATTAAAATAGTAGTAGTATAATTATAATTATTTACTAAAATATTAAAAGATAAAGAGCGAGTTATACTTTTATAATTAAGATTTTTTTTTAGACTTTTAGCCGCTTTTATTTACTTTAGACTCTAGGCTGTTTTTATCTACTTTAGACTCTAAGTAGGCGTCTCTATTTAAGTAAAATTTAAAAATATAAGCGTAAGCGGCTATATAAACTACTTAATAAGGCTTTAGCTATATTATAATTATAATTATCTATTCTTCTTATAATTAATTTTCTTAATTTTAGATTTTTTTTTTTTAGATTTCTTTTATTTAAAATAGATAAAATCTAATAGACTCTCTTCTCTCTATTTTTTACTTACTTAATAATTAGTAACTATATATTTTATAGATTAAACAGCTTTTTAAAATATATAAATTATTATTACGTAAGCGCCTTTATTAATTTATTAGTAGATATATCTCTAGTTTATAAATAGATTACCTTAAATAATTTTTTTTATATATTATTCACGTAGTTATATATTCTAAATATTAATATAGTATAATTAAGTTGTAATTCTTTTATTAGCTTTAACTATAAGTCTAATTATTTATTAATTATTACAGTAGACTCTCTAAATAGATTTTAAATTAAATATAATTTTATAAAAGAAGCGCTTTAAAATTATTACTTTTTTACTTATATACTCTAAAGCGATTAGCTTAGCTTCTATTATTAAAGTAGTAATAATAGTTTATTTAACTACTTTCTAGAAAATTGTACCCCTAAATATTATTATAATATAGCTATAAAATAATTTTTTTTTTTTAGGGTTGTTAGCAAATAATACATCTCTATAAATTATAAAATTAGATTTATTATATTATTTATATTAAATCGCCTGCCAGTAGGTGCAATATAGGTAAATAATTATTTTATTAATAATAGTAAAGTACTATAGGCTTAGATTTATTAAAAACTATAATAGCTTTAAAATTATAAATATAATATCTAGTTAAAGCATAATCACTGTATATAAAACTAATCCTATATATTTTTAATATTACTTAATATTCTGCTTAGAAGTTTTTCTAGTAAACTTAATAAACTCTTTTAAAAGAAGAAGTATTTTAAAGAAACTACTACTATTATTAAAACTAAATTTTTTTATAATCTTATTAATATATATATTATAAATAAGTATAATTATTTTATTTTTATAATTACAGATTACTCTAACCTTAAAAAACTAATAAATAGGCCTCTTTACTTTAATTTTATATTTTAAAGTAATCCGGCTCTAAAACTATTTTACTATTACTTTATAATCTTTATAATATAGTAGTTTTTTTTTATGTAATAAAGTTGCTATTAGTAACTACCTAATTAGGAAGAAAAGTGCTATATATACTATAGGACTTAACGACCGGCTTTTAAAGGTATTACGCTAAGCCTAATTAAAAAAAGTAGTACTAAGATAGGCACGTAATAACTACTTAATAGTATTTAACAGTATTATAGCTTAGTATAATTTATTATTTATATAGTAACTTATACTTATATATTTACTATTATAACTAATACTAAGTAGGTATTTATAAAGAAAAAAATATAAAAAAATATTTATCTATAGTATATATATTATAGTAGTATTTAATAACTAATATATATACTTCTAATATACTATAAAATAATTTACTAGTAATATATATATAAACAGTTTACGGCGTACGCTATAAAGCGTATATATACGCTTTACTAAATAAATAAAATAAGTAAAAGGAAATAATAAAAAAGTTAAAGTTATAATAACTAACTTCTTATAACTAGTATAGGGTAATATAAGTAATATTTATACTACTTTTAGTTTAATACTATATAATAGTATACCCGGTATAACTAAAAAATAGTATATACTTATAGTTGCTATTACTAAAAAACTAAAAATTTAATTAAGATATAGATAATAAAACAGAACGTCTTATAAATTAAATAAAAAACTAGTATTACTAGTACTCTTAAATACCTACTAGATACTTAAGGCGTAAGATAGTATATAATAACAGTTCTAGGAAGTCTACTATAAAAACTAATAACTTATAAGACTTTTATAAATAAATAAAAACTTTATATAAAAATAGTAAAGTAATTTAAAGACTCTATATAGGGGTAGACTAAATAACCCTAGGTATATTATAGAACTGCGAGTATATAACGTTATAAAAGCGCAGTAGGTAGATAACGCTTATATATTAAAGAATTTTTTAAATTAGAGATAATAGCTAATAGGTCTAGAGTAATAAAAATAAATAGTTTAGTATATAACTAAATAAAATAAAATATTTTATATTAATTTTTTTATTATAACTCTAAAACCTTTAGGTCCCTATTAAGACCGGTAATATAATAGTAAAATATTATTTATATAAAATAAAATAAAGGCCGTCTTTTTATAATTAAAAAAAAGATAAAATTTTTTTTTAATACTATAAGCCCTATAGCGCGTAGTAAGCTTAAAAACCTTTTATACTAAAATTAAAATAAGTCGCGTAGGCTATATAATACTTAATTAAGTCTAATATATATACCTTACTTTATAAATCTATTAAATAATTTATATATTACTAGATTCTCTATTAATATTAAAGTATTAAAGAATACGTTAATAATATTATATTATAAAATCTTTAGATTAAATTCCGCTGTAAGTGCTATTATAATATAAAATAATCTTACTATAAGCGTAGTAGTATATATTAATTATATAAAATTAATCTCCTAGAAATTACCTCTTATAATAATATAGGAATGAAGGCATGCACATACTCCTCCTTTTTTGAAACCCCTTTTGGTCGCCCCGAGCCACCACAGCCACACTATTTGTTCGATTAATATACAAATATAATAATATAGGCTTTATACTTAATAAAATATCTATTTTAATTAAATTTATAGGTCTAGACCTATTTTAATAGTAAAAATTAACTATTTACTTCTACTTTAGTAATCTTTTTTTTAGATTTCTTTTTTTAAAAGCGTATTAATTTTAATATATAAAACTTATTTAAATCTATTATTTAAAAAATATAAAATAAACTACTTCTACGTTATAAGTAGTAGAGGAAAATTATTTTTATATATATAATATAAATTACAGCAGGTAAAATAATTAAAAGATAATATTTTAAATATTTTATTAAGCATTGCAGCTATTACTATAATATTAAAAATAATATATATTTATAACTTAGCATATACCTCTATAGCGCTAAAATATATATATATATATAAAATTAATTTAAAAATTATTATTTTATAGATCTGCGATTACTATATAAGTATTTATAAAATTTATCCTACCCCCTAACTAATCGCCTAGTTTATTATTTTTAGGTTACCTCCTATAAAGGGGTAAATTTATATATTTAATTTTAGATCTTTACTACTATAGCCTTCTATTTAATTGCGTTATTTAACCCTAATTACACTTTTAGTAATATTAAACTAGTAATATTTTTACTTTACTTATAGTAGTAAAAATATTATTTATAATTTAAAAAGTAGCTATAGAGTAATTATACTTTAAACTTTAAAAATTATTTCTAAAATTTAATAGACTAGCTTCTCTAGCTTTATATATTTTTTAGTAACTATTAGGTACCCCCTAATCTCTTATAAAATTATTTTAAGTAGTATTTAGTACTAGCGTTACTTCTAAAATTATAAGTCCTAATTATTTATTTAATATTATATAGATTCTTAAATAATTACTAATTAAATAATTATCCGGTCTTAATAGAGACCTAAAAATTTTAGAGCTATAATAAGATAATTAATATAAAATATTCTATTTTATTTAATTATATACCTAGCTATTTATTTTTATTACTCTAGACCTACTAGCTATTATCTTCTTATAGTCCTTATAGACTTTATAGTCCTTATAGTCCTTATAGCCTAATTTAAAGAATCCCTTAGTATTTAGGTCTAGCGCACCTATTTTATTCTTATAATATTATATGCCTACAGCTCTGTAATATACCTAGGGTTATTTAGTCTACCCTTATATAGATTTTTTAAGTTACTTTACTACTTTTATATAAAGTCTTTATTTAATTATAAAAGTTCTGTAAGTTATTAGTCTTTATAGTAGACTTTTTAGGACTGTTATATACTATTTTATACCTTAAGTATCTAATAGGTATCTAAAAGTACTAGTAATACTAGCTTCTTATTTAATTTGTAAGACGTTTTACCTTATTATTTATATTTTAGTTAAATTTTTAGTTTTTTAGTAACAGCTATTATAAGCGTATACTACTTTTTAGTTATACTAAATATACTATTATATAATATTATACTAAAAGTCGCGTAAGTACTACTATTACTTTATACTAGTTATAGAAGGTTACTTATCTTAATTTTAACTTCTTTATTATTTTCTTTTACTTACTTTATTTAAGTTTAGTAGAATATATATATATACTTTATAGTACGCGCCGCGAACCGTTTATATATATATTACTAGTAAGCTATTTTATAGTACGTTAGAAGTATATATATTAGTTATTAAATACTACTATAATATATACTATAAATAAATATTTCTTTATATTTTTTTTTGTAAATACCTACTTAGTATTAGTTTATAATAGTAGATATATAAGTATAAGTTACTATAGGGTAATAAATTATACTAAGCTGCGAATCTGTTAAGTACTATTAAGCGGTTATTACGTACCTGTCTTAGTATAATACTTTTCCTAATTAGGCTTAGTATAGTACTTTTAATAGCTAGTTATTAGGTCCTATAGTATATACAGTACTTTTCTTCCTAATTAAGTAGTTACTAATAGTAACTTTATTATATAAAAAAAAATAATTATCCTATATAGCTACTAAATTTTTAGTAGTACTAAAAAAGGCTTAGTTTATTACTTTTTTATCCTAACTATAATTAGTACCCCTAAGTTTATAATTAGGGTTTAGATATTTATTATTTTTTATTTACTTATTTAACTAGCTTAGTAAGTATATATTATTAAATACTACGCCTAAGTTTATAAATTTATTTTTATAAAATACCTTAATAACTAAAACTATTTCTTTTTTAAGTATTCTATAATTAGATAACTCCTTATAAAAAAGCTCTTTATTAAAAATAACATTTTAAGTTATAATTACTTAATTAAGTACTAGGACCTATTTTCTATAAATATTAAAAGTATAATAGCTTACTAAATACTTAATATAGCTTTATAGGTTTATTTTAAATCTACGCTTATCGCGGCCTACTAAGCGTTTTTTATTTAAAGAATAAGTATAATAGCCGTATATATAAATTTTATTTTAATTAGAACGTAAATCTGCTATTATATTTTTTATAATTATAGACTTTTACTATCTAAAGTACTACTTAAACTAATTATTAAATACTTTATTTAGTAATCGTATTTTATAAAATAATAATAAACTTATTCTATATAACTATATTACAGTATATATTATCTTAAGCTAAAATTTAGTAAATAGATTAGCGCTTAATTATATCTTAATTACCTTTAAAATTATTTTTTAGTCTACCCTCTCGGCACTACTATTTAGTTTATAAGTATATAGTAGAGTTATAATAAGTTTAATTTTTTAATTAGCTACTTATTTTTTAAAATATAAGTAACTATACTATAGTACTATAGTAGTATTATTATTTTAAATAAGTATATAAATCTTAAAATTATATCGCGTAAAAAATAGCTTAGTAAAGTTCTTAAAGATTTTTATAATTATTTCTAAGCCCTTTAAATAGAGATTATAATTATAGATCTTTTTACTAAAGTTATCTTTTAAAATTATACTTTATTACTTGTCTAATTTACTTATTAGTATATTAAAGAGGTTTTATAATACTTAAAAGAATAGCTATAGTAATCGTTTTTTCAGTTTTTTAAAAATTACTTATATTATATAAGTAGTAAAATAGTATATACACTTTAAATAAGCTATACTATTAATTTTAATATTTTAAGTATACTATACTAATACTTAAAATACTACTTTTTTTAAATACTTTAATTACTAATACTATATCTACTTACTATTAATATAGGGATAATTAACCTATAATTTCTAAGTTTTTTAATTATTTATTACAGTATTAATTATAGAGTAAGAGGTAATTAGCTTATATTTAATAAAAGTAAAGTTATACTTATATTATAGCTCTATTAGAATAATATTTTACTTTAGTATATCTATATATAAAGTAAAATTAAAACTTAAATACTAAATACTAATCTTTCCTAAATAAGCGTTAAAAATAATATTAATATAAAAGCCTTTTACTATTATAATATTTTTAAGTATTAAATTTTTTATACGAGGGCTATTTATATTATATAAAACTTACTTTAGAATTTAGTTATCTATTTTAATATATATTTGTATACTAATCGAACAAATAGTGTGGCTGTGGTGGCTGTGTAGGCGACCAAAAGGGGTTTCAAAAAAGGAGGAGTATGTGCATGCCTTCATAAACCTATTTTAATAATTACTAATACCTATATTTTAGCTTTAATATTTTTAATTTTAGTAACCTTTTTAAACGTTCCGGGAATAAGTATTAAAGTATTATTAATAAAATATATAGTAGTACCATTATCTAAAATAGTACTCTTTTTATTTAATATACGTATTAAAAGATCTATAATAACTATTATAATTTTTTTTAAATATACTATCTTAGTGTTAGTATTTACCTTTTAATTTTTAAAATTTGTCTTTTTAATTTTTATTTATAGATTAGTATATTTAATCTACTATAAGTAATTAAGAATTTTCTTTCTATTAATGCTAGAAAGTATAATTAGTAGTAATTCTTTTAGATATTTTTTTATAATTATAGTCTTAAACCTATAGTAATAAATTAGTTTTTAGTAGTAATAAGTAGATTTTAAGTATAAATAAGTAGCTTTACGCTTAGTTTAACGCTTATTCTAATTTTTACTAGCGCTTAAGTTAGTATTAGAGTTATATTTACTAAGCATTATAAATACTACTAATTTCTTATTATAATTAGTACGTAGTAACTACTACTAAAGTATTATAAAAATAAATATTTCTAATTTTATCTAGAGTAAAAAAGGGTTATTTAAGCGTTAAATTACACATAATATTATATTTTATTAATTATGCCTAGTTAAGAGCAATCCTTTACTCTAGTATAATTAAAAAATTATAAATAGCTATTTTTTCTTTTATATTAAGTATCCTATATATACGCACCTTTTTATAAAAGAGTTTCTATTTATTATACTATTACTTAGAATCTTATCTTTTATACTTAGCCTTTTTAAAATAAGTATAGTACTATACTTGCACTAAATTTTATATATTAGTATTAGTTAGTATAAAATTAGTTTTAAGTATATATATTATCTCTTAAAGCGTTAGCTTTTAGTAATTAAGAATTTTAATTATTATCGGCCTTAAAATATTAAAGTATACTATCTTATTTATCTAGTCCCTAAGGTTCTTAAGGCGATTATTATTTATAAACTAATTAATAAATAATACTTTATATTCTACTATCTATATAAAATACTATTTTATTTATATTTTATATTCTTTAAGATTCTTTTTATATTATTTTCTAATTATAGGATTATCGATATCGTAAAGAACTAATTAAATAAAAAATAAAAAGTACTATAATTAATAATCTTCTATAGAGATAATATTTTTTTTATTAAAGTTAACTTTTTTCTAGATCCCTTTTTATATAGTAAGAAACTAAAATTATATATACTAATTAGGCTAGCTTAAGCAGCTTATTAGCTAATAGAGCCTTATTAGAATTAAGTTAGTTATTATAATAGATTAATTAATAGGTAATTAAAAAAGGGGGAGAAAAACTTAGTTTAATAATTAAATATATTAGTGCGATAGCAAAAAATAATTAAAATATATAAAAATAAGTATCTACTAATATTAAGTTACGTAAAGAGAATTATTCTATAGTTTTAAAGCGCTGGACTTATAATTATAGTAAACTAAATAATACTTATTTTTAAAGTAAAAGATAAATTAATTCTATTTATTAGATAAGATAATTAAGATTAAATATATATATAATAGGCGAGTAATTAGGTAACCTAGTTACGTAATTAACCCGTAATTAAAAAGGGTATATAAGCCTTAATATTACGATATAAGTATATATTATATTTATACTAGTATTAGTATAGTAATAGTAATTATTACTAACCTATATAGTTATAATAGTAAAGAATCCTAAAAATCTTATTATTATATATACTAACCTAAACTATACTTATAAGTAGAAGTAATTACTCTTAACTATATTAAATAATTAAAATATCTCTAATTACGTTAGATATAAGGCTAATATAGTAATAATATGGAGGTATATATATACTCCTCCTTTTTTAAAATCTCTTTTAGTTACCCTAAGCCACTACAGCTATACTAT
Source organism: Pleoardoris graminearum (assembly GCA_030770415.1). Lineage (NCBI taxonomy): Eukaryota > Fungi > Ascomycota > Dothideomycetes > Pleosporales > Didymosphaeriaceae > Pleoardoris > Pleoardoris graminearum. The sequence continues at coordinate 375,071 of JASEKS010000044.1, read as the reverse complement.
TTATTTAATTAATATATAAATATATATTACAATTTAGGTGTTTCTGTTTTAGATAAAAGCGTACTTATATAATAAAAAATATATAGTCTACACTATAGAGCTTTGGCTTAATAATAATTTATCTTTTTACTCTTATAGATAATATATATCTAATTTATCTTATATATTATATTATATTACTACTCTACTCTAATTCCTAATATTTAAATTACTATATTATCTTTAGGAGTAATTTAGTATAATATAGCTTTAAAAGAGTTTTATTATCTAGTTATATATAATATATTAGTTCTATAAAATACTAGAATTATTAAAAAACCTAAAAATAATTTTAAACTTTTTTTTTATATTTTTAATACTTAAGTTTTTTAAAGGTTTATATAAGCTGTAGAAATACCTCTATTAGGCCTATTAAAGTATAAAAGGGTATAAACGGCTACTAACTATTATAGTTAAATATCTTTATTTTAATTAAAATTATTTATATTTACTAATTTTAAAAAAGTACGCGCTTAGCTCTAATAGATTAAAAATAAAAATAAAATAAAATAACTACTTAATATTTACTAATACTTTAATATAGGCAACTAAGCCGTAATTATAAAAGACCTAACTATTTTATAGAGTTATACTACTTTAACTTTTATTTTAACTATATATCTACTAACGCTAAAGGCCCCTTATATTTATAAAAAAAAAGGGTAAACGTAATTTTAACTTTTAAAAAAATTATTATAAGTACTATTTTTATTAATTATTAATCTATTTTCTAATAAAAATTTTAAAAATTAAATTTACTATTACCTATATTAATAATCCCCTTTAAACTACCTAAAAGGCTAAAATTACTTTAAAATTTAGTACTAATCTACTATAAAAAAAAACTTAAAATCTTTTAAAAGTTATAATACTAGATATTCTTAAAAGACTACTATAATAGTTTAATAAAACTAAAATTAATATTAAATAAACTATTTAGCTATCTAAGTAGTCTTTTATAGAACTTTTAGATTATATTTACCCTTTTTAGAAGGAGCTAGATATACTTAAAGCTAATAAGGAATTCTAATAGGTCTAAAATATTATAAGTTACTTAAATAAGAATCTTTAGGCTAGACTATAGACTTTAAAAGAATAATAGATTAATACTATTACTAAAATAAAAAAAAAAGACTAATTTTTTTTATTAATATAAAAGATAACTAATTCTAGTAATTTTAGAACGTAAGAGTCTAAAAAAAATATATAAAATATAGAGAAATTTACTAAACTTTAAAAATATTTTAAATAAAACTAATAAGTATAGTTAGGTACTAACTAGTCTAATAAACTACTAACTAAAATAGAGTTCCTTACTAGTATGCTAATTTATTATTATTATAATAAAAAAGGCTACTATACTTTTAACTACTAGTATAAAGATAAGCTAATAATTTTTAAATCTAAAAAAGCGACCGAAAAGACCGCGTTATTAATTTAAATAAAAAAAGAGAAACAGTAGAAGTAATTATAATACTTACTACCTATATTAGAACTATTATAAGCTATTTATTAAAAATACCTAAAGTTAAGTATATTAGTAATTTATTTAACTAGTTATATAACTAAATTAAAAAAATAGTTACACTAAAGACTAAAGTTATAAATAAAAACTATATTAAAGTTTTAGTAAATCTAGAGTTTATTTTAAATCTTATAAGTGCTAAACTAGTAAAAGAGATAGGCTTAAAAGTAATTACTCTTAATAAATTATTAGTATAAGCAGTAAATAATTTTAATATAACTATTTATAGTACTATTATTACTAATATAAAATTAACTAATTTACGTAGTTAAAGTTAAACTTAGTTAATTTTATTTATAGTTATAAATCTCCCTTAATATAAAATCTTTTTAGACTTACTTTAATTTAACTAAGAGAATCTAAAAATAAATATTACTACTTAAAGGGTCCTCTTTAAAAATAATTTTAAGAAGAATAATACTTTTATTAAAAAGATTACCCTTAAAAGCGCAGAAAAGTTTAAGTATACTATATATAACCTAATTACTTAAATATATATATATTTAGTAGGGTTAACGGAGATTCTAATCTAAAATAAACTAAATAAGTATAAAAAATACTTTATACTACCTAAATATTTTAATTTTTTAGATCTAGCCTTAAATAAAAATTTTAAGATCTCTATAAACTACAGATTAAATAATCTAAAAATTAATTTTAAGTCTAGTACTAATCCTTTATATTATTTTATATATAATCTCTTAGTTACTAAATTAGAAGTTTTTAAAAAGTATATAAAAAAATATTTTAAGCGTAGGTAGATTTAGTAATTAAAATTTTTAGCTAAAGTTTTTATTTTTTTTATAAAAAAAAAGGGAGGTAGTTTTAGGCTCTATATAAACTATAGAGGCCTTAATAAAATTATAATTAAAAATTATAGTACTTTTTTACTAATTATAAAATTACTAGACTAGCTTATAAAAGTATAGATTTATACTAAACTTAATTTATAAAAAGCTTACTATCGTGTCTATATTATAAAAAATAATAAGTAAAAAACTGTATTTTATATAAGATATAGCTATTTTAAGTATATAGTTATACTTTTTAGTTTAATAAATATACCTACGCAGTTCTAATAGCTTATATTATAAATATTAATTAAATTAGTTAATATAAGCTATATTATATATTTTAATAATATACTTATCTTCTCGGATACTAAAAAAGAATATAAAAGTTATATAAAAGAGGTATTATAGCGTTTACGAAAAGTAAAACTTTATTTAAATCTAAAAAAGTATTTTTAGTATACTATATTTATAGAATATTTTAACTTTATTATTTTATTTAAAGGCCTCTTAATAGACCTAACTAGGGTTAAGATAATATAAAATTAGTTTAAACCTACCTGTATATATAATATTTATATTTTTATTAGTTTTATAAACTACTATTATAGATTTATAAACTAATTTTTTTAATTAGCTCTACTACTTACTAAATTAACCTAAAAGGCGCTAGGTAGTGCTAAAAGTAGGCTAGCTATAAAAAAAAAGTATTTATATAAATATAAATAATGCTAGTAAAGAAGCTTTTAAAAAGCTTTAAAATATTTTTTTTAAAGTATTAATACTTTCGTACTTTAAGTATAGGAGATAAATTAAATTAAAATTAACGTCTTTATTAAGGCTATTAGTACTATTTTAAGCTAATTAGTTTTTTAAAAAAAAATAGATTATTCTAATAGTAACTAATTAATTTTTATTTAAAGAAGTTAGGCGGCGCGTAGTACTATTATAATATATATAATAAAAAACTTCTTACTATTATAGAAAGTGTTAAGTACTAAAAATAATATTTATAAAGTACTTATTTTAAGATTTTTATAGATTATAATAATTTATAATAGTTTATATAAATAAAAACCCTATTATTACGTTAAATATAATTATATTTACTTCTCTCTAAGTATAATTTTAATATATTTTATAGAATAAGGTTAATAAATTTAGTAAATACTCTATCTTACTATTTTAATTATATACTAAAATTTAAGATAGCTAAGTATAAACGTAATATAGCCTTTATAGAACTTATAAAAAAGTTATTATAATTTTTTACTATAAAAGTTAATAGAGTCACGGTTTTTAAAATAATAATTTATATATAAATAAACTATAAACGTAACTTAAAACTTATAAAAAAAATTTAAAACTTTAGGCTACGTAATTTATCTAAAGAGGAGATAATTATTTTAAAGTACCTAATAGACCTAAAGAATAAAAAATTAGATTTATCTAAAGATAATAATAATAATTTATAATTAAATAGTTTAGAGGGTCCTAAATTAAAATTAATAGAACTAATACAGCCCTATATACCTAAAGATAAAGTAAAGATAATTATAAAATATTATAATAGTCTCTTCTTAAAGTATTTTAGTATAAAGTAAACTCTTAAGCGCGTATAGCGTAAATATATATAAATAGGTATATTTAAAAATATTATTAACTATATTTATAACTATAAGCGCTGTTAGCGCGCTAATTTAAAGATATATAAATTATATAGTTTTCTTTATCTACTTTTTATTTTTAATAGACTATAGTAATACGTAACTATAAATTTTATTATAAACCTACTTTCTAATTACTTTACTAAAAGTATCTATAATAAAATTTTTATAATTATAGACTATTTCTTTAAAATAGTTTATTACGTACTAGTAAAAATAAATTAAAATAGTATTAATTTAGTCTAGTCCTAGATCTATAAGATTATATAATTTTATAAAAATCTAAAAATAGTACTATCTAATAGAGATCCGCTTATATAAGTAAAATATTAAAATATTTTTTACTATTATTTAAATTTAAAGTAAATTTTATTTTCCGCTTTTTACCTACAGATAGATAGGTAAACAAAATAGTAAAATAAAACTTTTAAATAGTACTTTTATATCTTTTATTACTTAAAATAAAATAATTAGGTATTATAAATTTTCTATATAAAATTTATTTATAATAATAGTTAATATTTTATTACTAAGTATATACTCTTTTAAGTCTATTATAGATATAGCCTAAAAAAGTTAAATTAGTCCTTATAGGTACTAAATAAAAGAAAAAGTCTTTAAGCTTTTTACTTAGCCTCTAAACTTATTAATATTTATAATAAAGCTAAATAAAAACTAAAAGTAGTATAAAAGTACTAGAAAGCGCTTTAAAATAAAAAGTATCTTTTACTAAACCTAAAAGTAGGGAGTAAAGTCTAGATTTTAAATTATTATATATAATTTATAAGACTAAGTAAAAAGATTAACTAAAAATAGCCAGGTTCTAGTATAATAATTAAATATATAAATAGTTTACCTATTATATATAAAATTAAACTTATAAGTCTAAAATAAGTTTATTTAGTCTTTTATTCTTCCTTATTAAAATTATATAAATTCTAAGGCACACTATTGCACGAGTAGAAACTAATAATTAATATATTATACTAATTTAGTAATAATATATATAATATAAAATATATTATAGACTATAAACGTAATAAATCTAATTAATAAAAATATTTTATTAAATAGTAAAACTATTTAGACGAAAAGAATATTTAGAAATTAAAAGTTTTAATTAGTATAAAAGCACTAAAAAAGTTTTAAAAATAATTTAAAATTATTTTAAAAAAATTTAGGATAACCCTACTAAACTAAATAATATAAAAGCGGGATAAACCTCTTATAAAAAGTAATAATTTATTTAAGAGTATACTAGTATAACGAGACTAGGACTAGTCTTTTAAAAAAAGAAAAATAGCTTAAGGTAATTTTATATAGACTTTAAAAGAGTTAAAAAGATTACTTTTTTTCCTTTTAGTAGTTATAAGTACTAAATTAGTCTAAAAAGACTCTTAATATAGACTAATAGTCTAGAATAAACTATTTTAAGGCTATATTTTCTAATTAAAATAAAGTTATTACTTTTTATTTTTATAGTTTTATATATATTTTCTATAAAAAGTTTAGTAATAAGAATAGCCCTATTAAAGGTTAAAGTGGTTTAATAGTATAATAAAAGAATTATAAAAGATATATAAGTATACTATAGTAAAATAAAAATTATAACTATTATAAATTAGTACTATTTAGCCTAAATTACTATATTAAAAGTTTAACTATTATAGTAATAACCGTAAAAACCTAAAAAATTATTAATTTATCTAATTACCTATCTAAAACCTATAAAAGTGTTACTTTTTATTACTTATTTTTTAAAAAAAGTTACTAGAAAATAGAAGCTTTTAATAATTATAACCTTAAATAGAGTTAGTTATACTACTTTTAGTATAATAATTAGTACTAAAGTAGATATTAAAGTATATAACTTTTTTACGCTTATTACTATTAATAAAAGTAGAACTTAAACTAGTAAAACTAAAAATTTAAAAAACGCGTTAGTTATTATAGCGGAAAGAAGTAAATAAAAATAATAATATAAAAACCTAAATCTAAGCCTAAAACTAAATAGTATAATTAGTAGTTTAATAGTTTTATTTAATTTTTAAACTAATTAAAGTTACTATATAGAAAGTACTAGACTTCTAAAAGCTATATTAATAATTAAATATACTAAATAGTACTAAATTAGTCTAAACTACGCTATTATACTACTATATAGAATACTTATACTCTTTTTACTCTTTTTAGAACTTAACTAAGAGTTATTAAAATTATTTTTAGTTTTAGTACGCTTTCGTTTCTTTTTAAAGGTTTAGTTTAAATAGTTATAATTATAAAAGAGAATATTAGACTCTACGTACTTATTCGTAAAATAAAAAGCACTATTATAAGTATAAAATTTATTAAAAAATCCAATATTACTGCTATATAATAATTAGCGCTAAATTATCTTAAATTTTTATAAACTATTTACTTATTTTATTAAATTTACTATAATATACTTGCAGATAAACTTTACTTTCTTATTAACTTTTTTTTTATTATTTTAGATTTTCTTACGCGCCTTAGTTATATTAAAAAGTATAAAAATAATAAGCTTAGTTATATGCCGTAATTAGCCTTTTATAAAAACTATAAAATATTTAATATAATATAAATCTCTAAGCTAATATTTATATTTTATAAGTTTAGCTTTATATCTTGTACGGCGTTTATTAGACGCCTTTTAGCCTAAATAAAAATAATTATTTTTATTATTAGCTAAAGCTTTACTAATAGCACTTTTAAGTTACTCTAAACGCTGAAGCTTATTATATAGTAGTTAATTAGTATAATTAGTACTATATAGTGCTAAGTAGTACTAAACTAGTATTTACTATATAATAAGCAGCGTTCTTATTAAAATAAGTAAAGTAAATCTTTATTTAGTAGCCCTTATATATAAATAATTTTTACTTATCTATATTAAAATCTATTAAGTATTAATACTTATTATCTAGAACGCTATACTTTGCTATAATTTTAATATAATTAATATAGGGTAATTCTATTTAGTATTTATTCTTTTTAGTTAATTTAACGCAGAAATCCTTAAAAGTATAATACTTAAAAAGTATTATAGCAGTATAAACTAGAACTTAATAAAATAGTTTAAAATATAATAAAAAAAGGCTAATTATAATTTAAAATAATTATAGAGTATAATTAGTACTAAATTTTACTATTTTATACTTTATATAAAATACTTACCTTTAAAGAAAAAAGTTAAAATTAAAATAGAAAGTAGAAGTAAAAGTTTCTAAAGCCTAATTTTATAGCTAGAGGCGCTAAGACGCTAGTACTAATAAAATAATATTATTAATTAGCTTATTACGTAATTAACTATACCTAATAAAAATAGTAAAAAATAAGTAATACTAAATACTACTAAACAGCGACCTATAAAAAAAAGCTTTAAAAAAATATTTAATTTTAATATTTAATACTGTTATACTAAAATAGTTTAAAAAGTATTAAATAAGTATACTTAAACTATACGCTTTTATATTATTTACTTTTAGGCTAAGAGCGGTCTTAAAAGGGGGATAATATTATAATTTAAGTATTTTTACTCTAGATAGGAGCGTACTTATATAATAAAAAATATATAGTTTACGCTATAAAGCTTTAACTTAGTAGTAATTTATCTCTTTACTCTTATAGATAATATATATCTAATTTATTTTATATATTATACTATATTACTACTCCACCCTAATTCCTAATAATATATAATAATAATAATAATAATAATAATAATTATAATAATAAGTCTAGTATAATAGCTATAGAATATAAATAAGCTAGTAAAAAAAATATTAGTAATAATATAAAAAGAACTATATATAAAACCGTATTTAATAATAATAGATAAATATAATAGGTAAATATAGTAGATAAACGTAGTAATAATATAAAAAAAAAGTATTATAAAATATCTATACGTATAAATAAAGTAATACATAATAGTTTAAGTATAAAAAAATAGATAGTTTATACTAAATAAATATAAAAAAATTATTATTTTATATATATTTATATTTATATATTAATCGAATAAATAGTGTAGCTGTAGTGGCTCAGGGCGACTAAAAGGATTTTTAAAAAAGGAGGAGTATATATATACCTTTATACTTAATATAATATACCTATTAATAAGTACTACTATTATAGTCTATTAGACCTAATCTATTATAGTTAAGCCCGGTTTTTAAAGACTATATATTTATATACTAATTAAATAAATAGTATGGCTATAGTGGCTTAGGGCGACTAAAAGGGGTTTTAAAAAAGGAGGAGTATGTGTATACCTTTATTATAATTATATTAAAAGCTAGTTTTTATATATTTTTACTTTAATTTTATAAATTATTATAGTATATAGAATAAAAGTATTATATTTTATATAATAGTGTAAACCGTAAGCTATATTTAAACCTCTTTTAAATAGAATAGTTTATTTTATTATTAAGATATTACGTTATACTATAAGTAAAAGTATAATTTAATAGGGGCTTAGTATATCTAGCTACTTACCTATACTAACTACTCGACTATAACATACGTTATACTTTTTTTATTTTTATTATTTTTTATTTTAGTAGTAAATCGCCCTTTATATTTTTATTTAGTACGCTTTTTTACTATAATTAACATGTTACTATGTATACTAGTTATTATATAATCTATTTAGGTCGGTAACGACGATAAAGGAGAACCTGAACCCTCAGACCCGCTGTGCTACGCCGCTACTCCCATTACAATCTATTTAGCACTACTCTTCCCGTATACCCTCTCTCCTGATCTCCCTTTCCAGTGTCGGGGAAAGATCGAGCTTCGACAGCTTAGCTTCTCCATTATCGTTGGGAAAGACCTAAACAGCTTCGACAAGAAGTCGTCCACGACCTGCCTTTGACAGCGTTACACAAGCCGATTGAGGACCATATTCATAACGTATATAGATAAAATACCTTTTCGTCTAGCCCTTTATGCCTGATATGCCTTACGTCTCGTCAAAGGAATGAACCATGATCCTGCTCTTGAACACAATCGTGTTTAAGTATTCATAGATATTGTCGAGCGCCTCACCTTAACCTCTGAGGCTTTAAGCACCTTCTTATTCGAGTCCCGAAGCGCGAGGCGGGCCAGATTTACCACGATATGGGCCTAGTCGGCATATGCGTTCTCCGCCGGTATCCTGCTCAAGTACCGCTGAGCGAACGGGAAGCGCTGTTCACAGGACCCAAGGGTCGTACATGAAGGTCATCGTCCATTTGCTGGCTTATATACTGCCTAGTATATACTATACCTAGACGCAGCTCAGCATAATGGACACGCATGGTGCAGAACCTACTACATCCACCGAGCCACTAAGCAATATCTTTTGTGATGTTAGCTAACTATGAATACTGCTTGTTTTCAAGACTCAATTCAAACTCATGTTCCATTCGCGGCCTCCTTCTGTTGCTGCGCCAAAGCTCTGCTCCTCGTATTCCTGGCCTCCCATTCAAACTCCTTCAACGCCCTCAGCTCACTGCTCACGAACAAACCACCCATCAAACCATCAATAACTCCAACAGTCAAGCTCAGCGAGCTTATCAACATGAGAACGAAGGCAATGTAGTTGTGCGGCACCCACCATACGCCGATGAGACACCCCACAGTGAGGCAAAGTTGGAAGCCAAAGTGACCGAGCCGTAACCGCCGCTGCGTACGCTCACGAGCATCGTACTTCGCAACTGTGGCGAGGATCTCATCGTAAATCTCTATGGGGAGATAGGTCTCTGGGAGTGCCCACGGGCCGTTCGACGTCGCGGAGAGCGGCGCATCGAGGTTGCGGACGAGCGTGGCTTCGACGGAGAAGTGATCGCTAAGAGAGCAGTAGAGAGTCGGGTGCCTAGCCGTCATCCCTACATTTGCCTCTTTCAGTGTCCATTCTGCACTCGTCTGTCCGCTCGTCGCATCGTGATGCGAAGCGCTGCTGAAGAAAATATAGTCCAAGCGCTTCGCGTTGGGATCGTCAACGGTAGGTTCTATCTGCACGTTTTCGCCCTTTTCCAGGCGCTGACTATGCGCTTTGTTCCACCGCCAAGTGTTGAGTGCGGAGTCGCAGGTTGCGCCGTTCTTGGTGAGATTGTACTCTGCGCTGGGCATGGAGACGTTCCGCAGCTGCTCGATTTTGTCTTTTGCTGCGCCGATGGAGGAGTCGGGGTAGAGGATTCGCCATACGTCTCGGACGGGTGAGTGTGTTTCAATGATACGGTGGGCGAGGGAGAGGGGTGTCATGTTGAAGTCGCCCAGTCCGATGACGAGGTGGCCGCGCTCGGCAGCTCCGCGCATGAGCTTTGTTATTTCCCATGCTTGGGCTGTGCGGTGGCAGATGTACGAGTCGTGTGGTTCGACTTCGTATGGCGCGTGGAGCTACCATCGTCAGCTGCAGCCTGTATCTCTGCCCGGGGTTTCTACATGTGTGCAGAACACTTCGGCAATGTCTCTCCTCGTTGGCCCCATCCGGATCCTTGCGTAGGCAACACCTTTCCCCACGAACCAGTCTCCCCTGTAGAAAGCCGCAGGCCGTCCATTGAGAGGATACTGCGTCATGCTGCTCTCCTCAATTGGCCATCTCGACAATATCACCAGCCCGCCTCCAAAAATCCCGCTGAAATAGAACTTCCCGTACGGAAGCAAGTGTTTCGTCTTCTCCCGGATCGCCTTGTAGTCCTGCTGGGTCCAGCACTCTTGCAAGCCTACGATGTCTGGCGGAGGGTCTGCAGCAGCGATCTGGTTCCCGATTTCTGTGAGGCGCTCATTGCGAAGCTTCGAGATGTACTTGAGGCCCCAGCAATTGAGCGAAAGGATGCGCAAGCGGGAGGGAGGCCGGCTCGTTTCTTCGGGCATAAAGGGCGATCCTGGCCGCTCGTACATGGAGAGTGGACATCTCCAGAAAGACGGGGAGAGTTGAGAGTGACGCTATAAGCTGCAGGGACCAGGGATCCTTACTGCATCCATCGGGCGGGCGGTGACGCGGTAGCGTGGCAGAATTAATTACAGCCGACGGTCACTGCGCGCTCAGCTCGGACACTACAAACACAGAACATGGCCGACGAGCACCTAACATCGCCCAAACGACGGAGAGAAGAAGATGGTGACGTCGCTTCTCCCCCGCGCAAGCGCTCCGCATCGCACACTCCGTCCAATGGCTCCCCATCGTTTAGACTCGCGGAGCGTCCCCGCCGCTACAGCAGAGACCACAGCGACGAAGACGAGAGATACTATAGGAACAGAAGGAGCCCGAGATCAAGGTCGCGATCAGGCACGCGTTCACCCTCACGCTCGCGTTCCGGTTCAAGATCAACGTCACAGCATGCAACACCTCCCCCGCCCAAACCTACGCAGTTGCACTACAAGCAAGCCATGATCCTGCGCGGCCACAAGAAGGGCGTATCCTCGGTAAAGTTCTCTCCAGACGGCCGCTGGATCGCCTCCGCCTCTGCAGACTGCACAATCAAGATCTGGGACGCGCAAACCGGCGCGCTAGAACACACGCTCGAAGGCCACCTCGCAGGCGTCTCCACCATATCGTGGTCGCCCGACAGCAGGATCCTCGCCTCGGGCTCAGACGACAAGTCCATTCGCTTGTGGGACGTGAGCACGGGCATGGCGCACCCGACGCCCTTCATCGGCCACCACAACTATGTCTACGCCATTGCCTTCTCGCCCAAGGGCAACATGCTAGTCAGCGGGTCCTACGACGAAGCCGTGTTCCTTTGGGACGTGCGCGCCGCACGGGTAATGCGCTCGCTACCCGCACACTCTGATCCGGTGGGTGGGGTAGACTTTGTGCGCGACGGCACCCTCATCACGTCCTGCTCGCACGACGGCCTGATCCGTGTCTGGGATACTTCAACCGGGCAGTGTCTCCGCACCCTCGTCCACGAAGACAACGCACCTGTCACATCTGTCATCTTCTCGCCAAACGGGAAGTACGTGCTAGCATGGACACTCGACTCGTGTATCCGACTGTGGAACTACATCGAGGGCAAAGGAAAATGCGTAAAGACATACCAAGGACACCAGAACAAGAAGTACAGTCTTGCAGGTGCGTTTGGCACCTATGGCACAGTGCCCCCATATGAGTATGCGTTCGTCGCCTCTGGAAGCGAGGACGGGGAAATCGTGTTGTGGGACGTGAGCACGAAAAACGTGCTCCAGAGGCTGCAAGGCGGACATACTGAAGCGGTGTTGTCGGTCGACACGCATCCTACAGAGAAACTCCTTGTGAGCGGTGGCATGGACAGGACGGTGCGCGTTTGGAAGGAGACTGCTACACCACCGGTCTCGGGCTTAGAAGCTGCCGCAGAAACGACTGTTGACGGCAACGGCTACGATCCTGATATCCTGCACCCAAACCCGTTCACCCACGGATAAACTTTGCTTTTGGAAAGTGTAAGCGTTTATAGATACCCACTGCAGCGTCACGCAAGTAAAAGATTCCAGTTAGACAGATGTCAACCCTCTTGAATTGCTCGGTCCCGCTGCCAAAATGCTCATTAGCTCGGTCTAGCGCTGAGTAGATATATGTACAGAACAGAACCCTCTGGCCGGTCGCAGCGGCGCATTCCACCTCCCCCACTGATGCCAAGACAAATTCATTGTCCATACCGAAAAGCTGCGCCTTTGTTGATTTTGCCAGTAGTAATACAGGAAGCTGCTCGCGCAGCATACTATGCCTTTTATCTTGGCCTGCGCTATGCTTATTTCCTCCTTTTCATAACCTTGGTGCACATTTCGATCAGTCCGTTCTTCGCATCGCTGTCGGGGAAGAAGGTTATTGACTGGATGGCCTTATCGACGTAATCTTGTGCTAATGCGCGAGTTTGCTCGAGACCTGTGCTTTCGGAGACGATGTCGCGTGCCTACAATAGTCAGTCTCGAAACAGACCTCGTCCTCTAGGCTTCTTTGAACATACCTTCTGCACATCGCCCGCCTCGGAGAACTTCCTCCCGACAAGCTTGCCTAAGCTCTTGTTGTCCTTCCACGCAAACAATAGCGGCGCGGTCGCAAGGCCCAGCTCAAGATCCGCGCCCGCGGGCTTGCCTAACTCCTCGCCGCTGACCGTGTAGTCCAGCATATCATCCACGAGCTGGAACGCCAGACCGAGGTTCTTCCCGTACTGGTACGACGCCTCGACGACTTCTGGGGAGCTGCCTCCCAGGATCGCAGCAGCGCGGCAAGACTTCGAAATCAGGGATGCGGACTTCAAGTACGTCTTCTGAAGGTAGTAGGTGAGTGTGTTCTCAGTCCAGATGGGGTTGCGCTCGTCAGACGCCGTATTCTTGAGTTGCATGAACTCGCCTTCGACGAGGTTTGCGATAACGGTAGCCAGGAGCTCGGTGACTTCTGGGTCGCGCAGACGCGCGAGCGCTACGGATGCGCGCCCCAGGAGGAAATCCCCCGCAAGGACAGCCATCTTGTTTCCGAACTCGATGTTGGCGGAGGGTGCCGATCGGCGTGACACCGAATGGTCTATTACGTCGTCGTGGAGGAGCGAGGCGGTGTGGATGAGCTCTGTGATTTCGGCGAGGCGGCGTTGGGACGGGAGGATGTCGGAGTCTTCTGTGCGGTAGGCGGCGTCGTTGGCTATGGACGATACGCTGGGGTATTCTGCATCCGGTGCGTCGGGGTTCTCGTCTAGAAGTACGCTGGGAGAGGTGATGGGTCGGTTGACGGAGAAGGGACTGCTTTTCCTTGATGTTCTTGGTGTCAATGCCGTTGCTCTGCTCATGAGCAGCACCAGCATGGGTCGCACATATTTTCCTTCGCTCTGCGTGTAGTACTTTGACACCGTGTCCAGCGTGGGATGTCCTGACCCAATCAACTGTCTTATGTTCCCCGTCAAGAACTTTAACTCTTTTGCAACCGTTTGAAACGGGTCTACTGGTATGGGTGCCCTTGGGTCTGGCGGAGGCGGGTTGAAAACATGTTGTGCGGCAGTAAGGGCAGCAGCCCACGACGACTGATTTCGCCGGCGCGAAGGGTGGTAGAGCGTTGTGATGTTGTTCGCCTGGGAGCTCGAGCAGTAGTACCGCGGGAGAGCTGCATGCGAGCTTCTCTGAGCGAAGCTCGTCGCGAGCCGCGGGACTCGACTCGTCATCGAAGAAGAGGTTAGTGGGAGCAGTTGCTACGGGTGCAATTGACACTGCTCGGAGAGGTATCCAGGGCTGGAACGAAGCTGGATGCCGTTGCAATGGGAAATATCGGAAAGGACTGGAGTATTTACTAGCGCGCGTCATGATTAGGCCAAGATTCGGCGGCGCAAGGTGCCGACGATGCAGGTACCACAACTCCGATCGATAACATCGCGCAACTCCACGACACTCGTCATGGTGTTGCTTACCATGACGGCAGGCGCTGTGCGCGCACTTGCCAAAGCTGCGGAGCGTCTGCCCGAAGACTATGCAAAGCTTCAACGGCCAGATGAACCCTCGCTGGCGCACCCCGAGCCCGGAAACCCTATCTCGCACGCCCAGTTGATCGACCTGTCCCGCCTACTCAAGAGCCACGCCGCCGAGCTGTCCGCAAGAGAGGAAGACACGCCGCACCAATACGAAAAGGAACCTTCCGCCGCGAACGACAAGAACGACGAACCCATCCCCACCACCCTCGACGCCCTCCTCCGCAACTCCACCGTCTACATTTCCCCGCCCCCGCCCAAGAAAGAGCCCACCTCCGAATACAAAGCCCTCATGGCCCGTCTCCGCGCCGAAGAAGAAGCCCGCCAGTACGAGCGCATGCTGAAGCCCTCCACGCTCACCGCACCCGAGACATTCTCGCAGCGCTTCCCCAACGCTGCGACACCCTTCTCCCAGTCCACGCCTTACGACAAGGTCGCCGAAGATGAGCTCAGCTACGAGGAGGTACATCGCCAGATCATCCTCATCATCAACGTGTTGGTGTCCATCGTGGCATGCGCCGTGTTCATATGGGTTGCTGCGCGGCACTGGAGTGTGCCGAAGAGGCTGGGTCTGAGCATGAGCGGCAGCGGCGCTGTTGCAATAGCGGAGGTGGTTGTCTATAGCGGGTATGTGAGGAGGGTCGCCCAGGCGAAGAAGAGGGAAAAGAAGAAACCTGAGATGAAGAAGATAGTGCAGAGCTGGGTGATAGACGGTAGCAAGAAAGACGGCAGTATCCCAATAGGCTCCAAGGACAAGCTTGATGATGGGGTTCGCTACAGGAAAGGGAAGCATCGCTGAAAGCCGATGCAACCGAAACCATGTCCCAACTCCAATCGCAATGCAACCAAGAAGAAGAGTAGTAATCTACAAGGACATCACTTCTTCTTCCGTCCTCCCACGCCACCAGCAAATCTACCCAGTCCACCCAAGCTACCCCGTGGTTTATGCCCTTGAGGTTGCTGTCCCGCCGGCGCGGGCAACGGCCTTCCAGCAGGCCCGGGCATCCTCGCCGACTTTGGCGGCACTTCCGGCGGACCTTTTTCCTTCTCAACGGGACTCATCCCAACCCCAACATCCTCACCGAGACTTGCCAGTCGCGCGTTCTTCCTGGCCCGCTCTTGCGTATTCTTGAACTTGTCAAGCAGCTCGACCCACTTCACACCACCTTCGTCTCTTGCTTTCAGTCGGTTTCGCTCGAAACTCGATCCGGTGTTGCTGAGAGTACTGGATGGTGCACTGGGAGGACCGGCCTCTGAGCTTTTTTGTCTCAAGTGGTTAAAATTGGAGGTAGGAACATACCCGCGAGGCGCCATGTGGAGGTAGCCGATTGCAGAGACGCTGTTCAAGCGATTCTTGAGGGCTGCAAAGGCAGAGGATTGCGGGAGGAGCATGAGCAGTCCGTACAGGCACTTGTATAGGTATGGATATCGTTCTGGTTCAAGAAGCTGCATGCGGAGGTCTGCTAATATCAGTGTGTGTTGCCTTTAATGAGATGTACTGGGTGCCTGACAGGTAAATACGGGGGATTCGAGTAGCTGCACCAGTTTGTCGATTTGAATGAGCATGTTGACTGTCATCTCAAGATCGGCACTACTATAGTTAGCGTATCTCTTGGCTTGAATATCACGACACCTACAAAATTTGAAGAAGATGATATGCTTGCTCGTATGCCTGAGCTAGGAGACAAAGTGAAAATGTGGCCACCGCGTTGTGGCACCATGACTTGAATAGTGATACGAAAAATGATTGGCCGTCTCTGGAATCCAGATTTCTTAAGCGTTTTCGAAGATCTGCTAGTTCCGGAGCTGTGATGAGGTTGTTGTTGAGGTTCTGCACCATGATGCTCGCGAACTCAACGTCCTAGACCACGTCAGCAAAGGACGACGATAGTCAATACGTCTCACCCACCTCATCTTTCTCGAGGCAGTCGGCCATGGTACGATATATCCGTTCCGCGCTAAGGGTAACACATAGTTGACGAATGATCAAGTTGCCTCTCGTTTCCAGTAGCCGGCGGTCGGTACAGAACAGCTTCAGAAGATTTACCATGAAGGATGTGAAGTATGAATCATCGCTGTTTTTCGAGATCTGCGACAGGAGTAAGAGGTCGCGGGTAACGACCGCTTCGGAGGGATCGGAGAGCGTCTTAAGCAGGGCAGGGAAGGTCCCATCCTCAACTGAGAGTATCTGTTTATTCGTGTTAGCAGCGTCTACGCAACTGGAGTGACAGGCTTACTTTTCCCGGCGCCATCCTATGCAGCATGATAAGCCAAGCTATCGCGGCCACACGGGTCGCCTCGTGTTCGTTGAGGAACTGGAGGGTGAGAGCGTTGACGGCCGCTTGATAATCAAGCTCTGGGATTGGGCGCGGTGAGGGACCGCGCTCCTCAGCCGGCGTGGGCGTCCTAGTTCCCTTACTATCTACTGATCTTACATCTGCCCTGTCCTGGATCACTGTCTTCAGTAAACGCGCGGACAGATTCGAGTCTCGTCGTTCAGCGCCAGTGAGCTCTTTGCCTAGCGCAGACAATGACGTAGGCAGTTGAATTTGACCGCCGGTGATGCCGTCTGGCCGACGGTTATCATCAGAGAGCGACATAATATGGTCCATAAGTGAAGCATTTACTTTGATTGCGGCCTGGCGAACGGATTCGAGGTCGTGCGACATTCTGGGTAGTACGTGGGTTAGCAGGCTTGGTACAAACGGCATTATCTCTTCTGGGCAAATCTCGAAGAAGGCATCGATCCAGCGCAACGTTGTCAGCAAGACCTCATGGTTCTCCGTTTCTGGCATGTTTAGCGGGTGCAAAACGTCTTTCGGGAGTATTACTGCACCTTTATCGCCAAATGGCGCCTCCAAAAATTTCACTAAGATCTCAAGAATCTTGGGGTGGTTAACCTGCACATCTTGCCCAGGCACCCAGTCCCCGTCCCCGCTGGCTGACTTCTCGTCGTCGATCGTTATCGGGGCGCTGTCGCTACCGTCGTGATTTTTCTCATCCGAAGATGCACGGCGGTCCATAATGGCGCTGCTTTCCGCATCGCTCTCTACGTCGGCCCCGCTACGGAAGCTAGACGTCGATTTGTTGAACTCGTCTCCTTGGCTTTTCTTGCTTTCCGCTATGCCACGTTTTATCCGCGCTATCTTCCTGATTTCGCTCAGAAACCTGTCTAACGCCGTCTGGGTAGCCGTGTAGACATCCTGATTCTCGTCGCTGAGGAATTTGAAGAGCCCCCCTAAGAATCGTGGAAGATGAGCCACCAACTCCAGATCAGGTATAGAGTCCAGCAACATTATCCATGACACGAGGAATGTGCGGGTGAAAGGGTTCAGGACGTTGATGCGTTCTTCGAGGAGGGGTAGAAATCGTTCGAGAGAGAAAGCGGTCGGCAACTCTTGGGCCGGTTTTTCCTGGTCGTCGCCACTTTCGCCTGCCGTGTCTTCGGATGCGTGTAGGATGGAAACGTACGAGGCCGCCGACTCGGCTACGATGTCTTTTATTAGCCTGTCGAGCAGTTCTGCTCCGTTCTTGACGGAGAGCTCGTTGTCGGCCGCAAGCTGCGTCTTTGCTGTTAGCCGTGCTCCTGAGATGCGTGTGGCGGGTCCAGGGCGCTATCACCTTGCAGAGGGCGTCAAAGACGTGGTTGAAGTACACAAGAATTTCCCCCTTGGCTACTTTGGCGATGTTGTACATGCTCTCGCACGCGTAGTATCGCACGCGTGCATCTTGGTCGGTAAAGCAGGCGAGCACCGGAGGAACGATCTCTTCGAGGTAGCGAGCGACATCCTATGCCGGCATTAGCAATGCTCATGGGCGACGTGTGCTTGTACGCACCGGCCCCATGGCTATAGAGGCCGCAGCCAGCCCGATGAGGCCGCCGTTTCGTGCATGCGGCTGGTGGACCGCGTAGGCATATTCGTGGCAGAGCTGCGAGACGATGCGCTGGATCCTGTCGTAATCGCCAGCCTGGAGCGATTCGCGGATCAGACCTTCGAGCTCGAGGGCGCCGCTTTTCCGCTTGTCGTACATCCTGTCGCTGAGGGCCTTTGTGATGTTCGGGTCCATGTTGACGTGCGGCGGGGCAACACTACATGGCTAGAAGACGGTGTTATCGCCCACGGTCCCGGGACGAGAGCATTCACGCGGTCGGCGGCGGGGCGTTGCAGAGCTCGAGGCCGTTGTTGTCGTGGCTTGCGCTGCATCTTCCTGCTGACTCGCGAACTATGCCTGCACGTCATCGCACATGGACCAGCTGTTTGCCCAATCGATACCGCGACACTCCCCGCGAAGCCAAAAAGCATACAAGTCCGCACGCATTCGTACGGACGCAATATAAGAACGCGCTGCGTCCCTCGACAACAACTTACCTAGCCCTTCCCTTCCGGCCACACCATGTGCACCTGCGCCGCGTGCCGTTAACGCATATAGCTCGAGCTATCCCTGTCTGGCGCCCTCCTGATCCCCTAAACTCCCCGTTCTGCCAGGCCGACATGGAGAAACTCAAAGATAAAATTTCGCACCCCAAGCGACGCTCACGCCAGGCAGACGATGCAAGGGAGGACTCCGCTATCGAGCACCCCGTCGTCTCCCCCTCTGGCTTCCAGAACTGGGCTGTAGCTTTGTAAGACGCCCCTGACTGCTTGGCTCCAACTCCAACTCCAGCTCATGTTTCTAGCCTAGTATGCAACTTCAATGTCGACGTCGGTAGGTGAGCATTTTCCATTGTGCCGGGAGAACAGGTTGTTGATCGGTGTATTTGTAGGACCTGAGATAGAAATTATATACCCGCCTGATGTACCCTTCTCCCAGGCCGATCTAAGCGCTATCTGCTTCAACAGGTAAACTTCCACCAGCTTCCTGTTGCAAGCATCACCGTAACTTGTATAGCTTTCCGGAGCAACAGAATACTGAGACTGTCGAAGATCTCGCGTTCAACTTCACCATTACAAACACTTCGCCAGAGGTCCGCATCTCATCACCGCATGCGCCCTACGGCAGTTCTGACACCTTCTACGGTACATGTGTCTTCCGTCAAGAGTTCGATCACACCATGAAGAGAAGTTTCAATCAGAGGACCCTTGTCCTCATTTCACATCACAACTTCCCTTCCTTCTATAACCGACTGTTGCATTCCATGACAGAATCTGGCGTTATCAGTGACCCGACCACGCTAGAAGCAGCTTATTCCTCAATGGCCACCTGGCCGGGACCGACGCTTGGCCGGCAAGACCTGCCATTTCTTGGTTCTGTTATCAGCCTGGACATTGCTCCGCATTTTGCTTTTCCCCTACAAGGTCTACCAGGGCCCATTCCGTTAGTATCAGACAAGCCTTCTTCACTCTACGCTTATGAGCCGTTAGGATCGTGGGATATTCTGATGCACTTTATGCCTTGTATTACCGACTTGTATGTCATATATGAGAAGCTGGTCCTCTGTGAGAGTGTGATCGTTGTAGCGAAGTCACCTCAGCTGGCAAGCGAAGCAGTCTCTTCTCTTGTGGATCTTATTCGTCCTGTCCCCTACGCTGGTATTGTCAAGCCATACATGACTATGCAAGCAAATTTTCAGTGTATAGGCATCGACGGCGGCACACCCAGGCCGTTCATAATTGGGATCACAAGTACGTGTTACAAACCGCCCGCGGTCCTGAGTATATCCTGCTAACATAAGTCCGAACCGCAGACCCCTTCCTTCTGAAGCGGATAATAGCGGCAACAGAGAGTAGCCAACGGCTTCGGCCACACATATTGTACTTGCAAAATTTCGACGGTCCTGTACCAGTTAAGAGGCACCATTCCATCCACCATAAATCGAGTCGGAACGCACTCCTCGATCTCCCTGGTGGCGGCATCGAAGCGCGTATGCCCTCAAAACGTTTCCTCAAGTCCGACCACGCCGTTGTTTCCCACATCGAATCGCTTCTCAAGAGCGGTGACCAGACCCATGAGTTGGGACCGCTCATCAGACGACATTTCGCAGAACTCACAGCGCAATTCATCGCACCGGTCAATCGCTACCTCACCACCACGAATGTCGTCTCCCCTGGCGGCAACCAACGCTATGCAAGCTTTTCCGTCGCGGATTTTATCCGCAGCTTGGGGAAGCATGGAACCAGTGTCAAGGTTCGCGGTCAGGGTCACATACAACGACACCGAACAAGAGACGCGTTCTACGAAACATTTTGTCGCTCGCTGAATTTCCATTCATGGCTGGAGATGAAGATCGCCCTGGAGACGGAGGCTAGTGCTGGATTATTGGGAGCTGCTACAACAGGAAGTTGATCGGGGAGCCAATGGGCGTTTACGTCCAAAAACCACCTCGAGAAGCCCATCCGAGACTTCCATTACCTCGTCGCCGAACAAGATCAGAGAAGCAGGATGCGTCGGGCCTTGGGTAGTGGCGGAGCATCATCATGATCGTACATGATGCGTTGGTGCAACACCCAAATACCTACCAAGGGGAGCTCCTGCGCGTCGGTTATTCAGCACACCGCTATCAGCAGTAGACTATGCTGTTGAACGAAGCACCTTTTGAAAGGGAGATGGAATCCAGCAGGAAGTCTTGCATCAGACAGCCAGGTGTCAGTAGCCTTGCTCATGTCCTGATGAGCCTGGCTTTTCGGGGTTGCTATGCTGGAGAGGGGCCTGGAGATTGCTTAGGATGGTGGATAAAGGTTTTCAGGAACGGTGTCCGCAGTCACTTGATATGCAGCAAGCTTCGTTGCTGTTACATCCCTCCAAGTTGCATATTGTATATTGAGAGCTCACCTTATAGGGAACCTGTGATCCTACAATGTAGAGTTAACTAGAATACAGGCCTTTGATTAGCATTCGTTGGCATTCTTAGATCGTAGAAGGCGCTTTGGTATAATTTGGAGGGCGCATTTCGGCAGGAAGTACGTCAAGTCTACATTGTGGGAAGGGGCAGCCGGACGCGTGTTGGAAAGTGAAGTGACGCACATGACAAAGCGCGCTAGTTGCACCCGCCCATCTCAACCCACGCCGGACCGAGGCGTGCAACCGCAGCCCTCACCACTCGCTGAGACAAAGACGGCCATTCTTTGTGCATTCCTATCGCGCCATCGCTGAGCCGAGCACGTCGCATTTGCGGGTCCTGAGCACGCCCGCGCCGTCACAATGAGCGGACAAGCTCCGCAGGGGCCGCAGGCCACCGCCGGCCAGCAGCAGCAGCAGCAGCAACTGCTGAAGGCCGACGACGTCCTCAAGCTCCAGTCGCTGAATGAGGACTTGAAGCAGAAATACAGGCCCATCTTCCACCAGCTGTGGAACACGGCGGCAACGAAGCCGTCGGGGAGCCCCGAGCACACGCAGGCCCGGACTAAGCTCCACGAGTTCTCGCAGAAGCTCATCGCTCAGGAAAGGGTGAGCAGTCCCACAGCCCGCACGCATTCCGCATCCTAACCGTGCATTCGCATGTAGGCATTCCGCGCCCGAGCCAAAGCAAACGCAGCGCAGCAGAACCAAGCTTCGAACGGAGAGCAGTCGCAGCCTCAGAATCCGCAGCTGAAGGTCGAGCAGAACCAGTCTGCACCGGCACAGCAGCAGCAGCCGCCTCCGAACCAGAACACGATGCAGCAGCCGCAGAACGCCGCCCAAGGCCAGCGCCCCGACTTCGAGCCGGAGATCGTCAAGCATGTACGCGACTTCACGTACTGGCTGCCGGTGGATGGTCCGCAGCCAGGCACACAAGAGGGCGACAACAAGATCAAAGAGATGCGCAACAGCTACCTCCTCGCGCTGAACAAGCAACACAAGGCGAAGGGCCGGATGACCATGCTGGACACCATGGTACAGCAGAGGCAGAAGGCCGGGCAGGAGGTCTCGCCGGAAATCGCGACTAGCAGAGCGCAGATGCAGAAGGAGTACAACGCGGCAAAAGAGTTCGTTGACTCGTTCAGGGAGAAGCAGAAGCAGAACAAGATGGAGCACGAGCGGCGGCGTGCCCAACTGCAGCAGCAGCAGCAGAACCAGGAACAACCCTCCCAGCAACAACGCCAGAACTCGCAGCCGAACATAAAGGTAGAACCGGCGATCAAAGTTGAAGGGGCACTCCCACAAGCCCCTCCGCAGCAGTTCGGAAACATGCAAGGCGCTCCCCAGCCGGCGCAGCAACAGCCGGCGCCTCCGCAGCAGCCTAACATGCCCCAGCAGCACATGCGACAGCCTCCCACGCCCACTCAGCAACATAACCAGGCACCGAACCAGCACCCTCCATTTGCGCAGCCAGGCCAGCCGCAATCGCACCAGCAGGCCCCGCGCCCTCAAATCAACCCACACCAGGCGAACGGCATGCAGCATCCACAGAACAATTCGCCGCACCCGCAATCTGCGACCTCTGCGGCTGGCCGCCCGGTCCCGCTCTCTCACCAAGACGCCGTTAGCGCCGCGCAAAGATCATACTCAAATAGTGACGGCCAGCGCACGACGACGCCCATACAAGGCCAACCTGGTCAAGGCAACTTTCACACACCCGGTAGCCGCGAGCGCGACCAATTGAACAACCCCAAAATGCCCATCCCGCGTAACCTCAACGTCTCCGCACCAAGTCCCGTCAACATGGGCCCAGCTCGACCCACCATCAGTGGTCCGTCCAACGGTGCGCCTGGTCCTATGGGCCAACCCGTCATCCCGAGAATGCCGCCGTTTCAGCTTGAAGGCGACAGCGATCGCGTGCTGAGCAAACGCAAACTAGACGAGCTCGTGCGCCAAGTGACAGGCGGTTCGGATGAGGCCCTAACTCCAGAGGTCGAAGAGGTGAGATACAGCACAGGCACAGGTTTTTGATGCAGTCGGCCTTTTGGATCACCCGTCCTGGGGCTACGCGGTCTATCAAGAACTTCGTCTCGACACAATTCATAGCTTTAGCACTGGACGCTAACATTCGCAGGCTGTGCTCCAAATGGCAGACGATTTTGTCGACACGGTTATCAGCAACGCCTGTAAGCTGGCGAAGCTGCGAGAATCACCGCAACTCGATATCCGCGACCTCCAGCTTGTTCTTGAACGAAACTACAACATTCGCATCCCCGGTTACGCATCCGACGAAGTCCGTACCGTTCGCAGGATCATGCCGGCTACTGGCTGGACTCAGAAGATGAACGCGGTGCAAGCGGCTAAAGTCATGGGTGGGAAAACGGACATCTAGTCCAGCCTACTCATAATTGCCTTTGCTCACATTTGGTAGACTTCTAGGAGATTCTAACGTTTTCACTGTGTATTTTACGACTCATAAGCGGACCCTCAACCCTGTATTATCCACCCTGGGGTAACGTGGAAACCCCAGACATATATTCGACCGTTGAACGAGATTTCAGGAGCATCACATTGAGAGGCGGCGGCCCCAAAGAGATCAAACACTACTTTAGAAAACCCAAAAAAATTCCCGGAAGCTATTGCACAAATTGAAGAAGCGTCTTCCCAAGCGGATCGAACGCGCAGAAGCAAGGAGCACCGAACCGGAGGGTGATCGAGCTTCTTCTGAAAGCGGGAGCTCCTTTGAGAACCCTTTGGACGAAGGTCATGCAGCTGAGCTTGAGGGTGAGTGGGCTAAATGGCGCCACGTACCTTCCGCTCAACCCCGGATCACATACATCAACTCGGCACATACATATCTCCACCAAGCATTGATCGACCGAATTCCAAGACGTACAAGCCCGGCGAGTTCATCCACGCTAACAATGTACGGTGGCGCAGATCGGCGTCGAGCCCTGGCCTAGGAGATAAGGAACGCTCAGCGTGAAGAATGGGCGGCTGCAATCCTACCTTTCCTCTAAAACGGGCCCGCTAGTCAGCACGCCCTTTACTTCCGTACCCGTCGCCTGGGAGATCCTTTGGTTTTCAGTAATCGAAGGGCTATTTCCCTATGAGTGCATCACTTGGGATATGCATGGTTGGGTTGAGTTGAAATCGAGCTAGTTTAGACATGGTAGTCTTGCGTAATGGCAATTGAAAATCCTGCCCGCTTCGAACCTGATGTCAGAGACGGCAGTTTTGTGTGAAGGCAGGTATATCTTCGATCAAGAGTGGCGGTACTCGGTGGTTAACGAGAGGAGTAAACGTTTTGTGTCGGTTCAAGATAGAGAATTTAAGATTGATTGTACGAGATTAAGTGGCTGCTTCACTCTGACTTCCGAGTAGTCCGCGTCTACATCGTTTTGTATGTCTATGGAGGCATGCGGAGAGGATACTTACGAAACCGGAAACATCTACGTTGTAATTGTGGTGCGACCCTTCTCTCGGGTAAAGACGACTTTCTTACTCTACCATCCTCGGCCTCATAGCTGTAAGGTATAGCACATGTTTCGAATACCCGGCGGTTTTCTGTGGCAAAGATCACAAGTAATAGTACGCCTAGACCTCGATCCAGGGGTACGAACGCAGTGAGGGAACTCTATTAGGTGCAAGCCCGTGTACGCAATGATCTGTGGCGAAGATATTGCTCCAGTAATTGATTATAGGGGCTGACAAGAGGAGTAGGGCGCCTTATGCGAGCTCTATCGGACCTGTGTCAATTTGGGATACGGCAAAGGCCGAGTTTGTAGGGTCCAAGGCGTGCTTAAGGCACTGGTATCTACGGAAGCTGTTTTGGGTTTAAGGGGGGAAACAGTAAGGGGCTGGTAGTTTGGTGAGCCACGTTTGGGGGCGTTTGGGAGCAGTGTAGGATGTGCAAAGATGCGATGTGATTGAGTTGGTGTACAGCACCATTACGGATACTTGATAGTAATCGTTCACGAAGCAGTTGGTATACGGTAATTGCAGCTGTACATGGACCTAGTTTCCGCTCCTGTTCCTATTATAGCAGAGCACCTACACATCAACCTCATCCTCCTTCTAGAGTAATCTTCTAAATTACAAGCAATCGTTGTCTTCCATCATCTTTGATAAAGACATAAATGGTATTCCTGACTTGCTTGCTTCCTGTATGGGGGCAACTCACCCGCAGCAAAAAGCACACTCGTCCTCCTCGTGATACACCCAAAAGAGCAGTGTCATGCACCTACACGCCCAAAAAGCGAACTCCCCCGCGTGGGCTCGAACCACGAACCTCCTGATTAACAGTCAGACGCGCTAGCCAATTGCGCCACGGAGGATGTTTTGATGCTGCACAACCAGTTGCGCCACGGCTCTTGGTTATGATGATGCAAATTTTTGCGTCATGGATCTTTATATATGCATAACAACGAACGGTCAAAATCGGGGAAGCTGTAAGATTGAGAGATGGTTGGATCGTCAAGGGGAAAAGGGGCAGGGGGGACTTGGTGCGCAAGGTGGGGTCACTGTGCCTTTTAGCGAACACTGACCGCGGAGTTCAGCGGAGGCTTGGGTGCGACACAGACTTCGGGACGCAGATGCTATTCTGTGTCTTTAGGGTTGCCAGAACGATGTTGAAGATGGATTAAACACAATGCTTAATGTAGACGTGTGCCAAATTATTGGTGAGTTAACATCGAATCAACACGCTCAATTCCTCCAGGGCTCCATCATCCTCACGCAGGTACAGGTTATCATATTGAACTACATATCTAGCGAGTAATACTATACACAGACCCAGCGGTCGAGCTAATCACTCCCGTATACCGCGCTCCGTTCACAGAGAACGTCGAGCCACCCTGGACACGGATCGCCAGCGGACCGCCATTACGGGAGAGAATCGTAGCATTCACGAGCGCCTTGTTCTCCCACATCATATCCACGACAAAGTTTCCCCGCGCCACAAGCCCTGTAACCGATCCCGCCGGCACCGCACTCGGCAGCGCTGGGAGCAGGTGAACGACTTCGTGGCTCTGGAGCAGCATCTCCGCCACGCCCGCTGCAAGCCCGAAGTTCCCATCGATCTGGAACGCGGTGCCCGGTCCGTTGTCCGAGTTCCACAGGTTATCGGTCAGGAACTTCTGGATGAGGGATTGCACGTGGCCCCATGCTGTGTCGCCCTGGAAAAGCCGAGCGTACAGATTGACGACCCAGGCGCGAGACCAGCCTGTACTTCCCGAGCCGCTGCTCATGCGCCGGTCGACAAAGACTTTGCCGGCATTGGCGTAGGACTGCGATACCAGCGGTGTCATCTGCTTCCCAGGGTACAGGCCCCATAGCGGACTCATGTGGCGGTGGCCCGGCTCAGCCTCGCCGTACTCGCTGCGCCATTCGAGAATCTGCCCCTTGGAGCCAATCTTCGGGGGTGCGATTTTCGGCAGGTAGTCGTTGGCCTTGGAACAGTCGGTTCCCGACAGACCGAGTATGGAGCATGTCTCGTTGACATTCGTGAAGAGCTGGTAGAGCAGTTGATTGTCCATTGCGATGCTGATGTCTAAGCCTTCGCTCCTGCCGGCTGTGCTCATGCCGTTTGGTACTTTGAAAGCGTTCTCGGGCGAGAGCGATGGGCCCGAGGTCCAGTATCCGTTCCACTGGAACAGATAGCAGTAGTAGAACTGGGCGGTTTGTTGGAGAATTGGCCAGGCCGTCTGCTGCAGGAACGTCTTGTTCTGAGTAAAGCGGTAGTGTTCCATCACGTCGCTCGAAAGCCACGCGGCTCCCATCGGCCAGATAGTGTACGTTGTTCCCTTGTCTACGGGAGCGGCATCTCCCCATATATCAGTATTGTGGTGCAGAACGAAGCCGCTGTTGCAGCCGTACATGGTACTTGCAACGGCCTGGCCTCGAGGTATAGCAGTATTGATAAGGTCAAAGACAGGTTTCTGTGTTTCGGCCAGATTCGTAACTCCAGCATGCCAGTAGTTCATCTCCAAGTTGATGTTGATCGTGTACTTGCTCTGCCACGGCGGATTGTAGTTGTCGTTCCAGATACCTTGCAAGTTGGCCGGTAGAGACTTGGCCCCAGTGTCCCTCGACGAAGCTGCGAGGAGGTGGCGTCCATAATTAAACATCAACGTCACGAGCTCGGGGTCTGCACCAGCGTTTTTCTTGAAGTTGCTGAGTCGCGTTGGTGTCGCTTGCTGACCGACACTGCCGGAAGATCCAAGACGGAGCTTGACGCGGCCCATGAGACCGCTGAAGTCTTTGATGGCCGCTTCCCGAACGGTTGTGTATCCTGCTGTTACGGCGGCATCCAGCTTCCTCTTCACTTCGCTTTGCGCAGAGTTCGCATTAGCATAACGATATGACGTTTCTGCATCGAAGTAGATATCCACTGTGTTTGCTCCGGTTATTGAAACAGATTTCCCGTCCGAGGACGCACTACCTAGCTTTCAATTAGATTTCGTCTCCATACAGCACTATGTCAAATGTTTTGGTACACTGTGCTATCCGACGAGAGGCTTTTACAGATGCCGATTGTACCAGGAATTTTTCCTTAGTACTGTAGAATAGAGCCATTACATACCTCCCGAATTAACGATCCTAGCTTCGGACCAGAATGCGATTGCGCCAGAAGACTGTCCACTGTTGCCGTTGAGTACGACAGAGTGACTCCCGCCCGTCCCTTGACCCGTACTTGCTGTCTGGGACAAGACGGATTGACTGCGCGACAAGGAGACTTTGACATTGACTTTCCCAGATTGACTTGCACTGAGGCGAACTGCAAGCACACCATGCGGGTAGCTGGGCACATATTCACGGCTATAGGTCACACCGCTGTACGTATAGTTGACTCCAGCTGTGCCCTGAAATGTGTCAAGCCAGCGGCTGTAAGACGATATGCCATCGCTGTGTCCGAAGTCTAGCCCCATATTGACCAAAGGATTGTATGCCCGTGGGGATATCGGGTTCCCGGCCATGTTGTTCAAAGCGGATTCTCCCGCGGCCGTTATGCTCCCGGACTGTAACTTCTTCCTGATGTCGGGAAGAGCATTCTTCGAGTTCGCGTTCACACGGTTCGTGAAGGGCCCGCTCCACATCGAGTTCTCGTTCAGGACCAGCTTCTCGGCGGGCGTACCGAAGACAGCGGCGCCGATTCTTCCGTTTCCGATAGGTAACGAGTTCGCGAAGTTGGAGCCCGCATCAGATGTGTACCATAGGAAGCGCGAGCCATCCCAGGCTGCACCTTGGACACCACTAGCGGCGGCCAACACGGTCCCTAGGACGAAGTGCATCGCAACCACCATGATATCGATTTGTGAAGGAACGATGCGAAGGGTTGCGGGATCATGTCTTGATAGAGGACATTCTTAAGTAGCCCGAACTGTGCTAATCTAGGTGGATTCCTCCAGATGCGGCGGTTTAAAATAACGGAATTAATGTACACAAGGTGGAGAATGAGGCCAAAGGAGTACTAAAAGGTGCCCGTTACATTAACATTAGCAAGAAGGTAAACGGAAATAGCTTCTATTCATGGAAAAACAAGACTAGTGTGCGGAAACCGGCAGAATGGAAAAATAATGATGATCTATATACCTACCAGGATAGCTATTCCCATCGAAACACAACAATAGCTATATCAATTTTGTGCACCAACTGGCATGACCTGAATTTGCTCTAATACACATTTACGTTTCCCCGTTTTACTATGACGACTTTAGATCAAAATTGTAAAGTGAATTTGAATGTCTCTGCATTGGGCAGCTACATCGAGTAACAGAGTGTATACAGGCGATCTTATAGACAGTCAAGACGACTTATGTTGGCGCTCGAATATACTCTACGGGTCGATGAGCCGTTCACTGGCCATCGTGGTCCAGCACCACAATCCCATACGGATCCCTATCCGCCTCGCTAACCATAACTCCGAAATGTTCATCTGCCAGCGCTTCCTTCAATTCCTCCTTGCCAGCTTCCTCTTGTCGTAATGCCTTCCACTCCTCTTCTACCTGACCTTCCAACTGTTCCAACAGGACCTCGCTCAGGAAGCCTCTCTCGGAGTTGCTGTGGAACAAGCTGATGACAACCTGGCCCTTCTCGATCGCGGCCAATGCCTCGTGGTGACTCATCTCACCCGTAAATAGTAGATCTACGTCCAAGTTGTTGAGGAGCGAGGCGCCCGATCCAGCGCAAATACCCACGCTGCTTATGGTAAGACCACCAATGGTCGCATTTTGTGGAATCGCAATCGGGAAGCCCTTCGGATTGTTGAGGCCGCGGCCGATGCGGTCGAGGAGCGCAGGAAGAGGCTGCGGTTCGTCGAAGCGGACCACACGTCCCATACCCGCACCGGGATGTGACACAAGTTCCGGCGACTGTGGTACGATAGGTTTGCGCGTGTGAGGTATCGCTGTCAGGGACGCGGACTGGTTTCCTAGGCGAAGCGTAGTTTGCATTGACGAAGAAGGATGATGCGCAAGCGCCCATGCTGGCCTCAGGCTCTTCTTGTCTACGAAGGGGTCGTCGTCTGCCTCCCTTATTGGTGACTTGCCCTCGGATCCCGTCTCCGCATCCTCGATCTCCAGATACTTGTTGTTTCCCGTCACAATGTCCGCTAGCCAGTCGCCCAGGCCTCCCGGCGCCGCGTCGACGGCTGTGTGCGGGCTGTATACGCTGATGCCATGGCTGGCTAGCCGTAGCAGTGTTTGCTGTTGCGAGTTTGCGAGAGTTATAGATTTGAGGCCACGGAAAATGATGGGGTGGTACGCGACGATTATGGACGACTTGAGCTCAATGGCTTCGTCGGCGACGGCCTTTGTGAGGTCGATGGTGAGGAGGACGGTGTTGCTCTGGCGGCGGGAGGGGACGAAAGGGGCTTCGAGGAGGAGGCCGGTGTTGTCCCAGGAGCTCTCTGCGAGCGCGGGCGGGTAGCTGGGAATTGTTAGCTGCGAACGCTTGGAGTCAATCACCCATGCAAGTAAGGAATCTGCAGCCGCAGTGATGCGCAGTATAGCTTCAATTGCCCACCGATGCTCCTCGCGTTGCGGAAGAAGTAATGGGGCCTCACAGCTTCTTCATCGCCCTCACCACCGCCCTCGAAAACGGCGCAGAACCAGTCGTCGAACCCATCATCACCCTCCGAACAGTTGCTGAAAACATTCACGCAAGCGCTCTTACCCCACCACCTCCATGCATGTGCGAAATCGCACGCCAAACCAGGCCCACGCGGCGTGTCTCGATCCCGCTGCACGCACAGACGCCCACGCGTCACGAAGCGTTTAAAACCCCCGCCATCAGATAACTCTTATCAGATCCGAACCCTGCAGGTCATCATCGCGAGAAGTGCGAATTGATGGACCCCCGCCACAAACTCTACAAGCAACTGGACTCTTTAACTGTTGACGCAACGGCCACGATGAGTGCAAGAACGGACACAGAGGCGGCGCAGAATGCGGCGAATAGCGGCATCACACCTGAAGCCATCAAGCAAAAGTTGGAAGAGGGCTTAGGCGCGACGCATGTCGAGATTGAGGATATGAGTGGTACGTGCATTATCTTTTCGTATCTGGTGTGGATAATTTACAATGAGAATTCGGCAAACATGTCGCTGGACAAGAATTCCAAGGGTTTGAAGATGCCAGCTGATGATCTGACAGGTGGATGCGGACAGATGTTCGAGGCGGTAATTGTGTCGCCGCAGTTTGCGAAGAAGACGACGCTGGCTAGACATCGATTGGTCAATGGTGTTCTCAAAGAGGAGATCGCGGCGATACATGCTTGGACGCCAAAGTGCCATACGCCTGAAGAGTGGGAGAAGAGGAAACCACAGGCATGACTGTCCTGCTGCACGACACGACACATGGGTTTCATAACCGAGTCACGATATACGGAGAACATGATGCATGCCCAGAAGTTTTCATTCTGTGTACATAGACACGATGGTTTCAGATCTTCTGGCCTAGCTGAGGAGCACTCTGATCTCGCCACTGGTTCGAGGAAAGAGATCCCGCAGAGATGAAGCAGGCTCTTCGTTCTCTTTATCCTCTTCATTGTACAGCAAAGCGTCTGCAGCCATCACTTTGCTTTCTACAAACTCGAAGTCCTCGCAGAACTTCTCGGCTGCCTCCTCGGTGATATTTCGCACTGTCGTCCTATTCTGCAAACGCTTGAGATTTTCTGCTGCATCGATGAGTGCCGATGGAAGAAACTCGTCCAATTGCTGACTCGCAGCGATGAGAGCCTCCGGTTTGAAAGCCTCCAGCCCAGGAAGAGTTTTCAAGCTATCCGCAGTGTCAGAAATCTCGGACACGGCCTCGACGAGCGTATTCAGCCCGGAGGTAGACGTGAGATACTGATGCTGGTACTCGACTAACTGCGCGGTATGTTCGCTGATTGTCTCGTCCAGTTCGCTCAGACGGTCCTTGGCGAAGGAGTACGGAGTCAAAGCTGCTTTTGCCGCCATCAGGCAGTTGATGGCGAATATGCTGTTGTCGGGTGCTGACAGCCCCTTGCCTAGGTTTTCGCATCCACTCATGAAAGGATCAAGGGCTTCTGCGAGGACAGATTGGAAGCCATCTCCACGGTCGTCGACTGTAGCTATGGATGCGTCATAGCTTTTCGCAAGTGCTTTCAGCATCTGCAGGGCTTCTTCCAAGAAATCTGGTGGTGAGAGATCGGCAGGTGCGACTGTTAGATCGCCTTGAACCGCAGCAACATGGTCTCGCATGTTTGTGCGGAATTGTCGCATGGCCGAGTTTTCGAGCGTGTCGAACACTTCCAGTACTTCGGAGTCAGCCCCTAGTAGCTTGATGAATGTGCTCTTGTAGAACCCAATTAAATTCGCTATTTTGTAGGTCAAAGTAGCATCATCGTGGCTTTGCACAACCTGCTCCGTGCGTTGTCGCAATAGACGAGCAACCCCCGTAAGGTCCCGGCTGACAAGCTGATTCAAAGCCCTTCTTCCGTCAAAGACATCCTCGTCATCCTCTTCGCGCAGCCAAGGTTCACTCTCCAATCCAGCTTGGATGGATCGCTTGATTTCGTCGCCGTCGGATATAAACAGGACTTCTAGAGCTTCTCTTTCGGATACCGTAGTGGAGTGCGCCCAAGCAAGCATATCGCCAACGTAGCGCAAAGGGTCGTGGGCCTGAAACTCTATAGGCTTAGTAGCAAGGTTCTGCGATTCCGAAGTAGATCCAGTCAAGGCGGCATAGAAGGAGTCGGACAAGATATTCTCACGTGCTTCGGCAAAAGAGTCAAGGCAGCCCTGGAATAATGTAGGTCGCTCCGCGAGCACACGTAGGGATCGTCGGACGGACGCATTGATCTGTGGATTTTCGAGGTCGAGAGTCTTGAATTCGCGTTGTATCCAGCGGTATAACTTCTGATAAGCGGCATTGATCTGTTTGGAGCTTCGCTCGAGCACTTCAAGACCCAGCGTTTGGTCCTCTGTTCCTAATAGTACCTGGCAGTCATGGTGGATTTTCTTGACTCTTGTCAGTGTCTGGAAGAACTCCTCGTTTACCGCCACAGCAGTAGACGTCAGAACGGTGATCTCGTCTTCCGAGACGAGGAAGTGCGAATTGAAGGCATTCAAGATCTGCTGCTTCGTTTCCGCTTGCTTCTTTTGCTGCATGAGACTTGTCGCTTCTTCTAGGACAGGCCCGGTGTCACTATTTGCTGCGGTAATGTGGCTGCGCATCTCATCGCAGCACTTGTTCAAGCTGCTGATAGCAGCACCAATACGTTTCAATTGCTGATATTGGTGGTTAGTGTAGACACACATTAAGCGACAGTAGAATTACACACCTCCGCAACTTGGCCAAAGTCTTTAACAACCTCGCCGTTGCTTTGGATCACCTCTTTCTGGACATCCAAACGCAGCTGTCGCCTAGTCTCTGCCGTATTCCGTACTCCACGAGCATCTAGCGTTTCCAGCGCATCACGGATCTCGAGGTCAGCGTACGATGTTGACAGAACGCTCGTGATCCTGATCGACAGAGCACTGGTACCACGAGACGGTGTCCCTGTCGCGGGAGAAGCTGGCGACTGAGCATCCTGCGAGGCTGGAGTAGCCCGTTCCGAAAAGTAGCTGGTCGCCATGACGGGCTAGTGGGACGTCTGCTTGCGGGCGGGAGTGGGAGATGGTCGGTTGCACCTTCCTCCGACTGCCGAAAGCTTACCTTAAAGCGCCTGGCGTATGACGCGTGACCGCTGCATTCACGACGCCAACAGCCGTCACGCTAACATGGTCACATCTTGATCTTGTCTCAGGCTCTGTGGCGATGGGCGAAGTGAGCAGTCACTACTGCTTGTCCCCTGCAGCAAGCGCGGCTCTCCATAGTCAGACCTGCCACTGTCCGGCGCAGACGCCTGAGCCACCGGACGAGTGCCCGCCGCTGCCTTGGCCAAGCGCAGCCCGACCGCATGGCTTCCCACCTGTTCTCGCGAATTCTGCCCTCTGCCTCCGACGAGACCTACGAGACCGAAGCGTTGAACCCACACCATCGTTACCGTGCGCCCCCGGCGAACGAATCCGGCACCATGGACATCGACGACGAGAACCTCGAGGCGCACTTCGAGGACCAGGACCTGGATCATCTCCTGGTTGACGATGACGAGAGGATGACTGAAAGCACCGCCTCGGTCCGCCGCCCCAGCGAGCGCGCCCCGCCGGGCATCAATACCGCGGCCCGAGGTGCGGCATGGCGAGCGCCGCCCACATCTCGCCCACCGCCGCCCGACGACGACGATGACGATGACGTCCCCCAGTCGCTCCTTCTCGATGCGACCCGTACCGAGCCGGCAGAGGGTCTCCCGCCACCCGTGCCGGGCCCGTCCACACGCCATACCCGAGCACAGTGGGAGACGACGCGGCGACAGCAGCGGCTGCACGATGATGGGCGCGGGGTCGCCGCTCCGCCGACATGGAGAATGTCGGCCAGGCCCGGGCAATATACGGCAGATCCAAAAGAGAGAGCAATGTGGCTCTGGGTAAATCAGGTCGACGACCTGGACAACTTCCTGCGCGACGTCTACGAATACTACACCGGCGCTGGCATGTATTCAATCCTGTTGGGAACCTTCTTGAAGCTCTTACAGGCGGCCTTCGTCGTCGGCTTCCTGACCTTTCTCGGTTGGTGCATAGATTGGAGCAAGCTGCCTCGCAGTCACAAGTTGGATGACGTGCTTCAGCCGAAGTGCATGCATAGGATACATGGCATTTGGTGGCTTGCACTGTGCTCATGCATAGTCTATTGGCTTTGGTCAATAGTCAAGCTGCTCGGCAGGATTCCGAGGTTGCAGGCTATGCATGATTTCTATCATCACCTCCTGGAAATCCCCGATCGAGACATTCAATCGGTTCAGTGGCAACACGTTGTAGGCCGGATCATGGCGCTGCGCGACGCGAACCTCACGACGGCATCTAATCTTACACCTGAGGTCCGCAAACTACTGGACGCACGGAGTCGACAGCGACTCGATGCGGTTGATATTGCTAGCCGTTTGATGCGGCGAGATAACTATCTTATTGCGCTGTTTAACAAGGAAATTCTGGACGTGAGCATACCCATACCTTTCCTCGGCAACAGGTCCATCTTTTCGGAGACGACAAGGTTCCATGTCAATCTCGCTATCATGGACTTCGTGTTCAGTGGTCCGAATGGGTCCTTCAATCAAGACTTTCTGAGAGAGCGGAATCGAAGAAATCTCGTTGCAACACTGAGGACGCGCTTGATGTATGTTGGGTTCTTCAGTGTATTAGTGGCTCCGTTTTCAGTCGGCTACTTTCTCGCTTCATACCTATTTGCGCGGTTCACTGTAAGTTTTCCTGCATCCTCGTATACCACTGGGCGAAGGGAAAAGTTGGAAACTTCGCAGGCGCAAAACCTGATGTGTTTCCCCGGGATATGTGATACAGAGACCCAAAACACATAAATTCACGCCAAGCTGGCGTGCAATTCTTGTACGTTCGAGACACTGTATTATATATCCTGGGGCAATGCATAAGGGTTTGCAACTGTGGGGGAGGATGTGCCTGAATCCCGCTTCGTCCGCTGCTACTTGTGCACTATGCGTTCTGCGTCAGCATGGTGTAGCACACGAGCGCACACGGACTCCTTAACGACACTTCATGAGCGATCTGACATCTGGACACAGGAATATCACAAAAACCCCTCAATCCTTGGCGACCGCGACTTTACGCCATTTGCTCAGTGGAAGTTCCGAGAATTCAACGAGTTGCCACATCTGTTCGACCGTCGCCGTAAAATGGCGTACCCTGCCGCTAACCTCTATCTTCAACAATTCCCAAAAGCAAAGCTGGAAATGTTATCCTCCTTTGTTGCCTTTATAACTGGGGGTTTCTGTACCGTATTGTTTCTCATCACACTTATCGACTCCGAGCTCTTCCTCACTTTCGAGGTTACGCCGGGAAAAACTGCTCTCTTCTATGCGACGATCTTCGGTGCCATATACATGGCAGCACGTGGGAGCAGTGCTCAAGAGGACCAGATTACGGATCCGGCCTATTATCTCGACGCTGTGATATATCACACGCGATACGAGCCAGCCTCATGGCACGGCAGGTTTCATACTGACATGGTGCGGGCGGAATTTTCGAAACTATACCAGCCGAAAATCCTTCTCTACGTGGAAGAGCTACTCAGCATTTTGATTACGCCTTTCATACTCATGTTCCGGCTTCCCAATTGCAGCGAACGCCTCGTGGACTTCTTTCGCGAGTTCTCCATCGTCGTGGACGGCTTGGGTGTTGTTTGTTCATACTCGATGTTCCCTTTCAAAAAGGGCGAAAACAACCTACCTGCGAACAGGACCGGCCGCCAACAGGATAATGAGCTCCGAGAAGACTATTTCATGGCCAAGGACAACAAGATGATGGCCTCATACCATGGCTTCATGGAGACATATGCGAACACGACTAGCCGCGGCCACACAGGGCGCTTTCACCCTCCGCCACAATTCCCTGCGCATCATTACTCTTCCCCGCAAGCTACATCACCGATGGAGGCTCGTGGTACCAGTCGGGTATCGGCGGGGCGTCAACCTTTCAATCGCCGTACAGGACGGCATGGGCCTGTGCCTGAACGTGGCGAGCCCATGAACTCGGTGCTCCTGGATCCCATCCACCAACCCTCAGGTTCGACAATGAGATCGCCGCGACAAGGACCCCAGAGTCGCCATAGGCCTTCCTTCCAACCCCTTTCGGTGCCCGAGGAGAGCATGGTTAGTGAGTCGTGGCAACCTCAGCTAGACGATGAGACGGAGGATGAGGTCCCGGGAGGAAACCGCGGCGGCGTGCTTCAGCTTTTGCACCAGTTTTCGAGGGCGCAGGCTGAGGGCCGGGGTGGAGGTGTTGGTGTCTGAGATGGGATTGCATGGGTTACAAGGCGTTAGGGACATGTGGTTAAGGATTACCCGGTTTGCGTTGTTACAAGTGTTGGCATCGCGCCTTTGGCGTATATGGGAGAAGAATCAGGGTAGAATATCTTGCTCGGGTGCATGCAATGCCAATACTCCTATATGTCTTCGGTAGAGAAGTGTGCAATACTGAATGCATTGCTAGCCCGTGGTACTCTTATCAGACTTCCCAAGCCATGTAGAATTGGTGGGCACTAGACATGAAACTTCTGCGTCATGGCAATCGTCCGCAAAACTGACACCTTCCATCGGCCTAATACCCGCTCTGCTCCCTCCTATTATCCCCATCGCCTCCACCATCACCCTCTCCACCATATTGATTATTCCTCGCCCCCGCAGCCGCCTCTTTAATCGCCTGATCGTCACCCCTCAGCTTCTGAAAGAAGACGTTGATGTCTTCGGCTCCCACCGCCTTGCCCTCATCCGCATACGGCTTCAAGAAAGCTTTCAGACCATCCTTCAAGTGCGCAAACGCCATTGCACCTTGAATTGCTCTTGCGCGATCCATGTTACTGAATGCTGCTTCGCCGCGCTCAAGAAGGCTGCCTGTGCCTACCGAGCCAGGCGCATTCTCACCGTCTTCCGAGATGGGCGGCTCGTAGACATCTTCTTCCTCGAGGAGCTGCGGGTGTGGTGTGAGGAGCGGGAAGTGCTCCGGGCAGCGGCAGAGGTGGTTGTGGAAGTCGGGGGCCATGAAGAGGGAGAAAGGGGTGGTGGTGGTGTGGGCGGGGAGAGGAGGGAGGCAGGCGACTTTACATTGTGGGGCGGTTGTAGTGGTGGTGTCGGACTTCTTGGGTGTCAGAGACAGGAGAGTGGTGGTTGGAGGGTCTTCGGGGATGGAGGAGAGTGTTGTGGCGGGATCCTCGGACTTCTGTCGCTTGGGAGGAGCCATGGAATCTGCGGGTGGAAACTCGTCGTCGTCATCGTCTGCTTTGCGCTTTTTTGAGTCGCCCCTGGGGGTACCGTTGGAGGTTCCGTTTGTGGGATTGGATGCGTCTTGGGCTTTGGCTTGGTTGAGAACGGCGTCAAGGTACACGGGTGGCAGAAAACCGGGAGAGCCAGCATACTGCTTTATCCACGGGAAGGCTTCCACGCACTTGTAGCAGAGGAAATACTCGAAGTCGTCTTCTGCTGGGAAGCCTGGAGGCAATGGGGTATCATCATCTTCCTCTTCTTCTGCTTCTGCATCAATATTGTTGCCATCAACGCCGTTGGAAGTAGGCAAGCCTGTGGCAATGGCTGTCACGACGGAGGGTCTGCGCGCCTCCGGGTCTCGTCCACCCTCTTCTTCGTGCCTTGTCACACTAATCTCCCTTGTAATCCCGTTTGCCTTCCCACCACCCTCCTTCCGCTCTGTCTTTGGTTTCTCGATGCTCTTCTTGAACTCTTCCCTAGAGAGTCCGAGAACGCATTCGGGATGCCACCAGTCCTCACCGCAGCCACCGTCTTCCACCGTACCTAGTCCGAGGCACTGAAACATCGTGCCCTTCTCTTGGTGCGGATCATACTCCTCTCCACATCCACAAAACTTATTCCGGAAGTTCTGGTTGTACTTGTTGCCCTGGGCCGGCTCCTCCCCGGTCACGCCGCCCTTCCGTCCAGTCGCGGAATTGATGCGCAGTGTGCATGGTGCCGCTTCGGGAAGGCGGGTAGTCCCGCAATCGCAGACGAAGTTGCGCTTGTTGAAAAGCTCTACGAGAGTGTGTTCGCCGTGGCACGAGATGGAGCAGGCATAACAGACAGCGGCTGGCTGATACGGGTCTGACGGGTTCGCAGGCGGGGGATTGCAGTCAAGGCAGGAATAAAGTCCCTGGCGTAGAGGTCCAAGGTCGCGCGTGCAAGTATCGAATTGCTGCAGGGTATTGTTAGAATAAATCACGATACCGCCAATGGATGCGACTCACGTATGGAAGAGCCTCACGCGCTTCAGCTTCGAGGGATAGCTGTTCTTTGATGAAGCTGTGTCACCTGTTAGTCATGCAATCACGATAGCAAACATGCCATGTTGCTCACTCTGCTGCTGTTTGTGAGTCTTCCGATGCTTGCGAGATGGAACTGGTGCGCGGCTTGGGCTGAGAGACACTGGAAGACTGCGGCTCGGCCATTGCAAAGAGATGTGAGGTGACCAAGGGCCGCCTGTATTCCTAGAGCCGAACTGGACGACTTGACTCGGGGAGAAGTAAAAGCGTGTGAGAGTGAAGACCAAGATGTTGTCGTGGTGATCGGCTGCTTCGAGTTGCGCTTGCCTGTTCAAGACCTGATTGAGACGCGCCAAGCCACTTTACGCGTGTGGGACGCGTGCTGCTTTTCCTAGCCGCCACCTCGCGCATTTCCTCTAGCAAGCCCCTCTCTATTTCCCCGTCTACGCACGTTGTTGAATACTCGCATTGCATAAGCATGAGGTATGTGAAAAGGAAGCAGCGACGTTGACGATCTCTATCTGTTCTTGTTTTCTAACCCGCTTCAGCTCCCCGCTGCGACCAAGCATGTCGTCTGCAAACCGTGGCCCAGCTCCCTCTAGGAGGAACAAGCGCGCCAGGGATGATGAGTCTTCACCTGCTCATCCTCCATCGACCCGTAAGTCTATTGTTCCGCGCCACTGTAATGGTGCTGATTGTAGTCAGCGATGGACATGGCCTCCTCTCCACCCCTTATTCCCCAGGACGACGATATGTTGGACGAGGACAACATCTACCGAGATGTAGACGATCTAGACGAAGACGCTGAAGAGGGAGATGGAATCGATCTGTTCGATGACAGGTTCGACCACGAGCTCTATGCCAACCAAAACAACCAGAACTATGAGGGGTCTGACATTGATGATGAGGGAGAATACGAAGATCTGGGTATGGGTACAAGACGGGAGATTGACCGCCGCTTGAATCGACGTGATGCCGAAGCGCGACGCCGCATACCAGATGCATTCTTGCCCGACGATGACGAGGGCGGCATTGGAGAACTCATTAGAGGGAGCCGTCGGCAGCGACATCGTTACGATGAGGATCAAGACGATATGGACCTTGATGACGACATCATGGCCGAGGAGATGTCCCTGGAAGCGCTTCAAGACATCAAAGCCAATACATTGACCGACTGGGTTGCTCAGCCTGTTGTTGCTCGTTCAGTTGCTCGCGAGTTCAAGGCATTCCTCACTGAGTATGTCGATGAGCAGGGGATCTCTGTTTATGGAGACCGCGTCAAGACTCTCGGTGAGATCAACGCCGAGTCTCTAGAAGTCTCTTTTCAACACCTCACAGAGGTCAAAGCTACCCTTGCCTACTGGGTCGCCAATGCCCCTACGGAGCTCCTGAAAATCTTCGATCAGGTTGCGATGGAAGTCGTGCTTCTTCATTACCCGGACTACGAACGCATTCACTCTGAGGTTCACGTTCGCGTTACGGACATTCCTGTAAGACTAACGCTCCGTCAGCTGCGTCAGTCACATTTGAACTGTTTAGTCCGCGTCAGTGGCGTGGTTACCAGGCGAAGTGGAGTCTTCCCACAGTTGAAGTATGTCAAATTTGACTGCACCAAGTGCGGAACCACCCTCGGACCGTTTCACCAAGATTCGAACGTGGAAGTCAAGATCTCCTTCTGCTCGAACTGCCAGTCTCGCGGACCGTTCGTTGTGAACTCGGAGAGGACGGTATATCGCAACTACCAGAAACTCACCCTCCAGGAATCACCGGGAACTGTTCCAGCCGGTCGTCTACCCCGTCACCGAGAAGTCATCCTCCTTTGGGACCTGATTGACTCGGCCAAGCCGGGCGAGGAGATTGAAGTCACTGGAATCTACCGCAACAATTACGACGCGTCCTTGAACAACAAGAACGGGTTCCCGGTATTTGCCACTATTATCGAGGCGAACCATGTTGTGAAGTCTCACGACCAACTGGCCGGTTTCCGACTAAGCGAAACTGACGAGCAGCAAATCCGCCAGTTGTCCAAGGATCCCAACATTGTCGACAAGATTGTCAACTCTATTGCCCCTAGCATCTACGGGCACACAGACATAAAAACCGCGGTTGCGCTATCTTTGTTTGGTGGTGTCAGCAAGGAAGCTGTTGGACATCACGCTATGCGTGGCGATATTAATGTCCTTTTGCTTGGAGACCCGGGAACTGCCAAGTCCCAGGTGCTCAAGTACGTGGAAAAGACTGCTCATCGAGCCGTTTTCGCAACTGGTCAAGGTGCCTCTGCTGTCGGTCTCACAGCGTCCGTTCGTCGTGATCCTATGACCAGCGAATGGACCCTAGAAGGTGGAGCTCTCGTGCTTGCGGACAAGGGAACATGTTTGATTGACGAGTTCGACAAAATGAACGACCAGGACCGTACGTCCATTCACGAAGCCATGGAACAGCAGACCATCTCCATTTCCAAAGCCGGTATCGTCACTACACTCCAGGCTCGATGCGCAATCGTTGCGGCAGCCAATCCTATTGGTGGACGATACAACTCTACCATTCCTTTCTCGCAGAACGTTGAGCTTACCGAGCCTATCTTGTCCCGTTTCGATATTCTATGTGTCGTACGTGACACAGTTGACCCTAACGAGGACGAACGTCTCGCCAAGTTCGTTGTGAACTCTCATGCCCGTTCACAACAGCACGCAAATGCTCCGTACTCTGCAATGAATGGGAAGGGTAACACCGAGTCTCAGGACAGTATGGACGTAGACGCTGGGGTCCAAGAGAGTCAAGCCGAGAAAGGTGATATTCCACAGGAACTGCTAAGAAAGTACATCCTCTACGCCAGAGAAAAGTGCCGACCCAAACTTTACCAGATCGACCAGGATAAGGTGTCTCGCCTGTTCGCCGACCTGAGGAAGGAATCCATGGCGACTGGCGCTTATCCAATTACTGTAAGTTTTACCAGTATAGTTGCTTGAACGGTCGCTAACATTCGTAGGTACGTCATCTTGAAGCCATCATTCGTATATCGGAAGCCTTCTGCAAGATGAGGTTGTCAGAGTACTGCTCGTCAGAAGACATTGACCGCGCCATTGCCGTCACTGTCGACTCTTTCGTCGGTTCGCAGAAGGTCAGCGCGAAGAAATCCCTCGCCAGGGCTTTTGCGAAGTATACTCTGAACCGACCTGGCGCCGTCCGTAACCCGGCGAGAGCTGGTCGGCAAGCCCAACGGGCTGCCGCTTAGATAGCGTGCGTGGGTTAATGATAGGATGATTGATGGAGTGAATTGCTGTGGGCGAGCCGGGTCGTTTAGGGCATTGACTGAAGGACCGGCTGCGGAGGATACCATGAGGACATGTATCACTGGAGCGACCAAATACATTCAGGTGGTTGCGGGCGTTTCGAATGGTGTTTTTTGTGCTCATCGTAAGATACCAATAGCATAACCACATCAAGACAAAGTCATGAGCATGCCTGTAATCTCGTCTTCACTCTCGTCATGCTCGCTAACCCTATCGGCGTCGACCTTGCTTACTGTAGCTGTCGACACTGACTATCTACCAAAACGATCGATAGCTGACTCAGTCGAGATTTAATAATTCCGAACTTTAAATGTATTTCAAAGCTCGATCCAATCACTTTCTACGTTCTCACCTGGCAGCACTTGAGGGATCGCGTCGGGCTAGTCTCAATGGGCCCACTAGCGGCTTAGCCTTCTCGCTTAGCTACCACAACATTTTGCGCTGACGAACTTCTTCAAACCCAACAACTACTATCGCCGGAGCCCCCAGGAATCCCACGAACAGAGTTCCTGATCGCAACGATGGGTGAGTGATTTCTTTGTAGAACTCTAGACCATGTCGCTAAGCAAACGTTAAAGCACCCAAGAAGGCCAAGAAATCCCAGGATACGATCAACAGCCGTTTGGCTTTGGTCATGAAGTCCGGAAAGGTCACCCTCGGCTACAAGTCGACGCTCAAGTCATTGCGCAATGGCAAGGCAAAGCTCGTCATCATTGCCGGTAACACTCCTCCGCTGAGGAAGTCCGAACTCGAGTATTACGCGATGTTGTCCAAGACCTCCGTCCACCACTTCTCCGGCAACAACGTACGTATACAGTCCCGATCCTCTCAGGCCTAACGACGAGATACCAATCGAGTGCTCCGAGGGCTGGCCCTGAGAAGAGGTCTTTCATGACTTCGGAGGGCTCTCGACTAACCTGAATG
Source organism: Pleoardoris graminearum (assembly GCA_030770415.1). Taxonomy (NCBI): domain Eukaryota; kingdom Fungi; phylum Ascomycota; class Dothideomycetes; order Pleosporales; family Didymosphaeriaceae; genus Pleoardoris; species Pleoardoris graminearum. Next base: position 332,259 of record JASEKS010000044.1, on the reverse strand, counting down.
CACAACAGATTGAGCTGGGTACTGCTTGCGGTAAGCTCTTCCGCTGCTCCACCATGTCCATCCTCGATGCCGGTATGTATAACCTGGTCTTGTAAGCTATAGTGATACTGACATGTATTAGGTGACTCCGATATCCTGAGCACCAACACTGCTTGAGTGCATGTGTAGAGAAGGCAGGCGGCGGATTGGGCAGCTAGACATATGATACCTCACGAGATGCGTCATGCTATAGTGGCAAATGCAATGAGTCAATGAGCCAATCTTCAGGCTGATTACGTCTTCTATGCCGTGAAAACTGCGACATAGTAATGCTGAGTGTTTAGCAATAGCCTACATAGCAATGTCGGTGCAGACTTCAAGTACATGGATGCACGCCCTCGGCGTCAAGTTTGGGTGCAATTACTACTTTGTGCATCTGCCGAAACGTGGACTGAGTTATCTAACGGCTTTTTGTGTCGCAAGGAGCGATCGCTCACGCGTGCGCGACGAGTTGATCTTAAACTTCAACGTGGATTACTAAGGAATTGATTGCACTCTGGTGATACTTCGCCACTTCCCAAAGTGGCTAGCGTAACCCACACTGATTTGCAATCAAGAAGGGCCCTCACACTCTTGAGACCTTCTCCCGAGCCTCCACTTCCACCACACTACTCAACTAACAGCAGGGTAAGAACCTCCCCGCTTCCGCAAGCTCTCGCGCTCGAAGCTCGCGCTGCTGCGATTTCATAGAGCGCACGCTTCGCGTTCCCGCGCTCCGAAAGGCGCCTCGCTCATTGTCGTCACAGATCTACAGTCAAAATGGCTCGCCGTCCTGCCCGCTGCTACCGTTACTGCAAGAACAAGCCCGTATGTTGACCGCTGATGCATCAATTATAATCACTGACATGGCTGCAGTATCCCAAGTCTCGGTTCAACCGTGGTGTCCCGGATCCCAAGATCCGCATCTTCGATCTTGGCCGCAAGAAGGCCAATGCCGACGACTTCCCGCTATGCATCCACCTTGTCTCCAACGAGTACGAGCAGCTGTCCTCTGAGGCGCTCGAGGCCGCCCGTATCTGCGCCAACAAGTACCTCGTCAAGTCTGCCGGAAAGGAAGGTTTCCATCTCCGTGTGCGCGCCCACCCGTACCACGTTATCCGTATCAACAAGATGTTGTCGTGCGCTGGTGCCGATAGATTGCAGACGGGTATGCGTGGCGCCTTCGGCAAGCCCAACGGCACTGTCGCCCGTGTGAACATCGGCCAGATCATCCTGTCCGTCCGCACTAGGGACGCCAACCGTGCCATCGCCATTGAGGCTCTTAGGCGTTCCCAATACAAATTCCCCGGTCGCCAAAAGATCATCGTCTCCAAGAACTGGGGCTTCACCCCCCTCCGTCGCGAGGACTATATCGCCAAGCGCAAGGAAGGCAAGATCAAGATCGACGGTGCCTACGTTCAGTTCCTCGGCAACAAGGGCAAGCTCAGTGAGAACATCCGCCGCTTCCCTGACGCTTTCTCGGCATAGATGGGCGATGGCGTGAAGGTTGCGGTTTCACGGTTTGCTTGGGTTTAGTGGGATACCGGATCATGGCGTGTCTTGCTTTCTATACCGAAGGTCATGGATGAAGGCTGAAGTAGCATTCGTGTAGAGTAGCGAAGAAGAAGCCCAACTATGGCTATGCTGCACGAACAATCAATCGAGGAATGTCCACATGGTTAATGTGCAAGTGCAGTGACTTTAAAGATAGGTGATTGGCGGGGTGTGCAAAGTGAGTAAAGAGGCCTTGTCTGGGTATAATGTGATCGATGGTCTTCAATTCCTCCTCTTCATTCATGAAGTTATCCGTCCTCTGACAATAAAACATGCGGCATCACTTGTACAAATATGTATTGTATGTAGCCGCCTCTTTTCATACTACATTCCGATTAAATCGGGTATAGTGTCTCTCTACTTCCATCGTACACAATCGATATCGTCATCTCCGCTTCAAATTAATGTGGAAGTAGTCCGTTCATGCCGTTCTGTGCCATGTCGAGCGCCGATGACAAGCAACTCATAGAACCCAATTGAACCATGTCAAAATAAAAAGTGGTGGCTATTTTCAGGGTTCTGAAAGGAGAGAGCGTCGACATAGAACTGTACGTCCTAGGAGATTTGCCCCTTCCTAGAACGTGCGCCAGGCCCTTACCCTAAGGGCAAGTGTCGAGTGCGGCCCATACGCACTGCGCAGTGAACGGATTAATTCTGATCCAGAAGTCCTACGAACAGGTGGACGATCACCCACCCTCTCGAGGCCATCCGTCAATCACCCACGACTCTAGGTGGCCCGTGAGAGTCCAGCAACACATTCGTTTGGCAAGCTCGCCGATGATTTCAATTACCCGACATGTCGCGCGCTGGGTCTTAGTAATTAAAAAGAGCCTTCTTCACTATAACATATTGATCCGGAGAACTGCACTTGGCTAACTTGCGTGACGTTTCTGTCTATGGATTAGATACCCTGAGGTAACATAACCTACCTCGACTTCCGCTCTACCTCATCACATCATCCGGAACCACTATCTCCGCCACTGAAGTTGCCAATGAATACTATAAGAACAGCGCAGTATGCAGCGCTTGCCGCAAAAAGCTCGGCGCGTTTGGCTTTCGTCAAGAGACTCATGGATGCCGAGAACAAAAGCGTGAAGACAATCAGAAGCCCCACATTGAGGAATGTCATGTTCCGGCCGCCACCCCAAGACACCCTATACATAAGAAAAACCGGGGTCGCGAGTAGGACAATAATTACAAAGGCGATGATCAGAGTCGTGAATTTCTCTATCCTAGAGACTGAGTAGGAGTGGATGTTCTTGTCCGTTGTCTTCTTGCGGCTCTCGGTCTGTTTAAAGAACTACACAGCACGATTAGGTCAGTCTATTGCCAAAATAGAAGCATGATCCTTGGGAGGCGCGATTCGATATGCTACTCGTAGAAATCATGATGCGTTGTCACTCCACGGTATGGGGAACTGCGTACCTGGTTGAAGGGGCCTGGCATTCGATGAATCCGGTCTTCGATCCAACCGTCGAATTTCCCCCATTCAGCCCTGGGTCTTAAAGTGATTAAATCTGCCTTCCTCTTGATAAATTCTTCTTCGAGTTCATAGCTGAGAGGCTTCTTGATCCAAAACCACCGCCGAAAGTTCAGATAGTCTCGCTCACTCGGCCTCTGAAATTCCGCTAATTCGCGTGCTTTAACAAGAACCTCATCATACTCAACGAGCTTCCGTCTAATCCTTGTAAGTAGCACGGCACGTTTACTGGGCACGATTTCGGGTCGATTAAGCTCTGCTGCTTCTCTATACCCCTCCTCCAAGTCCGCGTCTCGGGATCTAACGCGCTTGCTCTGGCGAATATTACCGGAGTACGCGTCGTCTTCATCCATCTCTGCAAGTTCTTCTTCTAGACAACGGAGCTCATCTTGAAGATCGAGTATAACGCGTGAATGAAGGTAATCAAAAGAGCGGTATATAGAAAAGGTCGGTTCGCTGGCTTGAAATGCTGCCTGAAGAGGGTAGCCCAAGGGGAAATGATCGACTAGAGATAAGTCAGTCAAGACCAACTCCCCGACCATAAGTGAGGTGATCAGGCTTGTCCAGCTTATCAAAGCACTACGTGGCTCGCGGTAAGCCGAATACAGCACCAGGACAATATTCTGAGCACAATTGCCCTAAATATTGCCTATAACGGGCCAACGCAATATATACAGAACAATGTCCTAGTACTGTAGTTGCGAAGATGGTGGCTTCATCGTTTATGGAGTGGTAAGGGATCCAACTAAGAGAGCAGCACTAAGGAGCACGCTTGTAAGGAAGCAAAACTCACACGGTAAGGACAACGTCTCGGCAACTTCGGCTTGCATTGCTCTTCGTTGTTTCTCAATCTGCTTCTTCCTTTCCTTTTTGCTCAACGTCTCTTTCGTGCCTATTTCGGGTCACTACAGAAGCACCGGAGAAAAAGACAGCGATGCATACCTGGAAGACCGGACTCCAAATCTCCTCTAGAGTAATCATTACGAGCGTTGATAGACAAATCTTCTGAAATTGGAGGCTGAGAGCTGGATCGGTGTAAAGCAAGATCATCAACACTTCCGGCAAGGTCCGAGGACGTCATGAGGGGTGCGAGCGGCTTATTCAATTTTCGCAATGGATAGGAAGCACCAGAAAAGTGGCGAAGAAGTAAGCATCAGAGGGAGCGCACCACTGCGCTCTTATGGGGATGTTAACAACCCTGGTCTGACCAGGCTGAGAACATGCCTTGGGGGCCGAACGGCTGAACTCCTGCAGTGCGCACTTTGTGGGCTTCCTCGTGTCGCTTAAGATGTCGTTGCAGGCGTAGGCTCTGTAGACGCTTCCCCTCCTCTGCGGCGGTCGATCTTGAGATCCTTTTCTCGTACCCATGCGCCATCTTTGAAAGGCTTGCCGCTTTGATCAACAAGCTGGTACTCCCAGTATTGCCCATTTTTGTTAAGCCGTCCCTTTGAAACTGTGAATATTCCTTTCTTCCTGACACCATTCTCTACGAGAGACATATGGACTGCATCGCTTTTCTCAAAACGTTTCATTAACTGCCATCAGTCAGTTACTCGATGCCACCATTGAACTCATGCATGTGTCGCGAACGTACCGAGCCCGGAAGAGCGGGGTCGATATATACACTCGACATATTGCGGAAACGCGGGATACACTTCCGAAACGCGTCGTTGGCCAGATGAGAACAGATGCCGAGCGGGTTGACGGCGGGCGTAACGCTGTTCAAGTACGTTTTTCGGATCAGGCTGCAGTGACGATGATCAAGGGTGGTGGCGGCTGACTTGTGTTCGTTACTGGTTGGTTTGACCGTCAGCTCGGCTACACCTTCCCTCCCGGCGCATCTCGTGCACCTGGCCTGAGCATGACGACAACAGGCATATCATCTCCAGACAATTCTTGTGTGACCATGCGTTATGAATGTCGTAAACTACATTACGAAGTAGCGTATAAGATACAATATGTTAAGAAGGTAGCCGCTGAAGTGACAAGCAGAGTTGCCAGGAAATTTAGCCATCCAAGTCATCTTCAGCCATTAAAAAGATGGCTATTACCAAAGTGCTCTTACATATCAGGAAGAACCTTGACACAACAAGGCAGCATACGAGACGTCGCTATTCGAGGACCGGCAATAAAGAGTTAAAAAAGGGAGGTTATATTGCCGGGTTACAGTGCAGAATAAGCACCCAACAAAAATAGTATTGGCCCATAAACAAGCTCAACCTCCTCGATCTCGAAACTGCAGTCAACATGTTGCAGTTAGTCTCGTTTTGCAATGCTCACCTAAAGCTGGGTGTTGATTACATCTTCCAGAGTTGCTCTGGCTTGGATCGTTTTCCGCGCCAATTTGCTCGATAAGTGTTACAATAGCTTGTTCACTACGTGACTGAGAGCTCCCCGGGGCCCGCTAAAAAGCTCAATCTACTATGTGCAGTCAGGGTGTATTGATAGTAGCGCGGAAGTATTGAGGTTGCGAGCCTATCATCACGAGATCTCAAGTTCTGGCTAGAATTTCTTAATTAAAAAGGTCCTGAGGTGCCGCTGCTGCAAAGCCATGGAACAATTTGGGACCCTCTTTTTGACGACAAGACCGTGAATTGTACAGATAGCTGGAACAAGAACGGGGTCTAAGGAAAGTGGACAACAATGGACACCCGTTCGCTTTTGATGGCAACGCAAAGTAGTATGCACGATGTTATAGGGTTTAATACAATGGGATAAAAAAAAAGTCTAATTAAAAAAGAAACTATTTTTAAAATTATATAACTTTTAATTACTAAGTCTAAAAGTACGTATATAATACTATTTTAGAAAAAAAGTATAAAAGATAATTATAAATATTTTAATTACCGCTTAGTATATATTATTTCTATAATAAAGTTTATAGAATAGTAAAAAGAAGTATAGAATTTCTTTTTATTATATTATACAGATCCATAGTAAATTATAAAAATCGCGAGGTTTCGGTACCGTTGAAGCTTCGGCCCAGCAATCTACCTCCTTCCTATGAAGTATGGTAGCCTCTTATATGCTTAGAAACGGTCTAATCTCGTGTTTGTCATGCAACACTTGAATTTCTACTGAAGTAAAGTGTGAGGCCGTTTGTGCACGCTTCCTTTGATTAAACCGCCCTTTCGCATCCATCAGTACATCAGCCTCTTGGAATAAATAATTTTACCAGAATAATGGGGATCATTCAACGATAGAATAATTTCGGCCTAGGTGTTTAATCGGCTCGCCAAAGTACGATGTCCTCACTAAACCAACGTAATTAGTAATCTTGCGATTCACGTATCATACAATGTCTATGAAAACTCGTATGGCTCTTTTAGATCTATGCGTGTTTACCGATCTTACTCTGCACATGCCAACGTGGAATGCTCACATTGCATTGTTTGAGACCTTAGCGGGCCTTACCATCACCTATAGGCTACTGTTAGCACCGCCTCATGATTGAAGATTGTGTAAACTTTACCGTCCACTTAATCTCTTCCTGACCACCCCACCTCTTCAAATCCAGCACAAGGTTGTCCACAGGCTCAAACTCATATCTCTTGTAGAGCGGCTCTCCCATCTCGCTAGCCTCCAGATAGACCTCCATCCCTGCTTCATCCGCCTTCTCGCATCCCCACTTTAACAGCATCCCCCCAGCGCCCCTACGATGATGATCTGGATGCGTCACCAACGTGTCCAGCGCCCAGTACGGCCGCATCCCCAATTGCTTCTTCTTCATCTCATTGAGTAGCTCGTAAAATGCACGCCACACTTCCAGATTGCTCTCCGCGTAAGGTTCCGGAATTGTAAGCTCTTCGTTGACTTCGTCCCATGTGCGGGAGGTGGCACTGGGATCTTTCGGATGGATATAATGCCAGCGAGCGCCGGCAATGATTTGGTTGGTGGTGGTGTCGACACATTTTAGGTACAAGATCCCTTTGGCGATGCCGTCAGCTATATCCTTTGTGACACGGTCGAGGGTGGCCTGGGAGGGCTCGTTTTGGTTGAAGTAAAGAATTTTGTTGACATCGTGCTTGAAAGCGGCATGGCGGATGCGCATGTACTGTTCTGCCTCATCGGGCTTGAGAAGGGACACGGCAAGTTTGGCGTCTGGCATTGTTGTCGCGTGCTTAGGGATGTCAGGCTTGAATGTGAATGCTTGGGGCAAAATGGCGATGCGCCTGTTTCGAGATGGAGGATCTGAAACCCGGTACTAAGGGTAGTTAGCTGACGGAGTTTAGCTGAGAGTGCACTTGAAGTTTCACGGGTGGGAAAAAAGGTCGGAGTTACCTTATAGGATGATTATGATCATGCCATGACTCACGAAAACCAGTGTACGCCCTTCGGACAACAAAGTGGATATTACTCCCTAGTGAAATTCCTTAGCGCAACCGACGATCTCGATAATCGCATTGAACCATATCCCGCGTTGGCAACATGGTGGAGAGGAATGTGCTGAGCTGTTTCGGAATGCCAATCGGAACTCGGAATACGCGCATTGTGGAAGAAACGAGTGGAGACAGCTTTTGTTCCCACTGGTCCTGCATAATAAATCTATCTACGTGTATTCCTAGATAACGTTATTGTGCTTTATAGGGCAAGTACTGGTTATTAGATAAGTTACTAAATAGAAGAGGGGCTTATATGTGCTGGATTGGTCAACTTAGATCGGTTGTTGAGCGCCTGATCGTTATGGTCCGTGCGGCCTAAGAGGAAGCTGAGAGTTAACTTAACTGGAGGTGGTCATTATGAAAAGACTGGAAACAATACATGGTGATACACAAGGTGGAAAGGGAGTTGTACGAATGATGGTGTTCTGCCCATTTGGGAGAGCTGCGGAGGGGTCGATAACGGGAACGAGCTAAAAAGCTTATCCGAATCCCTGCAACTTTTTCTCGCAAGCCGCAATTTTCGCGCCTGCCAGCGACAGCTCCGCTCACATTACAAAACCTCCAATGGCTCCCTCGGAGAAACCTGCGCAGAAGGCGAACGGTCCAAAACGATATCTACCCACGCAAGCAAAAGAATCACTTCCGTCGAAGCCCAAGTTTGACCCCGAGCCCAGCAACGCCAACGCCGGTGCGCTGCAAACGGCGAACGGCGCGACCCAGCCACCTTGGGAGGGATTCGATGGCGAAGATGGCGGGTCGTGGGAGCACGAAGAGAACAGCGATGATCAGAGCGTAGAAGTACTGACGAGGAAGAAAGAGAAGCTTGTGCCTCCGAAGGACGCCGAGGAGGAAGAGCTTGAACGTATCATATTTGGCGACTCTGCGGGCTTCAGGGAGGGCATAGGCAATTTTTCGCTAGCGCCAGGAGCTACACTAGCCGACGAGTCTGAGGACGAGCAAGAGACTGGCGAAGACTATGGCAACGTGGCGGATCATGATCTGTTCTTTTTTGATGCGGGGCCGGCGATACAGCCCGCAGGATCGCCTGCGGTGGCAAAGGCGGACGGAACAGATGACGACGATGACAAACCTGCCTGGGAAGATAGCGATGACGAGCGACTAGTAGTGAGCCTGGCCTCGGTGCCACAACTGAGAAAGCTCAGAGACACGGAGGAGGACGACATGGTCAATGGGAAGGAGTACGTGCGTCGGTTGCGCCGACAGTACGAGCGACTCTATCCCCTTCCCGATTGGGCAACGCATGCGACTGGGAAGGCGAAACGGAAGTGGCGGCACCTCGAGGATGATGAGAGCGATATCGATTCCGCGAGCGACATGGACGTGGACGATGGTGAACCCTCTACTCTACCATTGGCGCGGTTATTGAAAGACGCGGATATTCTGTCTCGGGCTTCGAAGAACTCGATAAAGAGGAGGAAATTGCAAGCGGGCACAGTAGAGATCGCCAGACTGAAAGATGTTGCTGGAGCCGGTCCGGTTGGTGCCCCGTTTCCCTTCAGAGTCGACCTAGCTGATATTGTAACAGTCTGCCATAACCTCATTGTCATTTCATCCCACATACCCGCTTCTTCTATCATCCGGTCCGAGCTCGACGCTATCTCTTCATCATGTTGACCCATCTGATCCTCGCAACCCAAACCCACTCCTTACGTCTTTCCACATCAAAGGCACGCCCCTGACCACGACCGCTTTCCATCCCTCGCCTTCGGATTCGCGAATCTTCCTCAGTGCACGGAGGCGGTATTTCCATGTCTGGAATGTTGCCACAGGCACAGTGGAGAAGATTTCTCGCGTATATGGTCATCAACACGAACAGCGAACAATGGAATACTTTGCTTTGTCGCCGAATGGAAGGTATATGGCTTTACGCGGTTCCTCGAAGAAAGGTGGCGGTGTTGTGAACGTTCTAGATGCAAGTACCCTACAATGGATAACACAGGCTCGCATCGAGTCGAAAGGCGGAATTGTAGACTTTGCTTGGTGGGGAAATAGCAATGGTTTAGTGATTGCAGGCAAGAGTGGCGAAGTAACGGAGTGGAGTGTGCAGGATGGTGTAGTCGCAAGATGGATCGACGAAGGCGCCGTAGGAAACACGACGGTTGCATTGGGCGGGAAGAGTGGAAGAGACGACTGGATCGGTGGCGACAGGTGGGTAGCCATCGGCAGCTCCAGTGGCATCGTCAACATCTACGATCGAAGGGCGTGGAGTGAAAACAACCTTTCGATCGCTGGCGGTAGTGAGGTGCCCAATGGCGGTATACCGAAGGCTCCGAAGCCGTTGCGAGCATTCGACAACCTCACAACCCCTATATCACATCTCGTGTTCTCGCCAGATGGACAGATACTTGCCATGGCTAGCCGGTGGAAGAATGCTGCTCTGAGACTAGTGCATCTGCCTTCGGCAACAGTGTACCGGAATTGGCCAACTCAGAAAACCGCGTTGGGCCGGATCACGTCAATCGCGTGGGGTGTCCCTTCGGAGGAGGAAGTAAGAGAAGGGAGTTTTGCCCTGCTTGCTGTGGGCATGGAGACTGGGCGCATTCGCATGTGGGAGGTGAGGGCGTGATGGGTTCCCGAAATAGATCACAGTGGTATATTAAAAGGCCAATCTCGAGCGCACCCGTAGTATGGTCGGAGTCTCTGCTATCGTAAGTCTACCGAGGCATCTCTCCTATTACTTGCCTTCGTTTACGCGTCACCCTGGTCCTTTCCCGCAACATCCTGCTCCCTTTCGCTTGTGCTCGATTCGCATTTCCGTCCACATACATATACAATTCCATCTAGCTTATTGCAGTTCAATCGCGATACACTAGCGTAGCTTCTGAGTGGACTCGCCAAGGACAGTGCCCTCCTTAATGGCTATGGAAGTTGCACTGGACCGCCGGCCCTCGCAGTTTCGACCAGATGGATGACGAAATAACATGGACGCCTTCGCGGTGTATATATGTATTTCAGTATTGCCCCATGTTATATCCTACAACGGCCTGCGAAATGAATATTTGGAGCCGGGTACTGCATCGACTGCCCCGTTAGCCGTCGTACATCCTGGGGTGACAGACGGTAGGATGTGCTTGCAGACTCACCTACTGCGCTTGCCTCCCTTTCCGCGAATTCAACTCACTGTTCGTCCATCGTCACCACCACAATGCACCTACGGCAGGAAGCTGCTTGGTTTGGGCAAACAAACAATGCGTGCGCCTGGCCAGCCTTGCTTCCTCAACCTTCGCAACCTTCACGTTTTGGACCTCCATTCGCGCTCCAGTACTGCGCAACACACTTCTTTGAGCATTTTTGAGGCCGCATTCTAGCTGCTGCATTTTCTCATCCGCCCTTCTGACAAATATGACCAACAGCCGCCGCCGCAAGAACAAAAGCAAAAAGAAAGATACCAAAGACGCGGAACAGGCGGTTGAAACCCCATACGCCGGATCCTCAACAAGGCCTCACAGCCCAACTTCGCCAGGCATGGGCCGTAAAGCATCAGAACTGCCGACGCCGTCCAGCGTGACTTCGAGGTCTCCCGGGTTTCTCGAAAGCCAGGCAAAGCTACGAGCACAACACCCAATGGCTGCCTACAGGCCAAAGCAACGCCCAAGATGGATGCCAGAGTTTTCCAAATGGGTACCTTGGCGAGCCTACAATTGGGTCCGCGACTTCGCCATTGCTGTTTACCATTTGTTTACGGGCAAGCACTGGCTTGATGGGGTGTATGCGCTTATGCTACTGGTGGGTTTCCTATTCGGTACTTGGGCTGTGATAGAAGGCCTGTTGCATTTGGTAAAAGGAGTCGCTGCACAAGATGCCGACTGCAATGTTGTCTACGTTACGATCCCAGGCCCTATCGTCATGGTTTCCCTCGTCGGTCGGACGCCTCAAGATCCAAACCACGGAACCTACTACTATTCGGTAATCAATGGGACGACACGCTGGCTTGACAGTATCGCACCTCCTACGCGCACTAGCACCCCAACTGCAACAGTGCCTGGGTTTACTCCGACTGCCTCATTGCCGGGACAGGTACTTACCTCAGGGGTACCGTCGCCTGGTGGCCCACCTGCTACGTGTGAGCCCGCTTTTGTATGGCACATACTTGGGTAACACAAACACTGACTACCATACAGCTACATCTTCACTTGTACCGCCGCCAGTTTCTGTGCGTGGATCGTCGAGTGCTGGGCGGCCACCCACTCCACGTAAGTTGAGCTCTTGCATGTACACCTTAGGGTAACACTGGGCACTGACGGGCATCGGCAGCATCGGCCCCTGTTGTTCCACCGCCGCCACCTCCCAGTGCACCTACGAGATCACCCGCGAGTTCACTTGCCAGCCTATCTGCCAGTTCACCAGGCCTTTCGTCCTCTAGCGCAAGCAGCACAGTGCACCCTGGCTTGACATATTCATCTTTGTCGAGTTCAAGTAGCCAAGGCCAACAACCACAACCGTTCGGACCTCCTCCCGTTATTGTGACAAGCACATTGACGGGAACTGGAGGTACTTCTGCAACCGTTGCTACCCTGTCAAATGGACCAATTCTGTAAGTGGGCTTAGGCGTGATGTATGACTGAGACTTGTGCTTATTATGTATCTACGTTGTAGGTCTTCTAGCTGTAAAGGACCTCCAAGCTCTAGTACCCCTACGCAAGTTACAGATGTACCAACACCAGATCTTCCGCCTTCAAGTGTCAACTCGAACGTGCCATCCAATCAAGGTTTGACAGGCAATCCTGGTGTGACTCCATCAGTGCTGGCATCTCCAACGCGGGCATCCGGTGTACTGTCCAGTTCTTCGCCCACGGCCACTCCAACTGCGTCTATATCTCCTCCTACGCCATCCGCGGCTACGCCGAGTATACCCCCAGGGATTTCCTCCAGTAGTGCTCCAAATCAGCCGCCGGCCGTGTCCTCTGGTAAAGCTCTTGTATCTTCTTTTAGCCCTCCAAGTCTATCCTCGATGGTGTCTAGACCACTCGGAGTCCCAACATCCTCTTCCAATAGTGCATCAAGCAGCACGGACAGCACGCAGTTCACTGTTTCATTGCCCAGCATTTCCTCTGTTCCCAGTGCGCCACCGACTTCTTCTTTCGTCTCTACGTCACCAGTGGCAGGTTCATCTGCAATTGGTAGCCTTCATCTTCCTACGTCAGGGGCCACGTCATCTCAAGCAGCATCAACAGTGACTTCTCTTACCTCCGGTGGTAATCATACCCAGACGCCATTCGGAACCCTTGTGACCACATCCACGATTGCTCAGAGTACGCAAGTAGCGTCAGTGTCTACTGTGACTGTGACGATCTCCAGTGGAATCGGCTCCTCCCCGTTCTCTGCGACCTGGGCAACGGCGCCGAGCCCGACTTCTACGACTGTCACTTTGACGAGGACGTCTACCATCCCATTGAGCTCACCGTCTGCCACTACAACGGCCACCACAAACCCGGTCGTCATTCCGCCTTGGCCGCCGGCGTTGGTCAATACCACATCGTCGGTGAACTCGACGTCAAGCGCAGCGACCACCATATCGAGCAGTTCTATATCCGTGTTTCCGTTGCCATAGTTCGGTAACAACTCTTCTTCGAACTTGGTTTCAGACTCTGGTGGCATTCCCACGTCATTGCTGTCCTCTGTGAGTTACACCAGGATGCACGATAGGACGCCAGCTAAACACACTTTTTAGGGATTGTCTGCCAGTATTTCCAGTCAAGCTGCTTCCCCAAGCACACCCACGGCAGGCCTCGTTTCGTCATCTAACGCGGCTGTTGTTCCCAAGTCAACTAGTGTCACGCCTCCTGTCCCTACCAGGTTTCCGGCTCCTCGGTCGGGGTGGAACAACACACGGCCTGTGGAAGTGACTACCGCTGCTATGGTGACCAGATTACTGGTTTACGCGGACGCTGAGTTCAGCTCTGTCCTTCCGAAGCCCGATATTACAACTACTGTCTCTTATTGGACCGGGGCATATCCATCGATAACCGGCCCTGACTGGACTGACCTGCCATTAACGACACGCACCCTACGCCAGACGCCGCTTTCTGGACTGTCGCCGTTCGCCTCGGAACTGCCTTTTTCTGAATTGCTTAAGCCAAGCAGTCAGCGAACCCTGCTGCTCTCGGAACCAGCTGTGAGTCAGCCTGGAATAAACAATACAACGTCAGCTAAGCCACTCTACAGAGCGTCGTGCCTTGGTCTCCCATCAGCAGCCGCAAGTTAACAACCCTGCAAACGGTGATTGCCACCACCGTCGTTGTCGCTGACGAAGTCGCAGCTGCGGCGACGGCGACGACGACGCGCGAAGAGCCCAAAGTAATAGCAGCAAGAGCGGCCGACGAAGAGCCAGGGCCAACATCGTGTGGAGAGTCAGGCAGCTTCACGCTTACCTTTGACGATTTGACTGTTTCCGGCGGAGACGGTGATATCCTACCAGTCAGTGGCATGAGCAATCCTTACCACCATTTGTTCTATGCAAACGGGTTTGCCTATCTTCCGGATAAGTGGGAACCGTACGCGGCGGTCTCGCAGCCAAACGTCGCCATTCACCTTCCGGTTGGCAACATTTTGCTTCCCAACTCTCCGTTTGCAGGAACGCTACTACCCGGCGAGTTTGGGGCAGGGCCTCGGGCTTCTGTGGATGCATATTGGTTCAATGCTCGTTCCGGATACTTCGGTTGCGCATGGAACGGGATCACGTCTTGCACGCTCCGGATATCTGGCTATCGCTACGACAGCACACTGAAGGGCGAGGTTCTGGTTGCGGAACAGAACGTCACAATCCCGCCATGCTGGGCTTACATCGACTGCCAGCTCACGCAGGTTACCTTCAACAACCAGTTCCGGGCGCTGTCGGGCATCTAGTTCAATGCATTCACATACAATGTGGAGATAGCGCAGATGTTCATGATGGACAACCTGCAGATGGACTGGTACAACAACTCGTGCTCGGCCGGGATCCTTCGCATCGGCCACAGTTAGTACGTTTTCCGGAAGGGGGGTATGCTTTGGCACGAATACGGCGTGTGCTGGTTTTGGGCCGGGCACTTGAGATGACATCCGCCTCGGTGCCTATTTCAGCGCAGTAGCTTCTAGCACATACGTCTGTTTGGGTTCAGATATTGGAGTACAAGGGCATAGCAGGGATATCCGGATATGGCTTAGACGGTTGGTGCATTGTACATGGCGCATAGCCACCTGTAAAGTAATGGTAATGAAAGGTCCTCGCAGATGATGGCTCCCCAGGCGCAGGTGACAGACTGTGGCGAGTGGTGAGGTGTGAAGGGGCCTGGTGACCCCACGCGGCATGCCCGTATGGTTGGCTGGAAGGGACCCCGCGAGTTCTCACATGGGCACTGCGTCTGAGAGACGCGTCCCAGGGTCGAGTGACGCCGGAGGCTTACACCATGGCTGAGGACGAATGTTGGAGATGGGCTGTGCCAATTCCTACCCAAGGCAGGGTCGGCGGTGCGCGTGTCTGCCCAGGTGCCTCGTGGCTCGCGTGACGATGGCCGGCCGCGCGTGACGCGATCCGGCGCTCTTATACCGTGCCGTTTGCATGTACCGCCCGTCTCCTGTTCTTCACCCTCTCACCTGGGATACGTCGGCATCTCCCAGCGAGCACACGTTGGGTTCCAGGGTGACGACAGTCCTGCCGCTCCCCGTCGGACGTGGCTCGCCGCCCGGTGCCTAGCTGGACTCGGTCTAGGCTGAGCGCGCTCTTCGCCCTACCCACCACAGGACGTTTCTCACCAAACCACACCCCCCGTGCGCGAGGCTGCCCGGCGCATCCCTCGTCCTCTCACCTGCCAGACGCTTCCCCGCCTCGCGCCACCATGACTGCGTTTGCGCCCAGGCAATCGCAAGAGCCGCGGCTCGCAGACAAACCCCGCCACTCACCCCCACCCCTCCAACAAGACCCGTTCGCCCACCAGCTCCATCCGCCGCCCGCGCTCCCACCGCACAACCCTCGAATCGCCCACCGCGCCTCGGCCGACTTCAGACACGGCGCCAACGGGGCCATGGCCAACGGCAACGGGCCCATGCCGGTGCCGGGCGGCCCGCATGGTCGCATGAGCAGCAACGGCCACGGCCACGGCGCAAACCTGCGCGAGATGGGCTTTGGCGGCCCGCGCAGCCCGCCCAACAACAAGAGTAGGCAGCATGCCGGCATGCCCAGTCTCGGCACTGACGCGACTTCCAGGTACCTCGCACGTGCCCTGCAAGTTCTACCGCCAGGGCGCTTGCCAGGCCGGCAAAGCCTGTCCCTTCTTGCATTCGGACGAGCCGCTGACGGAGCGCGCACCATGCAAATACTTCACCAAGGTTAGACTGCTGAGGAATGCGGGGAAGCCGGGGACTGACAACGATAGGGCAACTGCAAATTTGGCCCAAAGTGCATGCTCGCTCACGTTCTGCCCAACGGCCACGTCGTGAACCGCAACAACATTGGCGGCGGAGGTCCATTCGGCCGTATGAACATCCCCCGTCACCCTGACCCTGCGCCCAACAGCTCGCTGCTGTCCATGGCCCACCTAGCACCCGTCAGCCAATACCCGTGCCAGCCGCCACAGGACGAATATCTCGGAACCCAGAAAGATCAGTACGACATGATACCCACCATCGACACGACTTTCTCCTCTCACCCTGGCTCCAATTACGGATCTCCTCCAAACGAGAACGGCCGGATGCCCATTTCGCCCGTTCAGAAGGGTCTTAGCGTAATGGACGTGCAGCTACCCGCGTCGTTCGATAGCCAGGGCGTCTCGCATATGGCGCGTTATGGTCCCGTTGCGTCGTCCGTTCCCGCCAAATTTCTCACCGGCTCTCCTCCTTCATCGTTCCTCGGCGAGTCCCCAGCGCTGCGAAATCTACACGACTCGGCCTATGGCGAAAACCCTCGGAGCATGGCTGCAGCGTTGGGTTCGTCTCCGCCCGAGTCCAATGGACAGCTTACCGGCCGCCGAATTATGCATTCCGAAATGGGTGCGAATAGGCCAAGGGGCATCATGTCCTCGAGTGTTGGCGCACGGCCACCGCTCGCTATGAACGACGATTGGGATGAGTTGGAAAACCTCGGCAAATTCGAAGAGGATCTAATTCCGAGCTCGCTCAACGACTTGCTAACTCCACAGGAGAAGATGCGACGATTTTCGCGCGATCACGGTGACAACGACGCCAACTCGCTCTCGCATCGAACCTCGTTCTCTAGGCTGGGCGCTTCCCCTACGGCATCAGACATGAAAACTGGATCTTCACCCTCCCGGTTCCAGTCAATCTGGGGCAAGCGGCCAGCTCAAGAACCAGGATTCGAGTCTGGCTCAGTAGGTTCACAGTTTGGACATGTTGGCTCACCACTGCGCAACTCCACTCTCCACCCTGGCGCGAGCCCATCTCTCCGTGCCATGTCCCGACCGCAGACAAACGACGCCTTTGTCTCCTCCCCACCGCGACAAGCCTCCATGAGTATGATAAGCCAGCAATTGCAGCGCACGAGACTCTCATCGCGTGCTTCGGAAGAGGGCGCTCCGCCCAGCATTCCTATGCATCCCGGCATGAACCGACTCGCTTCGGCGTCTAGCATCGGAAGCTCAAGTGGTCGTCTTGGCATGGATAGAGCTGTTAGCAGCAGCAGCATCAACCGCGAGAGGATCGAGGAGGAGCAGGGCCTGTTCAGTATGGAAGAGGAGGAAGGCCTCGACGGCAAGGGGAGAGATGGTGCATCGACGACATCCAGCACCAGCAACAAGCGCTTGAGCGGGCTTTCTTGGGGCAGCGGCGGCAAAGCGAGTCCGAATCTAAACCCAATCGGTGGGCATAGAGCTACCAAGTTCTCGTAAGTGATACGAGCTACAGTGAAGTGGCGTCGACAACCGGGCCGTACATAGTCCTTCAGTTTTGCGTCGGGAAGCCCACCATGAACTACCATGACCTCTCGAACAAACGATACCATCATTTACCCACCACCGCGCTCCGGCAGCGATCCACTCAACATTCCGGCATTTCCTTCCCTTTTGAAAAAGTCTAGCGGCTTCGGCGATCCGTGCATATTGAGGCGTTATTCTCATTCTACATGCGGTCCGGTCCGTCTGGTCCGGCCATTCTGAATGTATAATTCTTACCCCTGCTGCATACTCCACCTCGGGTTATGCGATCTCTGCGGCATTTGAGCGACACGACATGAGACGAGATGAGTAGAAGAGATTGGCGAAGTGATGTTTTGGCGTACAATCCTGGGAAGAAGCGCCGTGTGCGGATGAGGTTCCCGTACCACGAGCGCATCAAGTGCCACCAACTTTGGATGATAGGAACGTTCGGGCGAGACACGCGCGGATGTGCGAGTATACATGAGCTGTTGCCTGGTTGGTAACATGGAGCACCCATGAGAGGGCGCAGTGTCCAAGGGCGTGCATGTACGAAATATATCTGGTAGCAAGAGCGTCCACAATGAATAGATGGCACGGCGTGTGTGCACGTTGTTATGGAGGCTTGACTGTTTCTCCCTACTCCAATTTGCCGACCTGAACCTGAACTGAACAGGCTAAGATGATGTTCGAGTTGCGAATGGTGATTTGGGGATTTATATATGGTCGGTCGTTGTATCGTTTCGTGCCACGTACGACCATATGATCCTGAAAGCAGCGCTTCCCGTTCGCCCAGCCTTAAGGGAGTGCTTATACCATTTATTCTTCTAGTAGAAATATTCCCCACAATCCTAATGTTAATGTCTGTGCGCTCACGCATTTACTAGGTATCATTCCGGCCTTAACGAATAAGAAAAGTATCCAGTATGTCGAGAGGAAGCGCGGCGTGCATCTGGGCTTCATTGCTTATATGTACGATCCCAACTATCGTTACTAAGTTATTTCGATATAATCAAAATCACCGCTTGCTGCATGTTTCTGGCACATATTAAACTCAGCAGCGTATGCAGGGCACTGTGGACCTGCTCGGGCTCATAGGGCCATGGATCGTCGCCACTGTCTTGAATCTATGGCGCGGAAGGTTCATCGGCCTAGAGGGGCCGGGGGCAGGTGTAGCGGAGCTACCACAACATCGAAGTTTAGTGAGTGGAGCTTAACGCATCTGCAACGGCCTCAAACACGAGCCGTTCGTCCATTGTGCGCGCATACGAAAGAGCTCGTCTTTATTGATTCTCCAGCCACAGGGCACAGACCGCCGAGGCAGGGGAATTAATAAAACGAGCTCCTTCGTAATTAAACTTAAACGTCCCTTGCATTCGCTGAGCCGCCCAAAATCTACTCAAACACTTCTCCGTCTGGGGGGAAAATTGGGGATGATTGGCGATGATCTACTCCTTCCCGCAATGAGGCCCTACACGCGGCAAGCTAGCGCATTAGCCCAGTGTTAAGACTATTCGAGAGTCAACTTGGCATCCAGCTATTACCGCACCAACTTGGATCTTAAAAAGGATAACGCATCGCACAGAAGCTTGTGTAAAGCCCATACAGGACTGGCTACACACTTCCCACTGCCACGGCATTTTCAGGAATAGAAAGCGAATACCCTTTCCAAAGAATGCGGCTGCCGAAGAGAGTTGCCCATGTTATCGAATCAGAAGTCCTTCTGGTGGAGAGTAGCGGAACGCGAACTATCGTTGTTTGCCTATGTCTCTTCCATATGTTCTTGATCGCTCTGAGCCAAGGTAACCGGCAAAAGTGAAACTACCTAGAAGATCAAATGCTGATAACTCAAAGGTCTACGATACGGGCGCGTGGTTGGAAGACGATCGTGGTCAAACGTCCTCGAAGCTTTGATCCTTGTGCAATGCACCATCTGTGCCGCATTCGTATCGGCCGTAGTGATTCTGGAGGCTGGTCTCAGTACGTACCATCGGGGTACAAAAGGGGTGTTCGTGCTATCATAAAGGTTGAACTCTTCAGCCTTCGGCGGCCGGCTAGCTAAGACACCTATCCATGTCCCGTTTCCGCATCGGTGTGGATTTCACTGACCTCCAGTTTTAGGCATGACAAACAACATGCAATGCCATGTAGCAATACGACTATGCATCGCTCTATATGCGGCTGGTAAAATTACTTTGTGAGCAGCTCTCTGTCGCTCTGTCCCTCACTTATCGGCGGCTTACAAGGTTGCAGGTACCTCTGCTTCAACGAGCGCATCCACATTCTCCGAGCGCCATTCATGAGCCGTCTCTATGACCCAATCTGGATAGTTGGTATGGTCGTCATAATAGGTGGTTTCGGAGGTTCCCAGGCATATGGACTCGTTGCACCCATGGCATCCTTCGACTCCCAAACGGGCTATTGCCGTATCGGCATAGCCGCAGATGCCTCGCTTTGCATCATCGTCTTCGACTCGGTCATCGCTGGTATGCTGACAGGGATCTTTGTCAAGATTCTTTGGCCGGCGGTACGTTCCAATACGGCACATTCCCTAGTCACTCCCGTCAAAGCCATCACATCATCCCTTCACTGGTTGAGGAAGAAGAAGAACGAGAGTGATGCAGGTGGAGCTTCTTCTCGTAGAAGGGAATCGCCCAGGTCGTCATCCCAACGGCAGTTCAAAGCTATGCTCTGGCGGAACGTCCTCGGGTCCGCTACCGTGCTTGCAAACACACTTATCAACAATATTATCTTCTTGACATGGCGACACTCGCATAAAAGCATGGTTTGTCTTTTGATGTGCATGACCGACAGTAAGTGAGCTCCTTTCGAGTGGCTGAATATGCACTAAGCAATATTAGTTGTTTGGGGAATGCTCATCACGAGCTGGCTGACCATGGGCTCGACGGAAATAAAAAGTCGAACTCCGCCTCGCAAACCCGGGCATATAACAGATTCTTCAACGCTCGATTCCACACCTGCTCGCCAGACGCCATCGATACCGTGGGAGAAGCATTGGGGTTCGCAAGCAACTGACAAGAGACCCGATCAGACGGCAGATCGACCACAGGCATCCGTTACACCGTTGGAGCTACGCTCGCTTGGTGTTATTCCAGAGCCTTCCGATGACGGAAGCTTTGAATCTGAAATACGAAAAGGGTAGCGCACATTCTTCGTATAGTCTACGTCCTCGCTACAATCTTTGGCGGCGCGTATCGCTATCGCCGTCAATTCCCATCACTACCGGCAATCCCCTGGCCACTTCGTACGCCAAAACGAATAATCCTTGCATCTAGAATGCCATCTTAAGGCATCAGCCTTTTGTGGAAAGGCCCCGCTTCGGTAGATCTTCATGGTTGGGATATGCCTTGTGAATTGAACCCTCCCCAGGCCCCATATCCCTCCGAATCCTCTACTATCAGCGAACTTCTAATCTGCAAGGACATTACCCTGACTCAAACGGATCAACTTTATAGCTTGATTGGACGGGCACCCCGGCTATCTGCTGTTCACTGCCACGTCTGGCGACACCAGAAGCGAAGTCAACCAGGCTCTCTAGTTAGATTTTATGCGGCGAATAACGCCCTTAAAACAAGTTTCGAGATGATCAAGTTTGACCGGCTACACAGCATTCTATCCAAAGCTTGGGCAGAGTTGGCTGTTGTATTGCCTCACCCAAGGGTATCAAACTGTACTTGGTCTTTTGACTTGGTACTGTAGTTGGCCCTGCGAAGTCCGACGCAAGATCTATGTCATGCTTCCCGGGCGTGCTAGACGCGTTGTCGCTACGGCGAAGTAGAGAATAGCGTTTCTGAAATAGACCAAGAGCAGCTTGACATGCTTAATAGGACCTCTGTTGAATTAAAGGCGAGATGATATCCGGCATGATTTTAAACTTATCTCTGAAGGTGCTGCGTTAACCGTTATTCCGAGTGTGTATGGGTTGAGTGTTACGAACTATGGCTGGATATTGGGTAAGACTTTAGCTTGGTTGCAATAATAGCGCTCGGTGTTCCTATGGCGGTTTCAGGCCAGTCTCAACTTTATGGCCTAAGAAGTGAAGACCCAGGGGGAACTTCGCACTATAACACCACTTGGCCGTTTGCAGTAGTCCACTTCGTGTGCATCATTGCTACGCCAAGCTTTGCAGCGCTATAGGATCTCTTTTATCGTCCTTACCGACCCGAACAGATCTCGTACGAACATCCAACTGTACCCAGTACCAACTGCCTTGTATCCACAGAGATTTAGCACGCTGGTTATCTCCATGTATCTGACCTATGACACGAGAGGACACCCAATGGAATCGTAACTGTCCGATCAAGTTAAATGAATTGCATCATGTCATTATTGCCATTGGTAGATTTGCACGCAATGTATATTGACAATTTTATACCCCAGTAGCTCATCTTACGATTGAGCTGAATACGAGAATGCAGGTACAAAAGGCGCATTCTTGACCTGCAGATGAGGTTCGACCTGGATGTCGGGCAACAGCACGGTGCCTGGACAAGGAAACGCCACGCATTCGCCTAGGTGCCATCGACGCATCATGGTATCCGCTTCAAGCGGAGAGAATATGGATGTGTTCAACCGCATAGCATGGGCCATCCCACATTATCAGCACGAGGTTTTGGTCTTGCAATAAATCATTTCTACTAAGCTATTCCCTTATAACTGTAGACGATATTTACAGATTATGCGACAGATAACCACAATTTACCTACCTGAGTATAAGCGATGTGCTCTAAGCCAGCGACGCAACGCGAAACCCATAGTAACGTCGTGACAGACGTACGTGCCTATATGCAACAGCAACTTAACTTTTCAGTAATGTACAGGCATGTTATTGTTGTGCTCATGCTTGTGAGCTGTATACCGCGTCGCAAGGCCGCGACCGATCAATTTCCCTACATGGGTTTAATGCAAGAACACAAGATATGCACAGAGTCTAACCACTTTGTGCCTCGAAGAAAATAAACATCAAGTATCATGTAGAACATGTACGTCGTAAGAACCCCGTCCTGGTGCGACAACCTTTCGCCTACCGGCTATATCAACCCTCCCTACCCCGTAATTCGGCAAAATCATCCCTACACCGGCACTTTTCTAGAAGCTTGCGGGGGTAATAGATCCAATATGTGTAGCCGCACATGACTCCATCAGCTCTGGAGGGCCCACTCAACAGTCGCATCACGCGGAGCGGTACCTATATGGTCTTGTAATATCGACGCGACTGGTACATGCCCAATGTAGTTTGTTCTCCGTGTTAGCTGCTCCAGCTAGATGTTTGCGCCGACATTACCGTCCTGATGATGTCATTTTGAACTGAGAAGTGAGGGCGGTTTCGGAGACCTCACGCTCGGCATGAGCGATGGAGGGCAAGGAAATGGGTACATTCGCTACCACAATCCAGGACCTATCATGCGGGTGCGCAGAATGGTGGCGTCTGCCAATGCTGCATCTCGCGCGTCAAGGACGGAAGTACGCGCCGCCCTGGTCAAAACTGCGAGTCTCGGCCGGGAGTCTCACTGATAGCTCAACATACGCTGGTAAATGGGTTGGGGTCAGGTTAGGGTTAGGTTAACTAATTAGGTTAAAACTAGGTCTTACCTAAGCAAAAAACACTAAAATTTTTAAATTTTTTTTTAAATAACTCTATAACTATAATAAATATAATTATAAAATTTTTATATAAAAAATATAACACTATATTTTATATATATAAATTAAAAATATTATTTTTATTTATTAAATTCTTTTTTTTTTAAAAATAAAGCTACGGTTTTAGTATAGTACTTTTATTTTTTTAAAAAAAATAACTACTAACTACTATAAGAGTTTTTATAAAATAGATTAATATTAATATAGATATAATAATAAAAAAAATATAGTATATAGTTATATATTACGGGCTTGACCGTAATAGGTCGGGTCTAATAGGTTATAATAGTACTTATTAATAGGTTTATAATAAGTAGAGACTTTTTTATTTCTTTTTAATATAGACTACTTATTTCTTTTATACCTATATTTTTTATATTATCTTGCCTATATTTATAGGTATTTTATAAAACTTTCTTTTTTCTTTTTCTTATACTTATATATCGCGCCGTTTGCCTATATTATTCTATTATATATTATATATTATATAGCGTCTATCTTATCTGTAAGGCTACTATCTTTTATAGCTACTTTAGTAAGGTTACTACGCGCTGCAGCTATAGTAGCTACGCTATCTTATAATATATTATTTTTTTTATATTCTTCTACTAATCTGGATTCCTCTAATTACCTAAAAACTTTTAAAACTTAGTTTTTTACTTATCTACGTATACTAAATTCTTACCTATACCTTATAGCTCTAAGCCTACGCTATACTTAATACCGCAACGTATATTAGTAAAAGGGCTACTTATAAATAATATATAAGTAGTTGTATTCTTAAATTATAATACTTAGAGCGTGTTAGCTAGTAATAAAAATAGTTTAGTCTATAAAAAGTCTAAAGTTATAAGTAGTATATTTTAACTTTATATAAGTATTACTATTAAGCTAATTAAGAACGTCTAGTACTTTTATAGTAGTATAGTATATAGAAATATATAGTCTGCTAGTCTAAGGGCGCTTTATATTTACTATATTTACTATATTTACTATATTTACCGTATTTACTATATTTACTATATATACTATATATTTTATTATTATAGGGTGTCGCGATAGAGCTGCAGTCTTATAGCCTATTTTTTTATATTATCTTATATTATTATTATAGCTAGTTTAGGGACGCTAGCGTATATTAATACTTTATTATATACTATAGATAGCGTAAGCTATTACTATTATATTTTTTTCTTTTATAAATAGACGCGCTATAGTAAGTAAGAATACGTAGTACTCTAAGTTATCTAGTTATTACTATATATACTAGATATAACGCGTTAACCTATATATATTTTTAGTATATATATTATATAACCGTGTACTGCGTCTTTTATTATTATACTAAAAATACTATAGAGCTGTTTTATAGGAACCCCTATAGTAGCTAGTAGTTATTTCTTTTAAAATATAGATACTACGCTAAAAGCGTAGATTTATTTAAATAAAAAAAAAAAGTTATATATTAATACATTATATGTATAAAGGTATATATATACTCCTTCTTTTTTAAAACCCCTTTTAGTCACCCTGAGCCACTATAGCCACACTATTTATTTAATTAATATATAAATATATATAATATATTATACTAAAAATAGTTTATTATTATAATAAGTTAAACTAGTAATATATAAGTAAGTATTACTTTTTAATCTAATACGTAGTATTTATTCTATTTAGTATTTATTAAGTTCTTATTATATATTATATTGCGACTTTATAAAGCTTATAAAGTATATTAAATAACGTAGTATTTATTAATAATAAAAAATAATAGTAATAGTTTACGCCGTTACTAGTATACTATATATTTATATACTAATTAAATAAAAAGTGTGGCTGTGGTGGCTTGGGGCGACTAAAAGAAATTTTAAAAAAGGAGGAGTATATATATACCTTTATTCTAGTATACTATAAAATCTTAATATATACTAGTATTCCTAGTACTATCTATATATATAAATTTATAAAAAAAATATATAATAAAATAGTCTACTACACTAAATAATTAAATTAAATTTTTTTTTAAATATCTCTATATATATTATATTATAATATAAATAAATAATTTTATAAAAGTTATATCTATAGTATCTTTTATATAACTAAATATATTTTTATACTATTAATAGTATTTTTTTTAAATACTTTTAAAAACCTCTAAAGTACTATAGTAAGTCTTAGTCTACGTAAGTAATAAAATAGTATAAAATAAATAGTAAGTCTAGTAACTATAAACTATATATTTATATATTAATTAAATAAATAGTGTGGCTGTAGTAGCTCGAGGAGACTAAAAGGGGTTTTAAAAAATAAGGAGTATATATATACTTTTATTTTATAAACTATAATTTTTAAAATCTAGTTTACTATAGTCGAGTCTAGTATATTAAAAATAATATATTAACTTATATATTATATATAAGCTTTATCTCTTACTAAGTAAAAGGTATTTATTTTTTAAAATAGTTATAAGCCCTTAATTTTACTAAAGCTTATTTAAGTAGAGCCATTTTAGTTTATTACTAAGGTAGAGAACTATAAGAATATAAAAATAGTAATATAAAACTATATAATTAGTATTTTAGTAGTTACGAGTCCTAATTAGACTTAGTAACTAGGGAGTATATTATATATATAAACTTTATCTCTTACTAAGTAAAAGGTATTTATCTTTTATTATAACTTATATATTATATATATACTAATTAAATAAAGAAGTATAAATGAAGGCATACACATACTCCTCCTTTTTTAAAACCCCTTTTAGTCGCCCCGAGCCACCACAGCCACACTATTTGTTCGATTAATATATAAATATAAAAAAGAAGTATAGTTATAATAATTAAATATAATTATAAAAAGTTTTTTAAAAAAGTATATATTTATATTTAATATATTAAAAAGACAGAAAAAGTTATATAAAAATATATATTATATTTTTATAATTATATACTATTTTTTTATTTAATAAAAAATATTATAAAGCCGTGTTATAAATTTGGTATAAAAGTATTATATAAATTATTTCTTTTTAAACTATAAATACTATACTAAAAGTATAGCCTTTTATAAGAAAAAGTATAATATTTAAAGAGAAAAATATATTTAAAATATATTATTACTAAAGAACTACTTGACTAATATATCGTCCTTACGTCCCCTCTTATAAGCATTAGTCAACCTCAAGCTGTACCTTTTACCACACTTACACGTCGGCCCAACGGCACCCCAAACCTCCGCCCAACACTCGCCTTATCAAAGCCCTCCACGCCGCTAAATGTCTTCTATTAATTTTCCAGAAGCCGCGCTAACGCACGCCGGCGTGAGCTGCACCCCGGTTACAGGATAAAATGGCATGCTTCCTGATAGCATGCTTCCTGATCCTGCAGGTTGGGCACGGCACATACAACCTTGATCCTTGCAGGGTACGCGAGCGCGGGGTTTCAGTGAAGGGAAGCGGTTTCGCGACGGGAACGCTGCATGCATTACGATGGAAAAGGAAAATGCAGAGAAGAATCTTCAGTATGGATTGATTGCGCTGATACGAGCCAAGGCCAGGTATCTCGGAAGGTACATCTGGCATGTGTGCGATTTGGATCTTGACGCAAAATTCCGAGCCTAGCGTAGTGTGCTCATACACAGTGGAGAAGTAAAGCTTTCTTGAAAGATATTCCATTGCAAGCGCCTCCAAAGCAAATACGGATGCCACTATGCTTGATGCGTCTTACACAATTCTAAGTAACTGGGTATCATTTCCAAGATCAAAATCTCCCCCGTATCATCAAGACGATAGCCATTCGTGCGTCCGTGCTAAGCCATCATGTTGCCTCCCTAGAAGCTCCGGCGACCTTCTCGAGGGACACCTGCAGCAACCCCTGTACATGTCCGATCGGCGCCAGCCAACGGCATGCGAACAAGCTGAACGGTATCCCATCGCGAAGTTTCAACCTTTCTGGTTCGTGGCGGATATCGCGTTTTCGCTCCGCTCTTGCCGGTACATGTCCGCATGCACCACTCGTATGATCGCCAATCATCTCGCGTTGGACGAGGATAGATAGTAATATCCCCATGGCGAAAATCGGCGGCGAGATCAGGAACAAACCCGATATCTCTTTCCAGGATTTGTTCGGTGCACTTCGTCGCATTGCGAAGTTACAGCATAAGAAATTCTTTCTTCAGCCATCGAATTTGAGGCCAGCGGTACGTAGCCACATTTGCCTCTTGCCCTCTGCATCTCGGATGAGCTCCGCTGAAAGTCTCAGACTGGGTGCAAGATGTGCGAGGCGTTCCATCTCGTGTATGACATTGTCCATGATGTCGTCCATCGTCGCCGGCGGAGGGAGGAGGGCCGAGAGAGAGGGGCACATTGTGGCACCCATAACGAGGAGTGTCTGCGAGATGATGCTGGACGTTGTTAGCTAGCGTCGAGATACCAAATCTTACTCGCTTACGAGAGAGCACCCTGGAATAGATAGGGAACGTGGCCGGCATGATGCGCAGTGATGTACTCGAGCTGTCGGATGCAAGCCTCCAGGCACCTGTGGCAATTCTCCTGCACGCCTTGGTCTAAAGCTAGGGTCTCATCTTGCAATACCAACAGGATGTATGGCCGAAAGATGATTGTACGGCAAGCGAAATATCGTAATCTCAGTACCGTTTGTACTGGGTTTTGGAGCGGTACTCTGTCGAGCGGGAATTGCATCGCCGGTGGAAGACCGGCATACCATTGATTCAGCTGGTAGTCCAACTCAAGAACTAGAGGATCTAGTTGTGCGATGGATGCTGCAGGGGGTGATTTGTTCCATGTTGCGGTCCTCTGGTAGAGCATGTGGCTCACTCTGTTGAGCAGCCTCCGCAAAGCTATCTCTGCAAGGAAATACCAGAGCTCATCTCTCCCTACCGGCTCTGTTCCAACGTCTTCAAAACCTGCGGGCAGTGTAAACGTGTCTTCGAAAGCCTCGATGCCTGAGTGTGGGAGATCTAGCTCGGCGAGCAGGTCACTAAGAACCACGGGTAAGCGCATGTCAAAGTAGGGTGAGCAGTCTCGACGCTTACCTTTCGATCATGAGAGCATTCCAGTATACTCTCTTGCTCAATTCCTCTTCTGCCGATGAGACTCTTCCAGGAGCATTTAGCAGCAGCTGTAACTTCATGCTTGCGCCTGTCAATACATTCCAAGCTTCCACTGGTCGGACCAGATAAACAAAGTATGCCGCTGCAAGGATTTGACACTGTGCTGCAAGCATGTTGTTCCTGGTCATTATGCTCGGTAGAAGCGACCACGCCGCAGCAAAGTACGCCAAACCTGGTGGGTCCTTATCCGCAGGTTGTTGCGAGATGCTTCCCATGCTACCGGCATGACCGAGGGCCAGCACTAGCAATACTATGCAGCTTTCAGCGCCGTCCCTGAACCCGTGTGACAGCGCCGTCTGATAGTAACTCGTCCATGTATATGGATTCAGACACGCGTAGAATACGTTCACACGCTCAAAGAACGCTTGCACATAAGCGCCCGTGTTGGAAAGATCGACACCAAGCGAGGTACCGAGGCATAGGGACTCTCGGCTCATTTCCAGTTGGAGCAGGATCTTGGGGTCGTACGGCCGGGAAACGAGGTCGCGAATCATTGGTGACTGTAGCAGGTTCAACGCAGCTGTTGTGTGTGTTTTTGGCATTGTAGAGATGTTTGAAGCTGTGCTGTCCCAAGTACCAATGCCGTTGATAGTTTGCACTAGCCCCAGCGCAGCCATATTGCCGGTAGATCGCGCGAGAAAATCTTCGGTGGTGGAATTGCTTGCTGCCGGAGAATGGGTGCCCAACGGGTAACCATTGGCGAGATTAGTTTGCAGAAGTCCTTCGATGCGGTTGAGGTGTTCCAGTATCAACTTGTCGCCAGCGTCCAACTTGATGCCCGGTTCGCGATAGATGCATTCTGCATTCAGTTCGGTACAAAGTCTACATTTCGGTCGTGTACCGTCGCAACGGGATTTCCTCGACCGGCATATTTCGCACTGTTCAATAACATTAGTTTCCTCCCGGACCCTTGATACATTCTTCAGCGCATTACCGCTATTGTAGCTCGCCGGCGCGGATAGTCAATGGTGTCTGTGCTAGGACGTTTCTTCGTAGCCGGGCGTGGTTCGGTTCCGTTGCTGTTACTAGTCGGAGGAGCGCCGTTGGTTGGATTTGGTGCGGCCTCGCTTGACATTTCGCGATCGGTCCCAGATGATTGAGACATGTTGCGGGGCCGCGTCTTGGACGATCCGCCCAGCACGCTGCTGGTGGGGCTGAAGGCTGTTGGAGAATCGAGGAGATGAGGAGACTTGAGAGCCGACTTTAGAAGGAAGTTGGAGTCCGGTAAAGTGGAAAGATTAAGGCAGAAGGAGTCTCGCGGAAACGCGCCATTGGTGGTCACCGCTGACACGGGACTAGCATCTGGAGACGGCGTATGTAAACTCATGATTGGTGGACAGTGTAGCGGCGGTCAGGGAACTGCGGCTTCTGCGGGTGCAGCCACAGTAGTCGATAACTTTAAGAACGAATACGGCATAGGCTGTGGAAGTGGAGGAGTACTCAGCAAAAGTAAGTGTGAGAACTTCGGGGGCCGGTGAGGGAGTGCAAATGTGACAGCAACAGAGTATATATCCATGTCCCCTTACTCGCCCAAAGTCCTTTAGTCTTTACTCCAACCCAGAGCGAGATGAAGGCCGCGGATGCGGGGATACCTTGGGGTCTCCACACCTCGCTCAAAGCAATCAAACTAGTGTCCGTGACAGCTACCGGGGGTCCATGATGACAGCCAACGAGACGCGCTGCGTTGACGACATGACATCTATCGTTCCCTCGTCTACCTGGCTTAAATTGCGCTAGACCAATTGAAGTGACCATGCGGGAACTGCATCGTGGCGGCCACCGCCACACAGGAAAGAACTGCGTGGCATTGATCGATTCAAGGACCGCCCGCAGGAGACGGGCTGGGATGACTTAATCATGCGGTGGTACGAGGTGCGTCCAGCGACGCATGTTGCCGCAAATCTGGTCAACTAGCGTGATCTGTATATAGGCTAATAACCAGGATACACTGAGCCTTACTCACAAGCGACTCACTGGCCGAGCAAGGATAATGGTTCGATCATCGAAGTTGGGCCTGCATGAAATACGCCAGCGTCCGAAAACGTCAGCCTCCAGTGGTAGTGACTCAAGTTGATGCCAGGGGTCATAAAGTATCATGCTAGGAGTTGTGAGATGTGAGAGGCTCAAGTCCCTGCGCTACCGCAAGTTCTCTCCCGGAGTGGATGCAGCAAGGACCGTCGAAGGACGCTAGAAGACATCCGGTGCAAGCCAAGGATAGCCGACTGGCAGTGAAGGTTCTTGAAGTTGCATCCATCCTGGTAGTTGGCCTGTGCAGGCTAGTGTAAGCGTTCAGGTGAGTATTTGAGAAGTATCTCCGCGCGTCGGGATCGAGAGGGCGTTGCTCACCACTAGATAGATGACATATCGACCTGTCAGCTTCGACACCGTAGATGATTAGTTGGAGTTTGGTCAGGTGCTGCTGATCGTTACATTGCGCGTGTTGCGATAGCCGCTGGAAGCTCTGTCGATATTGGGTATGCTTCTAGAAAATTAAGAGACGTCCAGGGGTTATCGAGACGCATGTATCCCTTGCGCCACATCGAACATGACGGGTCTATATCGGGCGTATTATACGTCGACGTTACACAAGCTCACCTCCAGTTGGACCCCGATTGGGCGCGGCGAGCCTCCTGCCGTGTCGAATCTCGATTGCAGGGGGGAACGGCTTCTGCTAATTCTTCACGTCGGCTGTTCTGCCCTCTGCCCAACACCGGAGATCATTTCACATACTCCTTGACGTGAAGCGGCGCGGTTTGGAGGCTGCCTCTGTGGAAGAAAGTCCGTCTTCGCTTTTTTCCGAATACGGGTAAGAACCGCGAGAGAGGAATACGGCCTTTGTAGAGCGAAACATGGTTTTACATCTACCTAGGAACGCTTTCGCAAGCGGCCCCATCCAGACTAACGGTGTAAAGGTACTCAATATGATCCGCACAACCCGTTCAGGATCTTGGAGGAAGAATGTAACAGAAGAAATGGGAAATGTACGTTTGGGGATCCCAAAGAATTTCCTGGACTGTATTTGAAAGTGAATGAGGTTGGGGCTCCGGGTCGTCGCTTCCCCCTTCAATGCAGTGACTCGCATTGTATCAGATGGTGAGGCAAACAAACCCCCGATAGCACGGCACAAGCGGCCCCCACCACACTTGACGTACCCAGGGACGGCCACCGCTTAATCTTGGAGCAAGAACAGATAACCGACATCCTAATGACACTCGCAGCACCCGCCATGAAGCCAGATAACGACGAGAAACAACCCGTCGGCCAAAACACCGCAGCGCCTAAGAACCCGAAACCTAATGCTCCCGTGAGTCAACCCACGGGACACCATCACATCTTAAACGTACCTAGTACAGACTCACTGATAGCATCCTGCCGTGATAAGCCAGCGACAGACCGCTCCTCCCATCCGCCTCCTCCGCGCTATCCACCCCCACACATGTGGTCTCAAATGTCACTTCAGGCGTTGCCGATACTGTGAAGACAGCTGCCTCTGACGCTCTAGCCTGGACGTAAGCCTTAGTCGCTGTCAAACCATCAGGCTTGACCTCATGACCCGGCCTTTCCAAGTTATCGACTCCCCGGCCAGGGAGAAGAAAGTCGAGAAGCTGGGTAAGAAAGACGGGGATGGGACGGGTCGGTACGGCAACGCGGCCACGTGCATACCCAGCGAGTTCGACGTCATTGGGCAGGGAGTTCTACCTGCCCTGCCGAAAGACAATGCGTCTCTTTCTAGCAGGGAGAAGCGCTCCCAAGATGATAGTGGCGGCGATGCAAAGGGAAGAATGAACTGATTCACCACTTTAACGGACTACCAGTGTATCCTGGACGCAGCGATACTGGCATGAAATGACACCCGACTCTAATAGAGGACATTGCGGAAGGGTGAGAGGAGAAAGTGCGCAGGAATATATGGAGTAAGGAGCTTACATTCTTATCTCAGCAGCCTTCCGGAGGCGATTCATCACCGCGGCTGCGATGTCGTCTCCGACTTTGTCGTCGATACCTTCTACTAGAATGATGTCCACGCCTTTCTTGTCCAGCTCTCGCAGTGCTGAGAAGAGACCTCTTGCTACGTCTTCAATCGAGGTTCCGAGACCGATGTCCCATACAGATAGCGATCCCTCGTCTGCTCCTCGGTGGAACGTGCTATAAGTAGCGTGAGGAACTTGGTGCTGTGTGACCGAGCGAAGCAGATTCGACTTGGACGCAGCCGATATGTGCTGTTGCTGTGCTTCCACCGTCGAGCTCCCGTTCACCCGTGCATCCTTGTCAACTTGCTGATCCGCAGGAGAGCAACCCAGGTTCTTCATCCAAGTCTTCGTTCTCACAATGCCCACGCTCTTCCGCCCTTCCACCTTCCCCAGTACATCCTCCGTGGTAGGGATCTCGCTACCCGCCTCATATAGCACTACCGTCGCCTTAGGTGAATAATGCCTGTACTTCATTCCCGGAGCGCGCGGCTTGCTTCCGACTTCCTGTTTATCCTTATATCCTACACGCACGTCCTCCCACCCCGGACACTGCCTGAGCTGCTCCACAGTCACACCACCGGGACGAAGTATGCTTGGCGGATGCGAAATTCCATCAACTACTGTACTCTCAACGCCAACTTCACAAGGTCCGCCATCTACAATGGTGCTTATTCGTCCATCCAAGTCGTCCTTGACGTGTTCGGCGGCCGTGGGCGAGGGCCGGGTAGATGCATTTGCCGACGGCGCCGCGAGCGGAACACCCGCCATTCTGATCAACGCAAGAGCGAGAATACTCCGCGGCAT
This sequence comes from Pleoardoris graminearum, assembly GCA_030770415.1. NCBI lineage: Eukaryota > Fungi > Ascomycota > Dothideomycetes > Pleosporales > Didymosphaeriaceae > Pleoardoris > Pleoardoris graminearum. Next base: position 299,381 of record JASEKS010000044.1, on the reverse strand, counting down.
GCGGGCGCCGAACGTGCTCAAACCGGCCGTGACTTCGGGCGCCAGTTGAGAGGACGCAGGGTTCGGCATTATCAGCGTGAGGGGGCCGGGCCAAAACCTCTTTATCAAAGGCTTGTATATCTCTGGGATCGGATCTATTTCTCCCGCTGGAGCATCTGCATTTCCCCGAAGCAACGAGCGTAGTTGGGCCAGCGAGTGGACGTGTACGATGAGCGGGTTGTCCGCTGGACGGCCCTTGGCCGCGAAGATGGCGCGCACGGCTGAGCTGCGCGTTGCGTCAGCGCCGAGGCCGTAGACGGTTTCGGTGGGAAAGGCAACGGGCGTATCGCTCTCCTTCAGTTCCCTGGCCGCTCTTTGCAAGCTCTCAACGTCGGCTCCGGGCGCATATTCAATCTCCCATTCTTCCATCAGCCTTTCCTCCCCATCGGCCTCGTGTACGTGCAGCTTGCCCAGCTTATTCGGGTCCACTGGTAGAATGGTGGTCTGCATTGTGGCACTCGGGCTTTTCGGCGAGGGGTAATGCGGCGGGGTGTGGCTTCTCAGCGCGGGAAGAGGACAGGCGTGCTCTGCGGCAACCGTCTGTGCCAGAGCGTGCGATCTGTGGATGAAGATGGGGGGAAACCTTGCAATATGCACATTTGGAAGGCGGAGGAGGCGTGTGGGCATCGGAGCCTGTCGTGAGCGAAGTCTGGCGCCCTGGCTTGGAGCCCAAAAATCCGTGACTCGGAATCGGAAGCCTTCCGAGATCGGCTTGGCGAGCCACGTCAAAGCAAGCAGAGTGAGCCAGCGCTATCACGCAGGCAGAGTATAAAAGTGAGAGGTGGTAGCAGTCACGGAGGCTTTACGATGCGTTGGTCGCAACAAAGACCTGCTTTCCTGCTGCTTGGATTTCCAGTTACCCTTGGATATGTACTGCACTGACCGCTGGTTGATGATACTCACTTGGGAAATGGCGATTGAATCTTAACTACATGGTAACAAACACACCACAACCTTGGAAAGATTCCACATACGTGCCTATCGAAGGCAAGATGCTCAATTGGTCCAGATGCTCTAATATTCCAAGGGTCAACGCCTTCCAACGCCCCGCGTTCTAAGCTAATGATACGCATGTCCATTTTTGCATACACGCACAGTACATATCAAGACAGAATGCCCACCACCCAAATTGTACCTCGCCCGCTGATGCGTAAAAAGTACAGGCTTGGCCGCTTAATCGACTTTGATGGATTTGTAGATCTTGAGGACGAACAAACCACTGGCTAAAAACCCAATTGTACCTGAGAAAAGAATTGGTAACAGTTAACGTAGTGGACATCGAGTCACTTACCAGTCAAAACAAAGACGAGCGCACTAAGAAGCGCGCTGTAGCCCAGGTATACGACACCGCTTGTCCAGCTCAGGAAGCTCACGTCCTTTATCCAATAGATCAGCGCAGACGCGAAGACGTAGAAGGCACTTGCGCCAGCCGTACAGAAGCTTCGCCACTGCCAGTGGTAGTTCTCGGCGCAGAGCAGGAAATAGATCATGAGCACTGTGACCGCCGCGCTCGTCATGATCATCAGGCCGTAGCAGATAAAGAGAAAGCCGAACATGTAATAGACCTTGGAGAACCAGATGGAGTTCATGATAAAGTAGAGCTCCACGAAGATGGCACCAAAAGGAAGGATGCCGGCCAGAGCCATTGATGGAAGTGGTCGGAGATAGCCACCGGCTGGAGGGATTTGTCGCGGAATCTGGTTCGTACGTACGGGTGCTTCGATGGCGGCCTGCTTGAAACCGAGCCACGAGCCTGCGAAGCTGAGTGGAACACTGATGACAAACCAGATGATTACTACAACTAGCATGGTCGTAAAGGGAACCGCTCCGGAAGCACCGCGTCCCCACACAAAGAGGTTGAGGAGGAAGAAGGTGGCGAAAACAAGACTGGGGATAGCGAACGGGGTGTAGAAGAAGCACAGCTTCCAGGATTCACCGTGGAAGAACTTGTAAAGGCGCGACGAAACGTATCCGCCGACAAAGCCGAAGAGAGTATAAAAGATGATGATGACGGTTCCGAGTGCGCCGCGGTTGCTAGGTGATAGGAACCCTAACAGTGCGAATGCTGGAATTGTCAGATGTTGTGCGCTCGCTGCCGGGTCATTGTACTTACCAATCGTCAAGCCCGTCATCATGAAAAGTTGAGCTCCATTACCGACAAGCACGGACAGAAGAAGGGGATGCTTCGGTGGGCGAAAGACATCGCCATGGACCAACTTCCAGCCCGAGTCTTCTTGGACGCCATCTTCAACAGCACCGGCGTCCCCAAAGTCATCGAGGGCCATCTGGTCAAGACGGTTATATCTTGCAATATCCTTCTTCAACGTGCGCACCAGGATAGTGCTCACCATGCCTATAAGGAACACTACAATGACTGCGGAATTGACGAGCGAGAACCAGTGAATCTTAGGATCGTAAACATGGAGATACTTGTCCCAACGTGTGGCAAAGGGCGTTGGACTCAGGCGCCACCAGACGCTGTAGGAGAAGGTCACGCTAGTAGGTCGTCCCGCTTCTTCGCTCAGAATCACCGGATTCTCAGGGTTGCCACAGTACCCGTCGCTTTCCTTGTTGACATACTGGGCATTGTCGGCCAGAGAATCAGGCTGGACAAGCACGCCGACAACACGGAAATTGTCCTTGCTTGCTTCATGGTAATCGATTACGATATCGTAGTGATTGTTGAGGGGTGTGAGAAGATCCTGGCCCCCATCTGGGGTTTGAACCTCCACTGCTCTACCCAGATCAAACCCAGGGCTGTAGAAGGGCTCGTCGTAATCGGATTCAGTCACCAACTGCGCCGCCGGCAATCCATCTATTAACCAGTTGAAATCGAAACCGTTCAATATCTTGAGATTTACGAACGTTGCGTCTTCCGGCTGGTATTCTACTGGCCCGCACAACGACTTGCACGTCTCGTTTACTGCCATCTTGAGCTCGAATGGGCTCGTTTGTATGCGGTCTCCAAACAATATGCTCCCTAGGCTTTCTCGGATGTACTTGGGGCCACCCTCTGGCCGGCAGAAGCGAAAATGAGGGTCATAGTAATCGAAGGAAAAGGCGGAGCGCAATTTGGGGTCGTTTCGCGACTCGGTGGGCGTGAGATGGTTGACGAAGAGAGGTACGGCATCTCCCTTCTTATACGAAGTCGGCGCGGTGCCTGGAAAGTAGAACGCTGAGCCGTGCGTTGGCGCAAGAGTGAGTAGGAGGCCCAGCAAGGCGCTGGGGCCTATTGTGTCTGGCCGCCGCATTGTGGGCGGGTGAGGGCGTATATGGACGTTGCGGCGGGCGCTCGTGTCGCGTCCGCTCAAGCTTCGTGTAGAGACGTCTGGCAGGCACCAACAGCTCGCCTCTGGCTTGTCGCAGTCAGGCCGTGGTAATGGCCGCGGGAATGCGTTGTGTGCTTGGAAGTGGAGTTCGCAGGGACTGGTACACGTGGGTGAACGTCGAGGCAATGGGTGGATAGAAATGGGCAATTGTACACAAAGTGTTCACAGCTCGTGGTCAAAGGCTAGCTATGCAGCCACAGCCACAGCCACAGGTCTTGGCGTCGTCATGTGCATTCGCGGAAGCGACGCGTTGGCGCGGACCGATCCATTCGAGCTCGGATACTTCAGCCATCCCACTTTTCAATCTTACCTTCACCCTGGATGGTTACGTTGCGAAGAATATGCCGCCCGCATCTACACATCCTGGCATTTTTCGGACGACATCTGCGCTTTCATCAAGGTTGGTCGCGCCTTCCACTTCCGACCTCCCGCGGACAGCTCCACGCAGCACACCATGACTGGCGCAACAACTACACCTCTCCGCACTCACCTTATCTGAAACCCATCCCGCTGATTAACTTGCTTAGCACTCTCCCGCCTCACACATCAAAAGAGAGTGCTGCCTTGCGCAAGTGTCCGGCTATACACCAGCTTTCAAGCAGGGCAGCCACCGCGTAAACTCGAATACAACGTACGCATCGACATGTCCTCCGATTCCTCACTCTCACCTCCGCCGGAGGATCTACAAGCACCAGACGGAATACAGCATGCGGCGGTCGCTCCTGGCGAGACTGAACTTAATGTGAAGCCTCCGCCAAAAGAGCCACGAACACCGGCTACCCCACAGGAGTTGGTAACTGTGGGTAATACCAATCTTTCCGCGAATGACCAAGTTAATGGGAGAGTAATTAAAGAGCCACAAGCAACAGAGGGCTTGCCAACGGCTGCTACGGTTGGTGACTTGGATGTCCCTGGCACAAGCAAGGCCAACGGAAAGAAGCGCAGAGCGGAGAAAACAGTCAGGGTCGAAGCCACGAAGCGCGCGCGCAAGAGCACTGTCAAAGAAGAGACGGGTGCCGCTGGTGACGTAGCAGCTGCAAGGCCGAAGAAGCGAGCTCGAAAAGTGCAGATCGCGCAAAAGACCGTCGAGAACGAACTTGAGCATGATGAAGGCGAGGACGACACTCCCATCGAAACCAAGGCGAAGCAGACACGCAAAAAAAAGGATGAAATTGTAAGTTGCCTGCTTCACACAGCCATTCGTGGGGCATTCAAGCACAACGAGATACGCCAAGACAGGCAATGTAGCGGCCGACTGTGCTTGGGCTCTCTTGGATATAGTGCTACATAAAATGTAAGCAGCATGCTAATTTCGTGATTAGATCCCTCCACTTGCGGAGCGAACTACCGGCAGCAAACTGCGTGTAGGAGCACATGTCAGCGCCGCTGGAGGCATACACAATGCCCTTGACAACCTGCTCCATATTGGGTGAGTACGTGCGCCATCTTGAGAACATTCAACTAATGTTTATAAGCGCAAATGCTTTCGCATTATTCATGAAAAGCCAGAGGACATGGAAGTATCCAGAGCTGAACCCGGAGCACGCTACGCTCTTCATCGACGGTTGCAAAGATCATAGTATTGAAGCCGCCAAATGCTGTGTCCCGCACGGCTCTTATCTAGTCAATCTTGCGCATCCCGATGAAGCGCGCAAGAAACAGGCGTACGATGCCTTTCACGATGACTTGACACGCTGTCGCAAAACAGGCATCAAATACTACAACTTCCACCCTGGAAATGCAGCTGCAACTACTCGCGACGAGGGTATCAAATTGATTGCGGAAGCCATCAACAAAGCTCACAAAGACCCTGCAACTGGCAGTGTCATGCCGTTATTAGAGACCATGGCAACTCTAGGTAACACCATTGGAGGTCAATTCAAAGACCTCGCAGATATCATTGAGCATGTCGAGGACAAAGATCGCATTGGTGTCTGTCTAGATACCTGCCACGTCTTCGCTGCGGGCTACGATCTACGAACGCCAGAAGCCTACAAAAGAACTATGCAGGAATTTGACGAGACCATTGGCTTCAAGTATCTGAAGGCGTTGCATGTGAATGACAGTAAAGCCCCTCTACACTCGTTCCGCGACTTGCATGCTCGCATCGGAACCGGGTACTTGGGCCTCCGTGCCTTCCACAACCTCGTCAATGACAAGCGCCTACATGGTCTGCCCATGGTCCTGGAGACGCCAATCAATACAAAGGACGAAAACGGCAAGAAAATCGAAGACAAGTCCATTTGGGCCCGCGAGATCAAGATGCTGGAGCAGCTCGTCGACATGGACGTTGAGTGCGAGCAGTTCAAGAAGTGGGAAGCAGAACTGTTCCAAGAAGGCATCAGCGAGCGCGAGCGTATCGGTGAGCAAGTGAAGAGGAAGGCCGAAAAGGATGCCAAGCCGAAGAAGAAGAAAGGCAAGAAGAAGGCCGAGAGTGAGGAGGAGGATGACGGCGGGGTGGAGGTCGTCATCGATGCTCAAGAGGAAAAGTAAGTGGCAGCGAAGTCTCAGCTGAAAACTTGTTTCCATTACGTCTTACCCGACGATACCCGATATGGTACCCGGCTTTCGGAGCGCCGTGCGGTATTTCTGGGCTTATCACTGCTCTGGAGTTTAGTATGCATAGGATCTCAGCACATAAGCTTTTGCTTTTGGTTGTACGGTATACCCCATGGTTGTAACGATGGCGTTCAGGCTATCTCGGGCAGGAGGGCTTCGGGCCACTTGCCGATTGATATGATGCATGACATGGCGTTGAGGGGGTTATCAAAGCCTTGGGGGGACATTCTCAAGCTTCTTACTGCGCATCTTCCCGGGTTACGCGAAATCAAAAAGCTGTATCCTATGTAAACCTGGTCACGACCGAATATTGCGTGTCATGGTATCACATAGCAAGCATTCTCTGTCTTTCTCTTGATTGGGAGTACTACACTCTTTAACGGGTGCCTGGTTTCTTTCTCAGAAGCGGAGGTTGTATCTAGTTCGGTATGGAATCTTGATACGACAGATGCGCAACCTCCAAATACGCCTGCTTGTTAGCCAGCGTAGCGGCGGCACGGATAGCAGGTGACGCCCGGAACAGCCTGGTATGCAGCAGTGGTGTTTGCGTTTGGTGCCGCGACCAGCTCCATAAGTGTATCTGTCGGTGGATTAACCGATCGAACATTGGCCGAGGCCGCGAGACGAGGCCCTCCTTATTCGTTTGCAAAACTGGAGTATACGGTGAAGATGCCCGTCGCTCGCGACGGCGTCGGCAGGGAGACGAAAAGACTCTGTGAGACCGGCGACTGTACTAATATATTATTGATAGACAATACCAGGTCGAACTAATACTATGCCGTTTAAGACGTTCACACTCAGGGTAACGCTGATGCTGCAGGGTACGATGATGTATTAGACAGAGTTCTAGATTGTAGTAGTGGACCTGGCGGCGACGAAGGTGGTCTGGAATGCTACGATAAATATGACTTGCTAGCGCTTGTGGCTGACATACTTTGAGAGGTAATGCCGCTGATGATGGTCCTGAGTGTGTGGGAGTAGCGAAGTGAATAGGCACTTGGAACCTCGTCGCCCGCGTAGAGCAGCTCAGGGAGGCGCCGTCAGATAGTTGCGTTGATGTAGTAATGCATGCCGTCAATTGTCATAACGAGGATAAGAGTTGCGCCGGTCGCTTCGCTCGGGACATTCGGGGCGGGAACAGTGGCCCTTTTGATTCCTGTAGTCCTGGCAGACGGGCATCCCGAGCAGAGGCAGAAGTCCAACTACGATGGTCGTAAGCGTTGTTCTGAAATCAGGGGTACGCGATCTCCTAGCTGGAAGTAAGAAGTATTCTGTATAGAACATAAAGTGCGGCAAATATCATTCGGAAGTGCCAGCGAGTATTGCGCTGGGCAATTCATGGGCCGGTCTACGCTAAGCTTTGTGAATGCATTTGTCGCGCTCGTGAGATTTGCCATGCCAGACGAGCATCGACGTCTCTGGATAAAGTATCAGTCTGATATGGTTCTGTCGTCGAAAATGGTACAGGTGGTGAATGTGGAACTTCTCTTCGCGAGTACGATCGAGTGTAGAGTAGAGCATCATGCGAGTTGAAGTGGCGCAGGTGTGTTTGGTAGCTTGTCAGCCGAAGTAGAAGGTTCTCCGTCATCGTCGTGGACGTCCTAAATAGCTCATGCGACAGACAAACTCAAAGGAGCGCAGAGCGATTTGTGATATGAAGCGCTAGTTGCAGGATGTCGCAATGGCCACGATAATATTCGGCGGGTTGATTGAGCGAGCTGTCGGCGGTAAGAAGAAGTCGATATCGAAAACAACTTTGTGCTTTGCCAGCCTTATATGGTAATAACCATGCAAAACAAGGACACACCCGATCTGCGTTGTAGAGGAAGTGCCCATCTACCATTACCTATGCTTTAAGCCATGGTCAACCAGTGTGATCAATAACTGGGCGGGTACATCAACAGTGATGGTGGAAGTGAATCTCTTCGGGCCAATGCCGGTCGATTTTGGACAATAAGAGAATGGAGTTTGCGATGTCGTCGCAAGCTGGAGACTCGCAATGCCTCACTTGGCGGTCAAAAGAAACAGCTGTTGGTACAAACTCTCGCGCATCATTGCTTTGCGGCCATAGACCTGTATGTAGCACTTCCTTGTCCAGGAACAGGACCAAGGACATCCATCAGAAGAAGTCTGCGTTCGATAAGTGGCGCTCAGAACAATGATTTATCATACACAGTCAATGTCCTGGTGGTGCAGTGCTTGGCAGGTGTGTCGGATGAAGACCAAGGTGTATTAGACCGTCAGTCTGCCAGAAATCCCCCGGGGCGTGGGGCAAAACATCCTCCGCGTATTATCGTTTCGAACCAGGGAGCGAATCCAAGATTTGGATATGAGTACGCATAAGGCCCTCAGGCCACAAATGACGCGTTCCCTATTTCGTGGGCTTCACAAGAGCTTGGTTAGCAGATCCCTTCGGAAACACCTGGACCCGAATTTTGATGAGCGTTGTACTGCGACAAAGGGTGCAGCGGAAGCATAGGTTGGGGTTCATGGTAGACATTCGCGTGCGGTGACAGATACCGTCGGTACAGGCAAGGATGCTTCACCGAATCGTTCGTGTCGGTAACCGTGCCGTGCCCGTGTTGGTAGACATGAAATTATCGAGGGGGAGGATCGTTCAGAGGGGGCTGGCAGTACGCGTCTGTAGCGTTTTCTTGCGTCAAATCCGTCCTTTCCGTTACTCGTCGCAACGCGACGGATAACGGATGTCGAAGACCGCACCAAGAGAGACACTATCCCAGAACAATCAATCCCCAGAGCCAATGAAAGATGACGAACGTGAGGGGCGTGAGTGGGGCGGATCGTCAAGCGGAAGCCAAGCTTTAGGCAACTCTGCATGGCGGCGACGATGCCAACAACCGGCATCGTCTTTCCAGTCCTACCAAGCTTTCAGGCGTTGATGGCTGCATACGAACGGCATCATAGCAGTTTGAGGCTACAACCCTTGAGACTGATGAAGTAATCATTAAGTTGTCCATATTGGGTGCACTAGTGTCGCTCTCGAGCACGCTAGCCTCAACTGGACAGGTGCTTTCACGTCTCAAACGTTCCGAGCCGCAGACCTCATTTCCCCTCCGAAAAACTTCAGACGCTGCCTGTTTCCAGCGGCATCTTCAATGCCTTGGGCACTCGCGGCTCGGAAAGCCTGCACTCCAAGCCTGAGGAAAGATGGCGCTTCTGGACACCTTGGTCTGTGCACATATCGCAGGCAGACATGCGGGATGGTTCGTGAGACACGTCCGCCTTCAGCGCAAGTTTCATGCCCGAGGCTACCCTCAGCCATCTTACCAGGTTCCTACGCAAGGTCGCGTATCCGCCAAGGTCTTAAAGACTACCGCATGGCCTTCCGAGTCGTTCATTCCCACCATCCTCAACAGTACTATTCTACCGCTTAGGGTGCCTCCATTGAGGGTTACGTTCCTTTCTCCCCTTCATTCTTCTTTCTTCGGACCACGTTGAACGTGTCTCTGTTTTCATCCTAATCTACCGCGAGTCGGCATTCATTCTTTTTGAAGACCCTATACCACCTAGTAACCTAGTCACGATGCGTTTCTCCACCATCATGCCTTTGCTGCTTGCAGCTGGACTTGCCAACGCCCAGTTCGGCAAAGGAAAGGGCCGGTTCGGTCAGAATGGTCAGAACGGTCAGAACGGCCAGAATGGAGGCAACAACGGCCAGAATGGAGGCAACAACGGTCAGAATGGAGGCAACAATGGTGGGAATAACAACAACGGGGGTAATAACGGCGGTAACTGTCTTGATCCTTCCGTGATCTCAACCAACGCGAACAACGACGGTTTGGCGGATGCTGAACAAGGACAATCTGCGTCTGCCACATCTCCCAACAACTTCATCGATTTCTGCAAGGGCAAGACAATTACCAACGGTCTGCAAGTTAAGGGCGGATCATGCAATCCTATTCGTAAGTCGATCTGTGTTTTTGGGACATGGTTGATTGATTCTAACGCGAGTAGCCATGGGAAACATTCCCGCCGCGACCAACATGGTCTCGGCTGTGATGGTCAACCCAAAAAACAACGACAACGTCGCAGCAAACCAACCTATCAACTTTCAGGTCCAAATCGCTAATCTGGTCGCCGGGTGAGTGGAGGCGATGGCTTTGCATACCGTTGAGGCATGAGCTGACAATACTTCAGAAAATTCACCAACCCTGACGTTACTTACTATCTCGCTCCTCAAGACCTTCAAGGCGGCAATGTTGTCGGACACACCCACATCAGCGTCCAGGACCTCGGAGCCAACATCAACAGTAATACGCCTCCAAACGCGCAGGATTTCGTCTTCTTCAAGGGCATCAACGATGCAGGCAACAACCAGGGCCTCCTTTCCGCCAATCTCGCTAAGGGTCTTCCTGCTGGCAACTATCGTGTCTGCTCCATTACCTCAGCCTCCAACCACCAGCCGGTCCTGATGCCCGTCGCTCAACGTGGTCCACAAGACGATTGTGTGCGGTTCACTGTTGGGGGCGCCGGCGGCGGCAACAACGGCGGCAACAACGGTCAAGGCAAGGGTCAGGGAGGTCAGGGCAATGGCCAAGGAGGTCAAGGCCAGGGTCAAGGAGGTCAAGGTAAGGGCCAAGGAGGTCAAGGTCAAGGGGGTCAAGGTCAAGGGGGTCAAGGTCAAGGGGGTCAAGGTCAAGGGGGCCAAGGTAGGGGCCAAGGTAAGGGCCGCAGGTTTGCACGCCCGAGATTCGCTGCTCGCGACTTCGTTGCGTAGACAAGAGAACAGCACTCTCGGTGGGACGTGGAAGTCGTGGGCAGGGTAATAGTATTCTCTTCGGCTTGCTGGGGTTTGACATGGAGATAGAACATGCCTTTCGTCGAAAGGTGCACTCTACGGAGTATGAAGCGACAGCACTTCATGACTGGTTCTTAGGGCGCTTTTCTTTTCTCTATGACATCGATTACAATAACGAAATGTAAACTTAGTATCGATCTGGCTACGTAGTAAAATTGGTGACCGGAATGTGAGTGTCCTATGCTTCAGCACAACCCCTGCTTTTGCCGAGGCGTCAAACCCGTGACGTCTCAGGTGTCTCAACCAACAGTCTGGCGTCTCAGCTTCCGGGACACGGCAGGTTGTGCCTTTATGCGCTGTTTAGGCCTGTATGCTTATCCAGGCCTAGCCCGTCCATCGCCAGCTTTTTGTACTTACTCGATGCGCCTGTTTGTCGAAATCAACGTGCGTTATGACCTGTGCTGGTTGTCGCACGATCCGCTCAGGTCGTTCACGATGATAACGGAGAACCCGGCTCCACCCGCTTGCTTGCGTTCCATGTACCTAGAACACTACTCGCTCTTCCCGCCCAAGATAACCATAGACAATCCTCATTCGATTCACACGGCTTTTAGCCTCCCAGAACCATCGCTCGAAGTGAGTCTTACATACGGTTTTTCAGAAATCGCCTCGATTTCGCTCTCTGAAGTGGTCGCGTCAATCATGTGTTGCGTCTCTTCTCCCAGACCGTGCAAAAGGGCTGCCAATGCTGACGACATTCAAGGTGGCGCTCGAGTCTTCCGGCTTTTCATGATGGTCATCCATACGAGAATTAACCTTCCGAACAGCAACAAAAGAGGCAGTGAAAGCCAAGCCCACCGGATCTCTACAAACAAAGCATTAGCCCATGCAACTCCCTCTATTTCTACAGTTCCTCTCAATCGTGACCTCAGGTTGTTTGTGACAGCGTCCGTGAGGTTAATCAATGCTGGATTGATGTTGTACGGTGGAACTTGGTGGAAGTTCCGGATGCCGACAGAAGGGCCAAATTGGTATCGAGAATCTTGCGCCAATGCGTGTGGGATATCGTTTTGAATGCGATCGCGCAACATCTTTGTCGTCCTATTGACTATACTAATAGTCTTATTATCGGCGGTCGTAATAGCCAGCGTGGGGTGGCCATATTCATCTTGCCATTGACTTTCCGGTTGCATCGTAATAATTTCCACGACTCTTTCCGAGGCTCCGCCATCCTTCATAGCAGTCCTTATAGTTTTTACACACCACTGAAACAAACACTCTTGTAATACCGGCGTACTGTCGTTTTGAACACCTTGAGGTCCTCCAGGCATGTATGCAACATATATATCAGCGATAGGAAACGCGGCATCGCTAAACGCTGTTGGGTTCCAGAACGGACGGTAGAAGCTGTTTGTACCCGGTACATCGACAAGCATGACGGATAGACTAGTGATCAAGCTTTGTTTATACTCGGAGGCACCACCAAGAAAGGTGCTGTCCAGTAGGAAGCCGCATGGTTTTTGGATGGATTGTCCAGGAAATGCGCAAGGCATAGTAGTGCCGTCGTCCATACAAAGTTGTTTGAGTAGAAAAGACACGTCTTCGCATCTATGGCAGATAGCTAGTGTTGAATAGTCATCGAACGTATAATTGTCCTCTCTAGGCGATAATAATACACGTGCGCGAGGCAACCGTGCTAGTAAAAGTTAATAGATTTAATAAGATAGTATTAAGGTTATTACCTAGGAGTATAAACTATAGTTATATGAAGGCATGCACATACTCCTCCTTTTTTGAAACCCCTTTTGGTCGCCCCGAGCCACCACAGCCACACTATTTGTTCGATTAATATACAAATATAAACTATAGTTAATAAAACTAATCTACTAATAGATTCTTTATTTATCTATTATATATCTATTTATATATTCTTTGTTTCTATTTCCGTAATTATTATACTATTTAATAATAATAGTTACTTTAGGTATAATTATACTATTATTTTATTTAAAAAAGTAATATATTAATAAATAATTTTATAAACTTTATACTAATACCCTATTTAACCTAGGGCTTCTTAAAATAGATAAAAAGTAGTAAATTAAGAAAAATTTTTATAAGTATATACGTAAAGCTAAGAAAGACTTTAAAAGTTATTTTATATTAAAAATTAAGCTTTTTATACTAGCTTAGCTAGTATACTACTATTTAAGATCGGAATTTAATATAGGTAAGTAATTACCCCTTTTTTATAATAAATAACTAACTTTAATAGAACTTTTAGTATAGTATATTAAAAATAAGCTATTTAAAATTAAAAAGCTCCTTAAAAAGAATTATAAAAGACGCCTTATAAAGGATCTATAAAACCCGTTCTATTATAAAATACTAATAAATAAAAACGCGTATTTTAACTTTTAAAAGGGGTAAAATATTTTAAAAAATAATTTATTATAATCTATAATTAGCGCGTTAGGTATAAATAATAAAATTATTATATAGATTATTATAGGAGAATTATTATGCAGAACGTACAATTGCCTGTGCAGCAGGTCACGGGTATGTCGCTTGTCATCTCGTTCGGCGTCAGTATGGATATGTCAATGGTTAGCATCATAGATGCATCTGTTATTTCGGTGCCCACCTGTCCCCCGAATATTGCACGTGTGGCGGACCCTGCCGGTGCCTCAGGAAGCATCCATAAAGTAGCGGATTTAGTTAACGCTTTGCCTACTACCATTGGTCGTTCCCCGGATACTACCACCTGCTATAGGAAGGGCTCAAATACCAAAGCAAGCACTGTAACCGTAGCACATAGGGAAGCAAGATAGCTAAAAATAATTAGTTCCTCTCCAGTCACTAACTTAGACTGATTCGCCTGCATTTCGTCCGTACAATAAGCATAACTAATCCCCATAGTCCTCTACTGGCACCATCAAAAAGGAAAAAATTCCATAGCGGGCTCCGGTCTTAAAACCAAATTCATTTTAGCTAACCAAGGGATTCCAAAACAGGTACTATCAGCACCGCGGAGAAAACCGCGGAGAAAACCGCAATATACACATTAAGGGTAATCCCAGGTATAATATACTGCGGTTGTCGTTTTCCATTAAAAATAATCAAGACCACTCCAATAGCAGCCAAGGATCTCTTTTATCGTCGTTACTAACCTAAACAGATTATACGACAACTAGTATAAATTATAAAATAATAATTATATAATAACTAAAGGGTGTCCGGTCTCGATAGAGACCTAGAGGTTTTAAAGTTATAATAAAATAATTAACACAGAATATTTTATTTTATTTAATTATATATTAAACTATTTATTTTTATTACTTTAGACCTATTGGCTATTATTTTTAATTTAAAAAATTCTTTAGTATATAGGTATTATCTACCTACTATACTCTTATAATACTATATGCTTACAGTTTTACGATATATTTAAAGTTATTTAGTCTACTCTTATATAGAGCCTTTAAATTATTTTACTATTTTTATATAAAGTTTTTATTTAACTATAAAAGTCTTATAAGTTATTAGTTTTAATAATAGACTTACTAGAATAGTAGTAGTTATATTTAAAATAGTTATTATATTCTATCTTATACTTTAAGTATCTAGTAAGTATTTAAAAATACTAATAATATTAGCTTTTTATTTAATCTATAAGACGTTCTGTTTTATTATTTATACTTTAGTTAAATTTTTAGTTTATTAGTAATAGCTACTATAAGTATATATTATTTTTTAGTTATACTAGGTATACTATTATATAGTATTAAACTAAAAATAGTATAAACGTTACCTATATTACTTTATACTAGTTATAGAAGGTTAGTTATTACGACTTTAACTTTTTTATATTTTATATTTATATATTAATTAAACAAATAGTGTGGCTGTGGTGGCTTAAGGTAACTAAAAGAGGTTTTAAAAAAGAAGGATTTAATTTTTTTATTATTTTTTTTTACTTACTTTATTTATAGAGTATATATTTATATACTAATTAAATAAATAGTGTGGCTGTGATGGCTGTGTAGGCGACTAAAAGGGGTTTTAAAAAAATTATAGAGTATAGATATACGCTTTATAGTATATATTGCGACCTATTTATATATATATTATTAGTAAGCTATTTTATAGTATATTAAAAGTATATATATTAGTTATTAAATACTACCGTAATATATATTATAGATAAATATTTTTTTATATTTCTTTTTTTATAAATATCTACTTAGTATTAGTTATAATAGTAGATATATAAGTATAAGTTACTATATAGATAATAAATTACACTAAGCTATAATACTATTAAGTACTATTAAGTAGTTATTACGTGTCTATTTTAGTAAACGCTATTTTTTTTAATTAGACTTAGCGTAGTACTTTTAAAAGCCGGTTATTAGGTTTTATAGTATATATAGTACTTTTTTTCCTAATTAAGTAGTTACTAATAGTAACTTTATTATATATATATTAAAAAAAAAACTAAAGGGCGTATTAAATAAATATATATAAGGGCGCTGTAGAGATACTAAGGGTAAAAAAATAATATTAAGTAATAGTAAAAGTAAATACTAACTATAATACTATAGCCAAGAAAAATTATCTAAATATACTTTATTTATTATTTTATATTTTTACTATTACTATATTTATTATACCTACTAAAAAGTACAAAAAGTATATTTTTTATAATTAATAATTTCTATACTGTTACTTTTTACTATATAAAAACGTAGTATAGTCTAAGCCTATTTATAAAATATTATACTTTAAATAATAAAGAGCTCTAAAAGCTTATTAAAAAAATCTAAAAAATTATTAATAATTATATTAAAGTTCTTATTAAAAAAAATACTATTACCTTACTTAAGCTACTAAAACTATATTTTAAAATTTTAAAAAAACGTATTAGTAAAAACTCTAGCTTATTTTAATATATATATATAAAATTAGAAAATATACGAAATTCTTTATATAAGTACTATAAAAAAAATTAGAAAATAGTATTTAAAATAATAAAAAAAAGGTAAAATAATTTTAATATTATAGATAAAGATACCCTTAAAAAAATTAGGTTAGTAAATAATAGTTAGTTTTAGGACCTAATAGAACTAAAGTGAAAGTAGTAATTAATTAAATTAACTTTATATATAATTATATATAGTATTAATAAAACGATATAACGGCTCCGTATTAAAGAGCGAATAGCAGCTAAATATATACAACTAACTAGCTAGCCGAAAAGCTCCCACCACCACCAATCTGTGATAAGTCGCTCGTAAAACGTGGTTGACGCTCGGAGAAGTAGCTTTCGGCTTTATCTCCCGGGATTGACGTTTCCTATAGGCGAAGCTGGTACAGCTCTATGATTCGTTGATGGCGCCGTGGAGCTGTAGTGTACTGGTAAATGCGAGCCGACGCTCCACGGTCGACTGCCGGGGGTCATTTGTCGCATCTCTCTGCTGGGCCAAGCTCGTACCGTCGCGTTTTTGCACGGTTGCTGCTATCTCGTTTCCACGCTGCAATAAGCGATAATACGACGTAAGTGGTCTGCAGCGCGTTTCAATAGCACATCCTCAGGTTTTCCCAGCCTCTTATCACTATATGGCATCGATGTTGTGCCGCATTCCACAACCGCTGCGACAGACGCAATGCAGTTTCAAAAGTCCAGGATAGATGCGTCGTGGATCAGAACATACTAATTCATCCAGAAGGGTCAAGTTCGGGGGTCGCAGTGGTGATGATTGGATGGAACTGAGACGTGCGTATTTTATTGCCGCCAGAGCGGCGCTTACGGTCGCTCGAAGGGCCAGCGCTTCCCGATGTTGCAAGGTTCCAAGGTTACCGTATCAACACGTGCCGTATCTTCAGCCCTGGAGCGATATCATAATGTCCGCTATCATGATACTCCGCTACCTAGGTATTAATGGGTGATGAATCAGCGGAGGCGCTCTAGAAAGGTACAAGTAGAGAAGGGTAGCACTGCTTTACTGGATCTAAGCTTTATCTAGAACCGAAACCACCGGCGCCCTTAACTATTTTAACTAATATTATAATTTAACTACGCTTTTAAGATACTTATAATTTAAAATTTTAATTATTTTTTAATTATTTTATAACTCTATTACGTTTAATTTTTATTTTTATAATATTTTATTTTATTTTTTTTGCTAACGCTATTCTATAAACTTTTTTTATAAATTTATATTTTTTAAAACTAGTATATTTTATTTACTACTTTTATTATTTTTAGATTTATTTTAATTATTATTTTAGTTACCTATAGAATAAAATCTATTATATAAAAGATCTCTTAATATATATATATATATTACTTATTTACTTACTATTATATTTATATATTTTCTTTACTTTTAGCTCTTTTTATTTATAATTTTAGTTTTATTTTAAAATCTATATTAAAGTATAAAAAGTTTTATATAATTACTAAAATTTAGCGCACGACTTATTAGGTAATAGTAATATCTTTTATCTAAAAATTTACTTAGTATAGTAGAGTTAAACTAAATTTTAAATTAATTTTAAAATAGAGTAAGTTTTTATAAGACCGGCACTTATTTATTTAGTTATTATAACTTTTTTAATATATTAAGTATAAAGGTATATATATACTCCTCCTTTTTTAAAACTCCTTTTAGTCGCCCCGAGCTACTATAGCCACACTATTTATTTAATTAATATATAAATATATTAGTTATTATTATTCTTTTTATTAAACTATTCCTTTATTATTAGTAAGTTAATTATATAACTATTAGAAGCTTAGCTCTAGTAACTATTTAATAGTTACTTTTAAAATTATAAAAATATAACTAATTACGCTATCTACTAGTTAATTTATAATACTTTAAGTATTATTTACTTATTACCTATTACTTTCTATTTTTTATAAGCTTTTATATTTCTAAATATACTAATTTTATATAGCCGCCCCCTTTATTATTTTTTTCTTTTTACCCTTTATACTTTATTACTTTTTACTTTTTATTTTTTATACTTTACATTTACGCTTTGGGCTTTACGCTTCGGGCTTTACGCTTTACGCTTAGCGCTTAAAATAAAGTGCTTAAAATAATCTTATTATCTCCGCCTATAGAATAACTTTTATAACTTTTTAAATTTTAGTAATACTTTTTTTATTAATTATTATTTATAGTATTTAGTCTTTATTATCTTATATCTATTTATTATTTTAGTATTAATTAGCGGTATTATAAAAACTCTATTTAATTAAATTTTATACTTTAATATATTTATTTTATTTAGCCTCTAAGTTTAGTTTTGCTATTTTTTAAAATATTAGTAGTTTAAACGCTTTTAGAATCTTTATATAAATAATATCTATATTATAGTATACTTTAATAATAATAATAGTTTAATAAATAACTTAATTACTTTTTAGCTACTAAATATTTAACTACTAAATAATTTTTTACTATATATTAGTTGCGATTTTTATAGTTATTATAACGTTAATTTATATATAAAATATATTCCTATATAAAATACCTAGAATATAAGTTTTAATAGGCCTAGTCTATATATAATATACTATAGTATATATTAGCTACTAAGCTACTATAATAATAAAGTATTATTAAGTATAAAGGTATACACATACTCCTCCTTTTTTAAAATCCCTTTTAGTCGCCCTGAGCTACCACAGCCACACTATTTGTTTAATTAGTATATAAATATAATAATAAAATAATTTATAACAGTAAAGACTATTATAAAAAAGATATTATATAAAATAGTTATAATTTATTTTATAGTATACTTTTAATATAGTATTTTTACTTAACTTTATTTTCTTTTTTATTAAAACTTTTTTAGTAGAAGCGTACGTACTACTACTAGTTATAGTATAGCTAGTAGCTTATTAGTCTTAGCGTAGCGCCTTTATTATTTCCCCTTTTATACGCCTTCTTCTACCCATATATATAGTAAAAGTATATATATTCTTATACTATACTACTTTACTTTTAGGCTAGCCTATATTCTTTTTAATTTATTTTTAATAATTGTTCCTATATTAGCGAGAATAAGTATAGCTAAAATATTTTTTAATATAAAGTTATTATATCGTTTTATTAATACTACGTATAATTATATATAAAGTTTACTTAATTAATTACTATTATTTTTTTTCTATATATATTTGTATATTAATTAAATAAAAAGTGTGGCTATAGTGGCTGTGTAGGCGACTAAAAGGGGTTTTAAAAAAGGAGGAGTATATATATACCTTTATTTTTTTTCTATCTTTAGGTTCTTTTTATAAGATCCTCTATCTCTTTACTATTATAATTAATAATTTTCTCTTTTATAGCTTACTATTTTAGATTAAACTCTTTTTTAGTATTATTTTTATTAATAATAGCTTAAAGAGCTGCTATTTAATAGTTAATATATATTTACTTATAATTATAATAGGCGTCTTTACCTATCTATATATAAATAAATATAACTTATTTAAAAATAGTAAACTTATATTACTTTTTTAAAATAATAAGGTATACTTTTAAAAATTTAATTTTATATTTATTACTAAGCACTTTTATCTTATTTATAATATATTTTTTTATTTATATTTATCTTTTATAATATTTAGCCTAATTATTATACTTTTATAATAATTTAATAAATTAAGAATATCTTTATTAATAATAAAAATATATACTCCCTTAGTAGGTTTAGTATTAGATATAACTATTAGCTTATATATTAAGAGTTATAGTTAAGGTATTAGTAAATAAATAATAGGTAATATAATTTTCTATTTTTAAATACTTTACTTTTTTAATATATTAAGTATAAAGATATATATATACTCCTCCTTTTTTAAAATTTCTTTTAGTCGTCTTAAGTGGGCTCGACTGTAACGGGTTAGGTCTAATAGGTTATAACAGTAGTGCTTATTAATAGGTATATAATAAGATAGAGACTTTTTTTATTTCTTTTTAGTACTATCTACCTATTTTTTTTATACCTAAATTATTATATTTTATATTTAAACTATTATATATTATCTTGCCTACACTTATAGGTATTTTATAACACTCTCCTTTTTACTCTTTTATATATTATTGTTATATTTGTCTGTAATTATTTACTATCTTATATATAGCTTTTTCTTCTTACTTTTAGGCTAGCCCTTAAAATAATACTATTTTTACTAGCTTTTTTACGTTTTATAGTTATACTACTATTAGGGTAACTATTACTATTTTATTTTTAAACTTAGCATAGTCGGGGTTGTTTTAGTTATTTAGTATAGCTAAAAAATATTACTTTTATTTATAAATATAGTTTAGGTTAGTATTTATAATAATAAGATTTTTGGGATTTTTAGAATTTTTAAGATTCTTTACTATTATAACTGCGTAGGTTAGTAATAATTATTATTACTATATAGGTATAGCGTACGTTTATTTATTTTTAGTATAAAATTACAGTCTGTAGCTATTATAGCTATTATTTATTTTATACCTACTTACCTACAGAGGCAAAGTCTTTTAGTAGTATACTAAAATTTTATAAAAATTACTAGCGTAGTAGTTTTTATAAAAATAGATTTAGTTACGTAAAATATACTATAGGTATTACTTTTATAAGGTTATTTATTTATAGTATAGTTATAGATATTTAATAGATATAAGTAACTACTCGGCGTAGTAAACTGCTAGTTATACTTTTTTATATTTTATATATATAGTAGCGGGGAGCGCTAGCGTATATTAATACTTTATAGTATACTAGTAATAGCGTAAGCTATTACTACTATTTTTTTTTTTTTATAAATAGATATTTAGTACTAGGTTAAAAGGTAATACTTACTTACGTATTACTATTTTAACTTATTATAACTAAGTATAATAAATACGTTTTTAGTATAACGCGTTAATATATAACTACACGCTATTTATCTTCTTTTATTATATTTAAAATATTATAAAACCGTTTTATAGGAACCCTTATAGTAGCTAGCAGTTATTTTTTTTAAAAATATAAGTATTACGCTAAAAGCGTAGCTTTATTTAAAAAAAAAAAAAAAAAAATTGCCTTAAGTTACTATAGCTACACTATTTATTCGATTAATATATATATATATAGGTACTAGTACTTAATATTCTTTAAAAAGCCTTTTTCTATAAGAAAGTAGTTCTTTATTATAATATTAAGATTACTATTTATAATATAAATGTTTAAAGACCCTATTATTACTTTATTAAACTTTTTTAGTTATATATTCTTATTTAGTGCGCCTTTTTACTATAATTAATATATTATAATTCGTGCTAGCTGTTGTATAATCTGTTCAGGTCGGTAACGACGATAAAAGAGACCCTAAGTATGGCCGGCGTAAAGCCACTTGGCACGGACGACGACCTGCCCGTTCGGGTGTTTGATTCGCGGTCGAAGGGTAGTACAAGCGTAAAGTGTGCGGTGCGTGGGCGTTCTCTTTGGTATTATTGGTATGCAAGGGTCTTGTTGCTTCGCCGATAGGACTCCACCGCGTGGTTTGTTTATACGGTTCCTAAGATCTGCGTGTATAAAGATGAAGGTAGGTACCTGGAAAACGGTGTCGAGAACTCTCTTTCCTTGCAACAGCCTGTTGCCACTTCATCCGGTGACAACAACCATGAAGTCAATCCTCTTCGCCCCGGCCTTCGCGGCTCTTGTCGTCGCCGCCTCCATTGAGAAGCGCACTCCTCCCAACATTCCCTCCACCAGCAGCGCCACATCTCTCCTCGCCGGTCTCACTGTCAAGGCTCAGGGCCCCCAGGATGGCAAGTATAGTTGTTTTTACCCTGCATTCCTTCGCATTTTGCATCATTTGGATGCAAATCCAGACATGATACAAGTTCATGAGCCCGTTGCATGGCTTACAGCTCCAAACTATGTGCATCGCTGCGACTGCCACGTGATCTACCAATCGCAGCATCCTCCCGTCCGATTCCTCGATATTTGACCGCGCAAAAGGCCTGACACTAATCCATCGCAACGTAGGCTACTCCCGCGACCTCTTCCCTCACTGGATAACCATCTCGGGCGCCTGCAACACGCGCGAAACCGTCCTCAAGCGCGACGGCACCAATGTCGTCACAGACTCTACCTGCGCCTCCACTTCCGGTACCTGGAAGTCGCCCTACGACGGCGCCACCTGGACCGCTCCGTCTGACGTCGACATCGACCATGTCGTGCCGTTGAGCAATGCCTGGAAGGTATCGTCTACTCGGCGTGCTACTGAAAATTGTGTGTTGTACTGACGATGCTTAGTCTGGAGCATCCTCCTGGACGACTGCCCAGCGCCAGTCTTTTGCCAACGACCTCAGCAACCCGCAGCTTATCGCGGTGACAGACAACGTTAACCAGGAGAAGGGCGACAAAGGGCCTGAGGAGTGGAAGCCGCCACTGTGTGAGTACTGCCTATTTTGGCGTCTGATTTCTCGTGGGGAAAGTGATTGATGAGGTTATAGCGAGCTACTACTGCACCTACGCCAAAATGTGGGTCAAGGTCAAGAGCGTGTACAGCCTGACTGTTACGAGCGCGGAGAAGAGCGCACTGACTAGAATGCTGAACACGTGCTAGAGATCAGATATGATTCGACCTTCTTGCGATTGATGGTTATTACGTCCTTCTCCTGCGCTGGAATACGGGATATTCTCTCCCCCTGATGCGGTCTTATCATACAAACATCACCCCTTTCGGGAACCGTATTGGCACCATGCCTAATCCGCCGTGAAGTCAAATTCCTTGAACGCACGCTTGAAGTTTTCTACATCCTTCTCTTCCTCCACCTGCAACTGCCCGCAATTCCTCCAATCGATCCGTTGATCCAGCCTCAGCAACTTCGCCATGACTTCACGCCCAAACTGCAGGCGAAACTTAATTTTCTCGTCGAACCTTAATATCAAACTTGTTTGTTTCTCTGCCGGGTCCTTTGGATCCCAGATCGACACTCTGAAGAAGTCACTCGTTTCCTCGAAACCGTCGCCTACATCTTCCTTTGTAAATTTCGGCCAGTGGAAGTTCTCCGCGAGGGTCTTGAACGCTGCTTCTACGAGGCCTTTGCGGACAAGGTCCGTGGGAACTGGCATGTACTGCCAGTGCGTATGCGGCAGACTGGTTTTGCTGACCTCCCACGTTACGGAGCCGTATTCTTCCTCGCCGCGGATTTGTAGCATCTTATTCATTGAAGCTCGGTATTTCTGCATCTCTGCGTATGTGGCGTGACGCTCTTCTTCCTCCATAGACGCGAGTGTCGGCTGGTGACTGAACGGTATGATGAGGAGATGGCAGGGGAACCCTAGCTTGGGGAAGGTTTGTGATGTTGGGAGAGGGCCTTTCGCGGTAGTAAGGTAGGAGCTCTCGCCGATGGAGGTGACGAGGTGAGTTGCGATGTTCTCGTTGGAGAGACAGAAGAAACATTGTGATGCATCGATGGGTCCTCTAGGCTCGTGCTTATGTCGCTTGTTGCCTCTGCGGCAGCCGCGGTGACCATCATCGTAAACAAGAGCTTGCTCCTTCTGTTCTGGAGCAGGGCGCTTTTTGTCGGACTGTGTGAGTGGGTTGATAGTGGAGCCGGAAGGTGGCGAGACAGGGTGGCTTGCGGTAGGGTCTAGTGAGAAGGCATATATCCACTTCTGCTTGTTGGGGTTTCCGTAGGCAGCAAGACTGATGAATCGAGTCACAGGGTAGAGATTGTCCGTATCCTCTCCTGGAGTGTGGAAGAATGGCTCGCGCTCGTAGTAGACTGGGCCTGACGTTGAGAAGTGATACCGTGGCTTCAGGACTACGTCGAGATCGGCAATGCATTGCTGTTCTCGTGGCTGCACGTCCGGGGCAAAGCTAACTTTGGATCGTGACCGAATACCTTCCGGCCATTCTCCAGTCACGAGGATATCGGCAGTAGCAGCGCCACGTAGGATCTTTGCATCCGTGTCGCTGTAGAAAGGTGGGTATTTGTCTTGCGACTGCCCTGCGATGATGTTGGGGTCGAGCTGGCCGCCCAGTGCAACAACACGGATTCCTTCTGAAGTCTTCATAGTCGTTCGCTTGCCCAGAAAATGCAAATTGTGACACAATTCGTCTTCAGACGATGCAAGTTTGTCCACGACCTCTTTTGGAAGGGCATTACTGCCAAGAGCAAAGTAAGTCGGGACTGGTATCTCAATCTTCCCATTGATGAGGGTTTGGACGTTCTGTTCATCTTCTGCAGTCGCATCCGAAGGGCTGGCGAAGAGATTGCCAGCCATGATGACGAGAGCGAAGTTTTGTTTTGCATGCAGCGTCGCCAGCTTCTGAAGGACGGCTGGGAAGTGGCCATTTACATCGCCAGTTACTGCGCTACATCTTGTCAGCACAGCCAGCGAGAGTAAGCCTAGGACTTACATTTTACAAGCCATTCTGGCGAAAGCGCATGCAGATGCCTTTAGGAGTTCACGTGGGAGGCTGCAGCTTGAGCGGGTCTGTTCGCGGAGTTAAGCTCGCCGTCCGTGCGCCCCTTGGAAATTTTGGCCCAGAAATTTACCCTCCTGCTCCAACACCCGCGCTACCGCAATGGCCGTCGACAACTCTCTCGAGGCGCTTCTCGGCACTCTCACCACCTCCATACAATCCACAACCGACGCCGTTCCGAAAGACGATGTCCTCCCGCCCAAAGACGGGATCTCGTTACTGGACGTCAAGAACGAGCTTCTGCTCTCCTACCTCCAGAACCTGGTCTTCCTGATCGTGCTGAAGCTGCGCGCACGAAAAGAAGACCAGGCTCTCGGGCCGCAAGACGAAGTGGTGCAAAAGCTCGTCGAGTTACGCGTCTACCTCGAGAAAGGTGTCCGCCCTCTCGAAAACCGCTTAAAGTACCAAATCGACCGCATCCTCCGCGCCGCCGACGACGCCAGCCGCAAAGCCAGCCGCTCCGCCAAAAACACAAAGACCAGGTCCTCGCACGCAGACGCAGGCTCGGATTCGGGCTCAGGCTCAGAAGCCAGCGATGCAGAGTCCAGCGACTCTGTAAGCGCGACCGAGGAGCCCGAAGAAATCTCAGGACCCCGACCTGCAAGATTCGCACGCGACAAGAGCAGCGCACCCACCAAGACGGCGGCGCCCAAGGATGGCATCTACAAACCACCCAGGATCGCGCCAACTTCCATGCCTACAACCGAGGGCCGCGAAGAGCGACAGGCAAGAAGACCCGCCAAGTCCGCCACCCTCGATGAGTTTGTGGCTACGGAGCTCTCCTCCGCGCCCATCGCCCAGCCGTCCATCGGCAGCACCATCGTCGAAGGCGGGCGCCGCACAAAGTCGGACCGCGAGCGCAAGGAGGAGGTCGAAAGGCGAGAGTATGAAGAGAGCAACTACGTGCGTCTGCCTGCGAAGTCGAAGAAGGAATTGGCGAAGGAGAGAGGGAGGAATCGCTGGGGTGGTTTCGGTGGTGAGGAGTGGAGGGGTCTGGGTGCGGGGTTGGATCGCATTGAAAGGTTGACGCAGAAGAAGGGAGGTTCGTTGGGAACGCTGGAGAGGAGTAGGAAACGACCTGTTGAGGTCGGACCGCGAGGGAGCGGGTCGGCGATTGGCGATGCGTTTGAGAAGCGGAGGAAGGTTGTCGCTCGGTACCGCAAGTAAGCCTAGTATCGCTTGAAGATCCGACTTATTGGCAATCTGAAGTACTTGAGGCAGAGATATTTTAAAGAAGGGCTACGAGGTTCGCCTGCAAATACAATCTCTGCAGAGATGGAGGTGTGCTCAGGCACCTAACCGTGATCTCCGTCCGTCAATGCACCTCTCATCTATACCTTAGGCATGCGTTCACAGTGATTGATTGGATAGCCTGATTGTCCTCACATGCATCTCTTCTATGCTTCCCTTACCCAACACACCCTTCTCTCAAAAGTTTGGTCCCATGCCCACTCCTCCACTACCTTTGCTACCCGTATTCTTCAAATGCGCACCACTGCCCTTGAATAAGCTCTGCCAGATGAACGCCTCGCTCAACAACAATTCGATATCCTTGCCCGTCCATTGCCGCGTGGGTAAGGATTGCAAAAACATCATGATCTCCTGGAAGTCCATTTTGCGCAGCTCGTCGGACCACTTGACGAGGAAAGCGGCGCAGACGTAGAGATGGAACGAGGAAAAGCCGTCTTCTTCAGCCTATGCGTAATTAGTGCGTGTTGGAATGGGGAAAGAGGGGGATGGGAGAACTCACCAGATACGTATCCCACATCCTGATCGTATTCTTGACGGATATCTCGCGCATGAGGAGACAGTTCATCCATCGAAAGCTGAATTGAATGAATTCAACGCCTTCGTTTTGCAGGTGCTTCGCTAGCTTGTCATCTATCCTTGTGGTAAGGTCTCTGAGATCGGCGACCTGCCGCTGGATACCTGGTTGTTGCGAGATGTAGTTGTCTTGAATGCCGTCTAGAAGCTTTGTGAGACACCAGAATGAGTCGGCTTCAACAGCATCGAGCACCTGTTTTGGTAACTGGCCGGGGTCCATGCCAAACTCAATGTCTGGATCTGAAATGTAGGCGCCGAGGAAGACTTGCCAGAAGGGCGTGACTAGGTCGTTGATGCCCTGAACATAGCCTGAAGCGGGGTGCCGTATCGCCCAAACATACAATATCCTCTCGAGTGATCTTTGTGTGGCTTCGTAGCTGTATAATTCGAGATGAGGGTTCGTCCGGGGAACGTCGATGCTGATTTGATGCCAAATAGCTTCGTCCAGACCGCGCCCTCGCCCTCGATTTGCCGAAGGGACAGACGAAGCTCCTGTGACACCTGCCGCAACAGCGCCTGCGCTGCCCGTTGAACCCCGCTCAAAAGCTTGGCGAACGCCTTCCAGGTATTCCTTCCTCTTCCGTTCCAACGTCGCGACCCTGCGCTCGCTACTAGTGGGTAGGTACCCAAGTAATACTTGCCATGCCATGGCGCGCACTTCGGACGGTATTCCTGACCATGCTGAATCGCGAAGCTCCGACAACGAGATAGTGCTCGCTTGGAGTATGCGCTTGAACTTGTTTATCCGCGATATCCGCGCAGAATGCTCCTCGATTTCCTTCGCTGAGGCAGTAGGGGACATCGAAGGGTGCGATATCAGATGCAGCGAGTTTGCCGGGTCGCGTAATATCTCCTGGTATTGTGGCCGCAGTATCTTCCCTTCCGACTTCTTCGCCATAGGATAGTTGGGTATGCCCCTCTCCTCGGCAATGTCGCCGCTGTCTATAGCACGCCACGCAATCGATCCCAGGCTGTTTCTGCCCGTCCCTCCAGGGTCCTTCCCTTTTGTCGGTTCCTTCCGCCGGCCTTTCCTGCGCATGCTCGCTATACTGGGTAGTCCGAATTCGTCCTCGTCGTCCTCGAACATGACGTCGCCCTCCTCTTCTTCGTCATCGTTCCAATCATTATGCGTTTCGCTAAGAAAAGAGGTATATATCGCGCGCGGCGGGGGAGACCTGGCGGTGCCAGAGCGACTGGCGGGGATGCTGGGCTCGTGACTGTGGGCGGTAGAAGGCGGGGTGCGTGGGCGTGAGCCAGTGCCCGAAATGGAGCTGGAATGGTGAGCGCACATCGCTGCAGAGAGGAACATGCATACAGGGCGTCAAATTTCAGTATATCGGCGTGCGAATAGGAAGCGCCTATTATCTTCCTGTTGTCTGGTGATTTGGACGTGTGTGAGGGTGTTCGCCAGAAGGGCGAAGCTGATCTGGCACGGGAATCAATACCGTTGCTACGAGCAGAGAGATGCGGCCTGGACATACGAGGAGCGGTCTGCATCGAAGCAAGAGACAGAGTTAGCAGTCTGCCTGCTGTGACGGGTGCGGCGCAAGGAGTGCTACGAACCGACCTGGACCATCTCCTATGCTACGCATTAGCAACGGCACGGGCAGGCGACCAAGAGCGTCTTCGGTACCTGCTGCGGCGGCTTCCTGGTGGCCATGGCGGTGAGGGGCAGCTGCTCCCCGCGTCGGGTACGTGATGCTCCCAAGTCGAGGCTCAGGCACTCGGGCGACCATGCGGCGGCGGCGACGACGCCAAGCCCGAGCGTCGGTCATATCGGGCAAGCGCAACAGTCTCCTCACGCTTCGTCAGGCTCTGTTGTCTCTCGCCTTGGATAACCTCTCCGCTCCACCAGTCTCTGCCCCAACCACACAAACCACGTCATACACGCTCGCGCTCTGCTCTAGCATACGCGCACCACGACGCGCAGGGCCGTGGAGCGACACGCTAGCGGTCCCTTACCTCTTTGCGCACAGAGAAAGCCCATCATGGCCGACGAGACGTTTGACGAGGACATTTTCGACGATCTGTCAGTCCCCCATCTTGCGCATGCGACGCGCCCTTCGCTAACAGCTCCACAGCTACGACGAGGAGCCGGCAAAGCCCGCGCCGGCACCTGCACCTGCCGCACCGGCTGTGCAGGCCGAGACCGAGCCAGCCGTGACGAGCGAACCCTCCGCTGAACCCAGTGCAGCGCCAACGTACCCCCAGCATTCGCACACGAACCAGGAGGAATATGCGCCCCCAGATAATGACGTGCAAATGGGTCGTTCGACCCTCAGTCGCGGCGCGGGCCAGGGCTTCAATGCTGAGCCCGCAGTCGACGACAACTATGGCCCAATAAACGTCAAGGAAGACGGGTAAGTTTGACTGCTTTTCTTGCTGCAAGTAACTGTATCTCGTCATGCGCATTGCGTGGCCCATAAAGCGGCGTGCCTTTGGCGCAGCCGCCTGGCAACTGGATGCTCCCGATAGTGGGACACCCGAGCATGAATGCCAATCAGCAGCTTAGGCCCATCGAAGATTGTGGACTGCAATGAAGAAGCTAGAAGTGCACGACAGTTTCTATCAATTTGGGAACAGCGAGCTCTGAAGTTGGGGTGCACGTAGAAGACGCGACGGTAGCTCTGTGCTCCGCCGATATTATTGGCGCAGCGGGAAGAACAACGGCGTTCTTTGGCGATCAACAAGACCGCATTGGTGCATTGGATGCCACCAGAAGACCGAGGAATCATTGAGAGCTCGATTAGTCTCCGGAGAGGGAAACAGGCAGATGTGATCAGGATGGCAGGACATCCAAGTACATACAGCCAGCGGTGCGTTTCCGGTCATGGAAGAAACTAGCCTAGAGTAGCCGCCAGCTCTACTATATCAGATCGCCGAACAGCATCCTGGCGCGCGAGAGAGATCGCAGCATGCCTCCAGCAGGGGGGCGCCGTTTGTCGATAAATACCTAGGTACTTGATAGCGCCTGAGGGTAGTCCAAGGCAATCGGGCGCTTAGTCCGCTCTCGCCTCCATAGCAAAACACAGACGCTTCAACCGAACATTTCTGTGCCTTTGCGGAGCTGTTTGTCCATCTGCTGGAATCGACCTTGTCCCGACCCGTTCGCTTGGTGTGGCGCATGTCTACTGCCAGACGAGCCCGACAAGGGCACGGTTATGGGCATCTACACGCCTGCCTGGTTTCGACACCCTACTCGCTTACCCTCCAATCCAACACTACCCGCTTTATACACGCGGAGGCGACATCTTCCGATAAGGTTTTGAAGGCTCATACCATACTCGGCCACCCTACATATGGACAGTAAGAAGGAGACTGCTTGGTTTTGTGCTCGATCCAACACGGTTGTTTGGGCACAGCCATTTGCTGAGTTGACAACCACGCCGCTCGGCAATGTTTCGCTGTTCCTCATGATCTCTGAGCACACGGAACGTCAAGATCCGTCCAGAGTCGCTATCGAACACCGCGCCACTCACTTTGAGGCCTTCCTCGTCAGCATGTGGTGTACAACATTCAACTACACCACTTTTTGTAGCACGGGACTTGAATGTTAAACGGCACTATGGTCCGAAAATGCACATGCGCGTGCGAGATACACCTTGCTTAACATTGCTTATACTTCGTGGTTGAACCGTACTAACAGTCCCGCACAGCAAGATGTTCATTGGGGGATTGAATTGGGAGACAACTGAGCGTAAGTGCTCCCTGACACATGTTACACTCCAAGATCTTCATACTGCTTTCAGTTCTCCTTACAACGATGACCTGACTCTCTTTGTAGAATCTCTGAAAGATTACTTCTCTCAATTCGGCGAAGTCAGCGAGTGCACT
This sequence comes from Pleoardoris graminearum, assembly GCA_030770415.1. Taxonomy (NCBI): domain Eukaryota; kingdom Fungi; phylum Ascomycota; class Dothideomycetes; order Pleosporales; family Didymosphaeriaceae; genus Pleoardoris; species Pleoardoris graminearum. Next base: position 269,536 of record JASEKS010000044.1, on the reverse strand, counting down.
GTCATGCGAGACAGCGCTACTGGCCGGTCCCGCGGCTTCGGTTTTCTAACCTTCAAAGATCCCAAGTGTGTTAACATTGTTATGGTGAAGGAGCACTACCTGGACGGGAAGATTGTAAGATGTCAGTCGCACAGATTGTTCTGCGTCATGCTAACATCTGCAGATTGACCCCAAGCGGGCTATCCCTAGGGAGGAGCAAGAGCGAACAAGCAAGATCTTTGTGGGTGGCGTCAGCCAAGAGGCTACTGAGGAGGACTTCAAGAATTTCTTCAAGCAGTTCGGTCGCGTAGTGGACGCTACCCTTATGATGGACAAAGACACTGGTCGACCGCGCGGTTTTGGGTTCGTAACGTTTGATGGTGACGCTGCCGTCGACGCATGTCTGCAGGGCCCTCTCCAGATCCTCGGCAAGCCAATTGAAGTCAAGCGTGCCCAGCCTCGCGGAAACATGCGTGAAGAGGAAGACAATAAGAAGTTTGGTCGCGGTGGCAAATTCGGTGGTCGCAATGACGGTGGCAACAATGGCGGTGGCGCGGGAGATTACAACCAGAACAACATGGCCGCCAGCGGACAGACCGCTGGCATGACCCCAGCCATGATGGCCCAATACTGGCAGCGCATGCAACTGTACTTTAGGCAGATGCAGCAGAATCTGGCAGCAGCTAACGGTGGCATGCCCACCGCCATGGGTGGTATGCCTGCTATGAATCCCCAAATGATGGGAATGATGGCGAATGGCGGTGGAGGCCCTATGGGCGGTATGAACCCCCAAATGATGAACCAAATGGGTATGATGGGTGGCAACATGTCCTCAGGTCAGAACATGGGTAATCAGCCCACAAATTTCGGCGGCAACCAAGGCCAAGGGCCCGGTTACACTGCCCAAGAACAGCTCATGTTTGAACAGCAGAAGTATCAGCAGCAAGAGGCTCGACGCATGCAGCAACAGGCCGGCTTCGGCGGACAGGGTGGACCTACCAGCTGGGAGGGCATGTACGACGACATTCCTCAACCTGGTGTACCCTCCGGACCAGGCATGCGCGGCGGCAGCAAGTTCAACAACCGCGCTCGCCAGGGTTCGTCTCAGCCGCCGTCAGGACCCAGCAATGCCCCAGCAAACGCGCCCACTGGACCAAAGAACGCAGGTAAGCCGGGCGCGAACTACCGCGGTGGAGGTAGAGGTGGCAACTATCGGCACAATCCTTATGGAGGTCGCGGCTAGGCTTCCGGACCGAGCAAGCACCGCAAGTGCCAACGCGGGCCCGAAGAACACGGCTCCTACGAATGCGTCTACTGGCTCGAACCGCAAGGCTGCAATGGATGCACAGTTGGGTTGAAGAGCAATGCTCCAAATACACATACTAAGGCGAAGCTCATGCTACCGCAAGCACCTACTCAACCGGAAGACCTGTGGAAACGCATGAGCAAACATCGGGTTGGCTGTTACAAAGTTCTATGCATCCAAGCTTGACTGCAGTCGACCATCTGTAGATGCAGACGCTTGCCACCAACCCTGGACTCTGTGGAGGAAAATGTGCCTGTTCTCGTTGTTTGCGTCGAGGTCCATCTGACCCGGGGTGCTCTCCTTTTCTTTCTACCTGTAATTATTGGCGTTCTTGGGCGGTGGTTTGAACGCGTCTGCATTCCCTTCAGTGGGTGATATAGCTGGTAATGGGAAGTCTGTACAGTAACTTCACTCCTAGATTCATATTTCAAATTTGAAACCATTACAATCACTTATTGGGTGACAGTCTGTGCCGGCGTCGTGATCTAATAATAGGGACACACTTGGAGACTTGTCAACTCGAGTGAAGTTTGCTGCCGCGTATATGTCACAGGCTGCATTGACGACCGTACCGATGCTCACACACACAAAGTTACGGACAGGAACGCCACTTCAATCGCGCTTTGCCATGGAGCAACTGCAGACTGTCCTTGTGCAGCAAATGGGATTCCTTACAGGCATCACTCAGCTGAACAAAGGCATTACCCCGGAGATAGATGGTCAAGTATGTAGTCTGTGCGGAAACCCTTTATGTGGTTGCAGGGGTAAATATTCCCCAGTTTCTCCACTTTTTACGTTATCTTACGTTACAGTGAGTATCTAATTATATATAACTAATCCTACTTAGTAAGTGAATAGGCCTATAGTGGCAATTAGGAATATTTACCCCTAGTACTGCCCATCTGTGCAACGGAACCGCAATCGACGGGCAACGCTACCTTCCCGGTTGGGAAGTTTGGCGGGAAGGGCCTGTGCACGATCATGTGGCTGGATCGCTTCCAGAGTTGGCGCGGCTTGCCTGCTTTTATATCCCGACGCCGGCTTTGTCTCCTCTCCTTTCTCCTTCAACACTTCACTCCTCACCCGTGAAGGCTCCTCAACAGACACCACCATCCACCACTGCACATCACCTGCGCGCGATCGCGGCACCCGCTGGAGCACAGCCGCAGGGCGCTGGCTTTTTGTTTCACGATCAAGTCTCACTTTAGAAGCGGCGGGTACAGGCTCGCCACACGTGTACGACAGGTAAAGCCCACCTTGCGCACTTGAGCGCCGCAGCCCCTGCTCTGCTCTTAAATAGCAATAAAGTTGTTGCGTCCTATCGCACTCACACTTGCGTTGTCCTGCCCCAGCCCAGCTTTGCGACAGCCATCCGGCGCTCTGACTCCAGACCCTCGGCCGCGAGCCACCGCAAGGCCATCGACAGAACCTCGCAATCATGTCCTCCTTTGTTTTCTACAAGTTCAAGAACCAGAAGGAGCCTGAGCGCATCGCCTTCCATGGCACCGGCATCTCCGTATTCGAGCTGAAGCGCGAGATCATCACGGCCACTGGCCTAGGCGACGGCTCCGACTTTGACTTGCATCTTTACCCTGAAGACGACCCCACGACCGAATACACCGACGACACGACCATCATCCAACGCACGAACACTGTCATCGTTGCTCGTAAACCGGCAGCCCGTGGCCACGGCAAAGCCGCTCGCTACGTCAGCGGAAAAGCCCCTGTCCGCGCCCTGCCGAAACAACCTGCCAAGCCTGCTGCGCCCGCTGCCGGCACTGCCTCGCTGCAGGATGCCGAAGCCGCGTTCCTGGCTGAATCGGAGCAGGCTTGGGAGCAACAGAAGGAAGCACTTTCTCAGGTCAAGCAGGCTCACCACCATAAGAAGAAGCCCATAAACGTACCCAACCACGACCCGCCGGCCGGCTATGTCTGCTACCGATGTCACCAGAAGGGCCACTGGATCCAATTATGCCCTACAAACGACGACCCCGATTTCAAGCCGGTAGCTCGGCCCAAGCGCACTACCGGCATTCCTCGGTCTTTCCTCAAGACCGTTGAGAAGCCTGTGGACGAGGAGGATGCTCGCGGCGTCATGCTGAATGCAGAGGGAGAGTATGTGCAGGTCATGACCGATACCAAGACCTGGGAGAAGTTCCAAGAGAAGGCAAAGGCGGCCAAGGCACATGCTGCTGAGGCTGACGCTGTCAACAAGGAGGCGGAGAAGCGTGGCCTTGCGTGTCCGATCGATAATCGCATGTTTGTCGAGCCTGTGAAGACGCCTTGCTGCAGCAAGACGTACTGTCATGAGTGCATTGAGAACGCCTTGGCAGATGACGATCTGGTTTGTCCTGGTTGTGGAACAGAGAATGTTTTGATTGATGAGCTTGCTCCGGATGACGAAATGGTGCAGAAGGTCAAGGCGTATCAGGCCGAGAAGGCTCAGGAGAAGGCGGAGAAGGAACAGGCGGCAAAGGAGGAAGCTGAGGCAGCTGCGAAACCTTCAACCCCTAACAATGAAGATACCAATTCTGTGCCCCCTACTGATGAGACGACCAAGGCTGGTGAGAACAATGGAGAAGGTTCAAAGTCACCCAAGCCAAGTGGTAGTAGTGTTCCTGAATCAGGTTCAAATATCAAGTCTCCTCTTACTGTTGCAGCAAAACCTACAACTTCAGGCACGCCAGTTGCTAGCGGGAACGGCTCTGATAGTGACACCTCGACTACATCCAAGAAGCGCAAAGAGCCACCAACTGAAATCAAACCTCCTACCGCTCCAAAAGCAATGCGCCAGCAGAAGGAACAACAACAGCGCCAGGCGCAGGACTCGACTGAGTCTTTGATCAAAAACTTCCAAGCCGACATGGAACAGATGTTCAAACCGGGCGCTATGCCCGTCTGCATGCCTATGCAAGCGAACCCTATGATGGCAATGGCCAACGCACCCAATATGATGGGCATGAACGGTATGCCCAGCTTTGGCCCCATGAACGGCAACTGGAACCAGGGGTATAACCGATTCCCGAACCAGATGGGCTTCGGTGGCAACATGAACCAGGGATGGAACAACGGCTTTCCCAACAACATGGGCTACGGCAACATGCCCAACCAGATGAACGGCATGAACGGGTACGGCGGCGGATGGAACCAGAACCAAGGAGGCTATAACAACATGGGCGGCGGTTGGCAGGGCCAACAGATGGGCGGCGGGTTTCCGAATCAGCAACGCACGACGTTCAGCGAGCAACCGAACCAGCAGGATGCATATGAGCGGAAGCCGTTGAATCCGCATCGAGCGCAGAACAAGCACCGCAAGGCGCGGGCACCAGACTTCCACGTTCTATAAGCAGCCAGTACATGTCCGGATCGCACCCCACTGTTCATGAACTACCTCTTTGGGTTTGCAAACACTCCGTACGGCTGTATATTGATCGATATCGTCAACTTCACATCGACCATGTGCGACATTTTTTGGACATTTCCCCCCCGCTTCGTGTACTATACCTTGCCACGATTGGGACGTACATATTGGCCTGTTCCGCCCTTCTCTCTTCATCACGTGGACTTTTATCCGGACAGCACTGGCGTTATGGCGTTAACAGCACAGGGCTCGCCTTGTACATCGCGCTTGGGTTCCTTCTGGATGGCCGTCTGGCGCTGCAAGTGCGTTTCTCTTTGTTTGGGGCACGGACATGATCACGTGGATGGGCTGGTTCGAAGGCTTTGGTTTATTCCAGGTCACCTTATACTTGCGTTGTTTGAAATGGTTGGGTGATGTGGGCTTCGGCTGACTTTTCCGGAGGGAGATGGCACTGTATATGGATTGGTGGCTGGCAGATAGGAGAACGCCAATGAAGATATTGAATTTGAGAGATTGGTACTTCAAGGTTACTTGCTTTGCACGTGCATAGTCTATGATTAGCTTAGTGAAAGATTTACAAGAGGCAATCGCTCGGAGCTTACTCTTAGCACCTATATTTACGCTTAATACTTATTAGTTAACTATACTTACCCCTTTTAGCTATATTATTTAGTTTTCTTATTTATTAAAACACGCCTCTTTTAATAGATTACGTATAAAGGTATATATATACTCTTTTTTTAAAAACTCTTTTAGTTATCTTTATAGTTATAATAACTAATATTTTTTACTTACTATTTATCTATATATTTATTTATAAATTTTTTTAATTATTTTAATTTATACTTTTAACAGTACCATAACTATTTTTTTTAATAAATAATATATATAGTAAAACTCTTTTAAAAATAATAAATTTATTTAAATATAAATTATAATATAAATCTATTTAGTATTTATTAATTTAAATAGAAATAAATTTATATTAAATATAATATTTTATTTTTTTAAGGACTATATAAATAGTATACTAATTAAATTATTAATATTTTTTATTAATATACTAGCGCTATAATATAATTATTACTTTTATAAAAAAAATTTTTCTAAATTCTACTATATAAGAATTAAATAAATATTTATAACTACTTATTATTAAATCTTTTATAAACAAAATAATTATATATCTAAAATTTAATTAATATTATTAATAAAAAAATAATAATAAGATATATAAAATATAATAGTAAACTTTTAATAATAAGTATTAAAAATTTAACTTAAAACCTAAAATTATAGATAAAAAGTATTATACGCTATAGTCAGCGGAGGGCAAATTAAAGTCCGTTTTGAAGCAGTGACACGACGTACTGTAGTCCCGTTGCGCTCCAAGACCACTGATCGTCGACCATTTCGAGAACCGCCACTAGCAAGTCATGCGCCCATGGTTACGATGCCTGCATTAGGAAGCGATAAAGCGGGGTCTGGGCTAAAACGCATAGCTCTTACCCAACCGATAGCGGAAACCCACGATAATTTGAAAGCGCGTCTACACCCCGCGGCATTATGGCCCCCAGGACAATACTATCTCTTCAGATCTTTTGACGTCCCAGCCCCCCATTTGCGTTGCCGTTCACAGAAACCATTTCCTGAAGTCCTGGCCCAGCCGACTTCATGGCATCAGAGGCTGCTCAGCTCTCGCTAGTGCCCAAGACATCGAAGAGCGCCAACGTCCCTCGCGAGGATACAACAAGGCGGAAGTCCGCTTCAAAGAGTCGCAATGGCACGTTCGTGTTCGTTTCTCAATGAGGTCTTGTTGGATTGTGTGGGCCGCAAGATGAGCGTCAGGTCATGGGTTTCCGTTCAGACAAAGTGTGCATGATGTATCCTGGGGAGACTCAGCTACAGTACGTCTCTAGGCTGAACGAGGCTTCTGGCCTGGCGCTTCGCGTAGCGTAGCCAGTACTAACTTACCGCAGGATGCATCACATGCAAAGCAAGAAGGGTGAAGTGCGATGAGACGAAGCCTGCTTGCAACCAATGTACACGCCGTCGCGTACCTTGCGGCGGTTATAAGAAAGACATTCGATTTCGCTCGGTTGAGAAAGCTCCTGCACCCCGCGCAGAACCGCCACCAACAACATCAGCCCAGACAGATGAAGGCAATGGACTTGAAGCAGAGGGCACTAACCACTTTCGTGAAGATGTATCTGGCAACGATGGAGAGCCTCCCTCGTCTTTGTCTTTCTGGCCATGGTTAGAAGAGGATGTCTCCAGCATCCCTTTTCCTGACTTCGACTTGACCACTCTGCCATGGATGGACTTCTCACATTTAGATCATCCCTCTGCCCCTGATGGGAATCATGCTCTGGATCAGATTATAGAAGAAGCGGGGACAGATGCACTTGCAAATGGGAAAGGCAGAAAACCTGACTCTTTCCTAAATTCCGCGTCCGCCTCTCCAGACGTCCCCGCCTTCTCTTTCTTCCAGAGTATCGAACTCGAGGCAGATGATAGGGTAGAGGTGGAGTCTCTTTTCCATGAGGAGACGCTCTCTCTACTGTCTATATGGGAGGACACAAGCCGAAACCCGTGGCGTACGATAATATGGCCAATGACGCAAGACTCGAAAGCGCTCTACCATGCTATAGCTGCAATGACATTCTTACAAAATAGTAAACACATGTCTTCTAGGCGAGAAAGGGGGCTTGTGCATGCTCGCAAAAGTACACAACAGCTCGCAGCGGACTTAAGCAGAGGAGAAATTCAAGTGGAAGCTGCGCTTGCCGCGACCATCGCCTTGGCATTTGCAGAATCGTGGGACTTCCAAAAGTCTTCGACGGGGCGAACACACATCCAAGGCGCAAGGATTCTCCTGCAACAAGCATTTTCACAGTCCAAGTCACACCAGGCTTCTGCGCGGCTCAGCTTTCTTGCAAATACTTGGATCTACATGGACGTTTTGGCTCGCCTCACCTCTGATTGTGGGCCTAGCTTAGATCCAGAGCTTCTGCATTTCTTCAACAATGTCGGCCCATTCGCAACTAGAGAGGAACTTGACCCGCTCATGGGCTACGCAGGGTCTCTATTCCCTATCATTGGTCGCGTCGCAGACCTGATCGCCCAAATTCGAACACGAAACACGCGGCGCAACTCTCCCGTCATTATCTCCAAAGGCATAGAACTCAGACATGCGATTGAGGAATGGTCGCCAGGTATCGATCTGGAATTGGTTGAGAACCCGACAAACAACATGGTGGAATGCATCCAGACGGCCGAAGCCTATCGGTGGTCTACGCTCCTACTCCTCCAAGAAGCCGTGCCCGAACTTCCTAGCTTGGCCTCGTACAAAGAACTGGGCCAGAAAACGCTCGTCTATCTTGCCACTATACCCAGCAACTCTGCTACGCTCAACGTGCACATATACCCTCTCATGGTCGCCGCCACCGAGGCTGTCGAGGAAGAAGACCGAGAGTTCGTCCGCGACCGCTGGAACATCATGCGCAGGCGCATGGTCAACGGCATTATCGACCGCTGCGAGAATATCATGGAAGAAGTCTGGCGCAGGCGAGACATGCACTTTTCAGAATGGCTGACTCGAAACAGACCAGACCCTGCTACCTTTGGCTTTTCGCAAGCCAGTGCTGGTGGAATTGCTGGGCTGATTGAAGGTTCGCAGCGGACGCTACCGGGCACGCAGATGCAGTCTCCTTCAAGGAAGTCGAGTGCGCACTCCGACTTTCCCATCTCGATTGCGTTCAAGAAGGGGGTGGATCCGATTACGAGGAGCGGGAATATGGATTATACGGTTAAGGGCAATTTGCATTGGATTGAGGTGATGAAGGAGAAAGGTTGGGAAGGTACGATACATCTATCATCTGCAATGTTGTAGCGTGCACTAACTCTGGGTAGTTTTGCTTGGATAGTCGAGACAAGGCAGGATACCTTGATAAGATACTATTCTAATGTTGCGTGATAGGTCAAGTTTAGTACACGTCACAACAAAATTACCCAAGCATCGTGCATGAAGACACCACCTGAGCATGCATACGAAAGGACTCACGCTTACCACGGAACTAAGAAGTTGCTAGCGGCGCATTTCGGAATGTCGTTAAAGCCGCGATCCTGAAAAGCATGATTGTAATCGTGGGTTCGGTCCTCTTGACTCGTAGGTTGCGAGTCTAGGGAGCACCACTTCACAGCAGTTATGTATACAACGCACAAGGTACCATGTTGGATAGAAGAGATACTAACGGTACCTGACAAGAGTGTGCAGTTGGTTATAAAGACGACGTATGAGGGCCCGGCGTAAATATTGCCAGACTCGGTGAGGGGTAAGGTTCTACTAAGCTGGCCTTTGGCATACATGGCCTCGTGCTACGCCAGCTCGTCGTATTGAGCAATCATCTATGGTGGCCTTCCATCGTCAAGCTAATCCGCAGTTTCATGTGCCTGTAACACCATGCGAAGGAATCCTTACTCGCAGAACATGCACCACAAAGACCAAGAGTAGCAGGTCCACGACCCATTCCCTTCGCCAGCGATAATGGAAAGAGTTCGAAGGCAAAAGAATGCGCGTAGAATCGACCAGAGATGAGACGAACGGGAAATATATAAACATCGGCTTTGCTTACTGTTGATCTCTCACTAAATTCAATTCCCGCATCTAGAATCTTAACTATAAACGTCTTAGACGTTGGCCATGTAGACCGTTTCTTATTAGCACCAACGGCCGGTGGATGACCTTCCTATTGGCTGATAATGCCGATTATATATGCTTAAGACTCGGAAACTTGAAAGTATTAGATATATTCATGTCACGTTACGAGGAGCTTACAGTCTACACGGGCCGAGACATGCAAGAAATTCCCGTCTCGCGTTGTTTGTGATTGACTGCACCACCAACCCTCAATGGCGGAGCTCATCCATCCAGAATGCGCCGCACAGAAACACCCAGACACATGGTCCGCCTCGCGCGTTCGGTTCAGCCCCCGACGGACTCCTGGCGGAAATTGCGCCTCGGACTCCGCCAACCCACACCTCGCCGAAGGAACGCGTGGGGCCGCGCAGCCATGCTCCATCTCGATTTCGAGCACAATGAAAAAGGCAAATCAAAGATGTACGTAATAAGAAAATCTTGAACATTGCGATGCAGGTATGCCACAGGGCATGCCATCTACTTGGACGACATCCGTAAATAGCAACCTAGAATCCAAAATCCCATCCAATGCGACCCGGTCCGCCTATCCCAGCGCCAACGCAAATATCAAATCTACATGCAACACCAAATTGCCATCGTTCAGATCCGAAATGCAAAATTTACAGGAGACGCTTACTGCGGCCAAACGAAGACAGAGGCCTGGGTCGGCCGGGCACGCTTCTCAAGCGTAGTCTTTGTGCACGACGTAGTAGTCGGGCTGGGAGCTGCGCTGCTGGTCACAGGCGCAGAGGTAGCAGGAGCCTCACCGCCGGGTCCAGCCTGGTAACCACCTTGAACCGGGACGGCAGGTCGGGCGGTCTGGATGGAGTAGACGCCGCCAGATGGAACGAGTGGCTTGGCGGAGGAAGAGACCTCGGTTTCGCCGGTGTTATAGCCATCGCCAGTGGGCTCAATGGGTGCGGCGGTCGTGGCGGGCCTCTCAGGTGGGTTTGCGACAGTTTGGATGGAGTAGATTCCGGAGGCTTCAGCGTCACCGGCTGGGTAGGTGCCCGATGGAGTGACTGCGGGCGCATCGCCAGTTGGGATTGATATAGATGGTCCTTCGGCAGCGGCGGTAGTGGAAGGTGTCTCACTGTTACCATTGTTGTATCCATGACCTGACGGCTTGATAAGTGTGGCAGATGGTTTCTCAGCATCGGTCGTGATCGAACGCGTCTCATCCCCGCCGCTGTTGTAGCCATTACCGGAAGGCTCCACTGGGGTGGCAGATGGCTTTTCAGCCGCAGCAGCGCTCGAAGGGACCTCGCCTCCGTGATCGTATCCATTGCCTGAAGGCACTTTGACGGGTGTGGCCGGAGGTTGCTCAGCATTGGCGGTCGTCGAAGGAGTTTCACCATCATCCTTATTGTATGCATTGCCGGAGGATAAGATCGTAGTCGATTCCTCAACATCCGAGCTCAATTTACCCTCGCCTTCGCCGTGGCCGTAAGAGCCTGAAACTGGATTGGTTTCACTGGGAAGGACAGCGGTGGGAAGAACGGCAGTGCCAGGGGCGTAGCCAGTTGTGGCGGTTCCAGAAGCAGTGCCAGAGAATGGATTGGTACCGTTGCCTGCATTGTAGGATGGCAGGGGGAGAGAGGGGTTGTAAGGTTTGTGGGTCGGGACGAGAGGACCAGGAGTGGTAAGAGCAGCGTGTGAAGAGGTTGGCATGTCCTCATCGTCAGGGTTTTCGTTTTCGGTAGGTTTTTCAATTTCTTCTCCATCATCGTACTCGTCGTCTCCAGAATCGCCTTTCGTGTCTCCAGAATCACCTTCATTGTCTCCGGAACCCCCTTCATTGTCTCCAGAATCCCCTTCATTGTCTCCAGAATCGCCTCTATTATCTCCGGAATCGCCTCCATTGTCTCCGGAATCGCCTCCATTGTCTCCGGAATCGCCTCCATTGTCTCCGGAATCGCCTCCATCGTCTCCAGAGCCCCCTTCCATATCAGAATCGCCATTTGTGTCTCCGGAATCCCCTTCATCATCTCCAGAATCCCCTTCATCGTCTCCGGAATCGCCTTCATCGTCTCCAGAATTGCCTTCCGTGTCACCGGTCCCATCGCCGGATTCATCAGTAGACTCATTCCCGCCAGTAGACTCATCCTCCTCACCTTCCGCGGGAGACTCATCCCCCTCACCTTCCGCGGGAGACTCATCCCCCTCACCTTCCGCGGGAGACTCATCCCCCTCACCTTCCGCGGGAGACTCATCCCCCTCACCTTCCGCGGGAGACTCATCCCCCTCACCTTCCGCAGGAGACTCAGCTCCGGGAGTACCCGTAGGCTCGGCATTTGAACCATAGCCGTAGTGCGTCTTGTAATACTCAGGCTCAAAAGTGCCAACGTTGATCGGCTTCCTTTTGAAGATGCTGCCGATTTTGTCAAGTACGCCACCGGCCTCTGTAGGCACCGCAGTCGGGAGAGCGGCGACGATCGAAGAAACAGGAAGGTTGGATGCGATGGCCGCAACATCCGACACGGCAGGGACCTTGCTGGGCGTCGCAGGCGTTCCAATGTGGAGCGGAAGCTTGTCAGTGAGCTGGCCGATTTCGTACATGGCGCCGTCCACGGCGGCAGAGCCACCCCAGACGTTTTTGTCCGAAATGCACTGGCTGATGATGGCGGTGAGCACACGGTGACAGACCTCGGAGGAGATCTTGGTCACGGCGTCAGGGAGGGTGATCTGGAAGTGCAACTGGTCGGCGTTGAGACCGAGAAGCTGGGTGATGCCATCTGCATCGGGGACGAAGTTCTCGGGGTGGTCGCAAATCTTGTCGACGGTGCTCTTCACCATGGAGTCCATAGCGGAGGTCATCGCTTGGCCCAGGCCGGGGGCGGGAAGGGACTGCTTCGCGCAGCGGATGTCGTCCGAGGCCGCGGCGAGCCCAAGCAGGGCCGCGAACAGGAAGGTCGTCTGAGAGCCCTTCATGTTGCCGAAAAAAGTGGTAAAGGGCCACCAACAGTATGTAGTATGCACGAAGCGCGTATGTGCAGACTCAAACGAAAGAAAAGAGTGAACAAGACCGAAGCGGTCAATGAGTGACAGGAAAGAAGAATGAACGAATGAAGACAGCCTAGTGCTTCTGGGGGGATAGAGATGTAGAAGTGCACCGTATATAAAGATAGGAAATCGAGCGCGAGAACACTCGATCCTGGCCGATGGTAGGCCTGATTCGGAGCAGTGCTTCGCCGTCGGAGAGTGAGATCGGGCCCTACGGAGAAGCTTCGATGTTTCAAACACTGGGAGTGTTAGCGAAACAATCTACCTATACCATTGTATGGACATGGCGCATGGGGCAATGAGGATTCAGTGCCCCACCGCCTTTTGGAAAGTCCGATCGCACGTCGCATGATCATACGGACGGAGTCTTCAGGTTCACTGCCATAAGCGCACAGTGTGTTGGTTTTTGTGATGGCAGCCAGCGACTCGCAGCAAGATGAAAGGATTCTGCGATGCGTTATAATTGAAGTAGAAGAAGTGTTGCGTAATATAGCGATGTGAGGCACTGGGTAGGTGTTGTGCTGTAATGGAGATTTGATTGATGGCTGAGCCACGCGTCTCCTGCACACCAGCTCGGACGGAGATCAGAACAGGGCTCGGTAAACCGAAACAGGTTAAAGCGCTTGTCTTCAGTGCGTAACTTCCATCGCATCGGTCCTCTCTCGATATCTCTCGCACGATTTGCGACTCATCGGTTCTGCACGATAGAATTGTGCGCTTCAGCGCTTTCCCGAAGCGTGCCAAGACTCCCGCCTAAGTGCTCCCGCGCCGCCGCAATGAAGGCATCTCCACGTTGATTCGCCTTCTGCCTTGGGCGATGGTGCTGATGAGCTCCGAGTGGATGCACCTTCCTGGGGCACTTGGCATTATGGCGGCAGTTCATGAACTGGTTCCCCTCTCTCCTTGCTGTAGATTTCCTTGGGCGGCTCCGCCGCATATGCTTCGACCACGTTATTTGGTCCCGAGTCGAGCTCTCCAGGTGCCGTATGAGCACCAGAGCGTCCAGTACTCCGCTTTGTTCGTCGCAGACACAGCCATCTCAGTAACAGAGCTGCAAGAAGGGCAACTGCTATTCCGACGCCGATTCCGGCTTTAGCGCCTGCCGATAGACCTCCTGCAGCGACGGGCGAGGATGAGGGTGAGCTCGTGGTAGTTGAAGTGGTGGAAGCTTCTCCCTGTGACGCTGGCGCCTGTGTTGGGATTGCCGCCAAAAGGGCCTCGTCTGGTTTCTGCCACATGACTACCACGCCGTCCCCAATTACAACAGATGGTGAAGCCGGCGCGGCATGCGTTTTGGTCGAAACGGGCAAATCCCATTCGCCAGGACCCTTGAGCGTAGGATAGATGTATTGGACGACCTGGTCCTGTGTGAAAGCAGATGAGCATTTGTGGCCGTTACCGTGCGGAGTGACAGAAGTATAACCTCTAGCGTCCAGTTAGCTTCCTGTTTGTAACCAGAGGCCAAGTATGCACGTACGAAGGACAGCACAAAGCTGCCGAAGTGCCCTGTCCCAACGATATGTCTTCGCTCAAACCAGGAATGGTTCTCGCATATCTTTGGACTTAATTCCACCCTTGCGGGCATATCGCAGGGCTGTCTGTGCTCACGGTCAGATTGTACGTTACGATGCGGGTCGAGGCGAGTCCAACAGTAGTACAAGCTCCAGTGCGCACTCTGCAGGCTCCCGGAGGACACGGTCCCCGTGGGATAGCATGCAGGATCAAAATAGTGGAACTGGCCCTGATGTCCAAAGTAGAAAGTTGACTGCTCGGGGGCTAACGTGGGAGTGGCCAGACACGACGTTGGCTGTATGAAGAGAGACGTGATTGGGCCGCGATTTCTAGGCGTGTACTGCGCGGATGCAGTGAAGGCAGTCTTGGATGCCGATTTTGCCATGGTACCGTGCAAAGTATTCGCAAACGGAGGCAGCAGGGCGTATTGCAAAGGCAAGAGGTAAACAGGAACCAGGGCTCTGGCTTTTCCGAGAGTGCGTGAGCATTTTGTAGCGCACTTGGAACACAGAAGGGCGAGGCTGATGGACGGTCGGAGCCATTGAATGGGGCAGGCGCAGCCGCCGTGTGCAGTTTGATCCTACCTGGACGCCGACCTGGCTGGGAGGTTTGGGCCGCCATACGCTGCCAAGGTCGGACAGGAGGAGCGTAGAGGGATACATTCAGTACGCCCGGAGAGCATGGGGCAACCGATGGAGTGGACGGCGGAACGGCAGGTTTGCGAGGAGGTACGTTCTTCCTCCATCGTCGTCAACGCCTGATGCGACAACCAGCGCAACTCACAACGCAATGAGGAGGCTCCCCGTGCCGATGAATGGGCAGCAATGTGCGCGCACATGACCGAGCCATTCCCTGGTACTGGGTTTGATGGACCCCAACATATGGCCCAACGCATACAATAGCGCCCTTGGCATTCGCGAACTACATAACGAAACCCAACGAGCATATTACCGATTCATCCGCCGAAGCTGATCAATAGGTTATTTTTCAGCCCCGATGCCGGAAGAGCCGCACGTGATCTAGGTACAATGGATCCATGGATAGGTAGCGGCCATTATTGCGTAAATAGCAATGTGATGTCGGCAATGACGCAAGTGGTTCGTCGCGGCTGCCTGAGGTGGCGGCGGCCTGCTACTGTAGTCTATTATTACACCACAGCCGTTCTCCACACCTCGTGTCTCTCTACATCGACCACGCACGCGGCTCACCATAGGTCGCAAGCACAAAGGACACCGCGGCCAGCCGCAGCACGGCAAGCACGGGCGCAGCGCGGAAAAGGCCCGGGACAGAACCAAGGCTGCGAGGCACGGCAACATGGGCCAGGACGAGTCGCGCATGGTGGACGAGAACACGCCGCCGGAGACGCTGAGGAGCCGCACGCTCGAGGCCGTCGCCGAGCACATCAGAGACGGGCGGGCGCGGCGCATTGTCGTCATGGTAGGTGCTCCGCCTGCCCGCACCCGTTCGAGACGCTGACGCTGCACGCAGACGGGCGCGGGCATCAGCACATCGGCAGGCATCCCCGACTTTCGCTCGCCCGATACGGGCCTCTACGCAAACCTCGCCCGCCTCGACCTGCCGTACGCCGAGGCCGTCTTCGACATCGGCTATTTCCGCAAGAACCCGCTGCCCTTCTATACCCTCGCCCAGGAGCTGTACCCGGGCAACTACCGGCCGACCATCACGCACTCGTTCATAAACCTATTATATCGCAAAGGACTGCTGCTCAAGCTCTTCACCCAGAACATCGATTGTCTCGAACGCGAGGCTGGCGTGCCTGGCGACAAGATCGTAGAGGCCCATGGCAGCTTCGCACGCCAAAGCTGCATTGATTGCAAGACGCCCTATCCGGACGACCGCATGAAGAAGGCGATCCGGGAGAAAGCCGTCCCAAGGTGCATCCGCCAAACGTGCGATGGCCTCGTCAAACCAGACATTGTCTTCTTTGGCGAGCAGCTGCCCGCCGACTTCTTCGAGCACCGTTTGCTGCCCTCCAAGGCCGACCTGTGCATAGTCATGGGGACGAGCCTGAGCGTCCAACCTTTCGCGTCCCTGCCCATGATGTGCAGCCAAGGTACACCTAGACTTTTGATAAACTCGGAGCAAGTGGGCGAGATGGGCTCAAGGGCGGATGATGTCCTCCTGATAGGGGACTGCAATACCGGCGTGAGGAGGCTCGCCGAGGCATGCGGCTGGCTTGAAGAGCTGGAAAGCCTGTGGGCAGAGACGGCCCGGCCTGGCCAGTTCGAACCGGAGAACAAGGCAGAAGAACCGAAGAGAACACGTGACGAGCAGCTGCAAGATGAGGTTGACAAGCTCACCAGAGAGATTGACAGTAATTTGAAGCTCACCCAAGATCAGCACACATGGCTGGAGAACCATGTTGACAACAAGTTCGCGAGGATACAGGACGACGAATTGGGAGACGGTCCGAAAGCACCCATCCACCCAGGACAGCCCAAACTCGATGCCCAAGAGAATGAGAGCGCCTCTCCTGACAGCGGACTGCGGCATGTTTTTCCGTGGTTAGCCAAGAAGTCATCCCTTTGAAAGCTTATAGGCCCTACGACTGGGGCGCTAGCGTGGAGCCTTTTACGACGCCGCTCGTTCAGATTTAGACATGATACCACGATTCCCACGATGCATATCGTAATTCAACGCAACGGTGTTGCTTGTACACACATGATTATATCACTGAAATGGAAAATGAGCTAAGCGATCCTGGCCTGCGTGGAGAGATGTTGATGCCATCCAAACAAGGCCGTCCTCACACCTCAATATACCTGCCGTAATTACGCGAATGGAAGACAGCTTCATATTGGTTCGCCACTCCTAGCATCCTCACTTTGCCAGCTTCAGTTCAGGATAATCAGGGAGCGGCTACGCCTGCCATTTATAGTAGTAGTTAAGGTTCTATAACCTTCCCATGAACCACAGCCCGTATCAGTAGCTACATACTATATACTTGATCTCTTCGATAAAGGGTAACAGCAGGACCAATAACAGAACGCCTCAGCGCACAGTTTCATTTATACCCACAAGTACCAGGCTTACCAGATAGGCAGACTATTGCCACGCCCTACGATAATATTACGTACCCCCGCTACTCACACGTCCAAAAAGGGAGAACCTAAGTCCTACCCTACCACGTTTCTTCCCACGACAAGCCCAGAAATACAGTTTAGTACATACACTTTTTAGACCAGTGCAGGCTACACTCCATAGGCAGTAATACAGATACTTCCAAGACCATCGCCACGACGCTCCAAAAACCGACGTTTTATGAGTTTTCATCCCCTCAACAGAGGCTAGAGGAACTATAAAGAACAGCAAGCCAAGCACCAGCGCTCTTCTTGTACCACTGACTCCACATCAACCACGAAACCGTACTAGACCGCCGCCGTGCAGTCATGATGACGCCCACCCCGCGGTATACAGATCCAGCAGTGCAGCAGTTAGTGAGTCCAAACTAGCTGATTTTGCCTCCCATGGCATTTGCCTGGGAGGCGTCAAATTCTAGAGGCCACAGCACACGGCGCGCTCCATGAGCGTTACTCCCACCACTTTCTATACAGGCCCAAGCAGGGGAAGTGCGAAGAACCAAGTACAGTAAAGCTCGGCGATTTTCTATGCCCTCCTGCCAACGCAAGAAACCCGATCCGGTGAGATTATTCATCAGACGGTCGTGTTGCGGCTCGTCACCACCACAATATACGAATCCAGGCGTATAAAAGGACAGTAGGAGCTCACCGCCCTGGCATCTCCGGAACAACCCTAGCCATAAAGTGGAGTAGTTTCCCATCTTAGCCTGCACCTTCGACGCTCCACAGTAGTAATCGCGTCCGTTTTAAAACCCAGTCATCCGGCTCCCTATAGCCTTCCCCATTCACTTTTCCGACTTCACCCGGCAACCCCCTATAACATTACCGGCCCTTCTTTCAGATACTACTCAGCGGAGGAAGTGTACTTCTCAAATTCTCGCCTTCCGAGCGGTCTTTTCTATCTACACTTCCCTACTTGCGCACCCGTTAGGTTAGCCCCTCCATCACCGACCGATAAAGCTCATCATAATTCATAACGCGTCCTAAGGGATTGAGAAAAGTGATGACCAAGGTCTATTCGCTAGCACATTCACTGACTGATGCTATGCATTCGTCCTTTCCCAATCTCCTCCACATCCTCTCCCACCTTCCCTCGACGCCGAAAGTCTCAACCACTCTGCTGAGCCCCGCGACCAGAGAGGCTTGGTTCCATGCTGTACAGAAGGAATCGTTAAGGGAAATTTATTAAAGCCACGAGGTATCATGAAGGAGTCAGATCGTCAAGGGCGCGGGAACGTGTGGGCGTCGGAATGGGTTGTTGTTCAACACTGGGCGTCTAGTCCGCCCCACTGGGAGTTTCACGACTCACGAGAACTTGACGTTGAACTCCCAGTTACCCTGCTTGAGGTTCTCGGCGGTGTCGTTGAGGAGAATTACTCGCCGTTTGGTACAGTACGATGTCTTGTCCATCATGTCGACTTTCAGCCCCTGGAGCTGATCGATTGGTTTCTCAAACATCTCACTGAGATTCTCCACGGCCATTTCGAGGTCTTTTTGGTTGTCTTCAAAGATTTCGGTGAGGTTGTTGCGTGCAAGGTAATATGCGAATGCGTAGGTCCACTTAAGCGTCTGACGGCATTGTTGCAGAGCTTGAGAAGCGGCGTCTAGGTACTGCACTTCTATCCATGACATGCCTGCAATCAAGTGTCAACGAAGCTCAAGTGCGGTGAAAGGCCAGATAAGTGACGTGTGCATCTAACGAAGCACAATTCGCAGTGTGGCGGTGGACTTACCTGTCGTGCTCTGCAGTTGCTGCATCTTCTTTTCCGTCTTCAAATATATGTCCTTGTCGAGCTTCGCCGATTGCTCGTGGTTGGCGTATCGGTTGTAGTAGTGGAGATATCGCTCAAGCGACAATCTGCTCTTGGCCTGGGCGTCCCGCGCTTCCGAACCGCTCTTCTCCTCAAATCGGTTGCAATTGTACCAACTAGTTCCATGCTCCGACCAGACACCCATGCACATCCAGCAGAACTCATGACGGCATTTTCGGCAGGTCATGTGGTTGCAGCCGCCATTCTTTTCTATGGTCGAGTTGCATTTAGGGCATTCCTTTGTGTTTGCTGAGATCCAGTTGGCTGTTTCCGAGTCGTCTTCGCACTTCTTTAGCCACATCTTCACCAACGCACAGGGCGCAGGCTGGTGGTCGTTGAGCGAGCAACCGAAACAGAAGTCGTGATTGCACGCGCAGTGGACTGTTGGTACGATCCGCATCAGGTCCTTGTTTTTAACTCCGCACTCGACGGCGTAAACGCAGTTGGGCGCAGGGCACCATCGTAGGTTATCCTTGTCGTCGACGTACGTTCGTGTAAGCAGCTCGTGGTATCTGCAATAGTCAGCACATTGCTGGTCGAGAAGTTGACCAGAATAACGTAGACGATCCAGCGTCTGGAAGGGTTCCGTATTGACGTACCTGTCCCGAAGGCCATCTGTCACGAGGAGATCCAGCGACTTGGAGTCCACTATTCGGTTGCACCCGTCTCCGGGGCACTTGATGCGGGCCGCTTCTCCCTCCTCCTTAATCTTTGTGTACAGATATTGCCGATAGCAGTCTGTACAGAACCGGTGCCCACACTTCATCGCAAACGTGTCCAGATCCGCATCGTCCTCGCAGCAGATGTCACAAACGAAGCCCTCGACCTTTGTGATCCTGGGTGGGTTGTTCGCCGCAGTTTCGCCCAACCCAGCGCTCTCGAGGATCTCCTCTTGATTGTCCATGTATCGATCGATCAATCGCTCCTTGTTCCAGCGTAAGTGGCGGAGGAGGATCGCGGTGGCTTCGGGCGGCTGGCCAAGGATGCTTGACACCTCCTCGACCTGCTTGTCCTGCAAGGCTTGTATTTGCTGAGGGTCGTAGACCTTGAAATCCACCTCGTAGGCCTGTTTCCGCGGACCCACGTCCTTGTCCTGCGACTCAAAGCCCACGTCATCCTGGTCCATGTCGAAGTCGGAGTCTAGTCCAAGTGTCAGAATCGTGGTCCTCGGTAGAAGGAGGCGTGTTACCCTTACCGTCCTCGAGACCAAGATCGCTGTCCTGGTCGTCCATGAAGTCGTCGCCGCTCGCCTGCGAGCTGTTGAAGTCATCATCCGAGTCCATCTTGGGCGAGGCCGTCGTGGTAACCGGTGTGGCGGGGAGGTCGACCGCAGTGTCGGGCGTCTGCTTCTTGCTGGGCGGAGCAGGAGACGGCGCAAGGTGGTCTGCTATGTCGTCTGCCTTTCGCTTGCGAGAAGCGGTTGAGGGTGGCGTGGTGATGTTCTCGAAGAGCCGATCCCGCCGCGATGACGAGACCAGCAGCCGCGAGCACAAAGACACCAGGAGAAGTGGCTGGAGGGCGGCAGGCAGCGAGCAGCGAGCAGGTCCGGGCAGAATTGGTCAGCCTGACGGAGTTACAGGTTGCTGTTACTGGAGAGGCAAGTCGGCGCGGATGCGGGCACCTGGGCTGACGACTGACCGCGGGCCGCGAGGAGCATGACCCGCGCTAGGGCCCAGCTAGGCAAGCGCCGCCCCCTCGAGGACAGGCAACTGCGGCGAGGGCTGAAGTTTGCCTCCGCAGCTCTCTGTTCATACAGACCAGCGAAAAGCAGCACATATTCCGCGTGTCGTGCTAAGCCTGCCTGAGAGTCACATCTTACTGCTATGCTGATCGTCAGAAACACCAAACACTGTGCCAGCGAAGGCAGACGCGCAAAAACCCATTTTTACGGTTGTTCTCCTTGCTTGTACGCTGCGATACTTCAACTGCCTACGAGACTTGGGATTGTATCTCTTGCGAGTACACGCTCGACTGCCTTTGGCCACATGATGAAAAGTACAATGGTCTAATCCGCACCCCTGCGGTAAAACTACTCCGAACCTTCATCCTCATCGTCTTCGTCCTCGTCGCTCTCCTCTTCGGATGACTGGTCTAAGAAATCGATCAACTGCTGCGTCTTGCCTTTCACCTTCTTCAAGTCTTCGCTCTCTGACGACCTCGGGTCCTTCCACCACTGCAGAATACCATCCTCCTCAACGCTTTCCAACTCAACCAGCTTCGTCGCTGCGCTCAGCAGAATTGAGTCGCCATTGTCTTTGTGCGACAGATCTGTCTGCAACAATAGCATGAAGTCGACTTGGTCGACTTTTCCTGATTTGTCTTTGTCGAAGATGGAGCGGTCAACCTGAGAGTGGAGCATTGTTAACATATGCACGCATACATTGGTTGTAACAGGAGTACCCACCAGATCCTTGTGCTGCGAGAGTATCTGGTTTACCGCATCTCGCACGCTAGTACCAGACTTGACGAGTTGCGTGATGCGCTTCACGAACGCCACAACGATCGCACGGCGAACTTGATGATCTGACGCGTTCGTGCTCATCCGCAACGCCGTTAGCTCCAGCTGGATGTTTGCCGACTGGTGACCCTCAACCAGCGAATCGTATATGCTTAGTGAGGCATCGTGGTCGAAGTTAGCGGCATGTTGGCTGTCCTGGGAGCCGACAGATACGAAACTGCTCGCATGCGAACGGTCGCGCTGGTAGTTGAAATCGTCATCTTCGGACTCGGAGTTGAGCGTAGAAATCGATTCGAGCGATAAGTTGGCAAGATTATATATGGGACCACTGGGGACGAGCCCATCTACGATTTCGTCCTCGTCCTCCTCGTCTGAATCTTGAAATCCGAACCCAACTCCACCCGCGCCGACGATGCTGGCGTCTGTGCTCTTTTCGACGACAGGTCCATCCGCATCTCGTCTTCCACTTGCCTTCGTGATCCTGTGTTCACCGCGGATGGTAGTGTCTTCACCGATGGTAACACCGTAGGAGACGAGCGCTCCAGATTCAATGGTGCATCTCCTGCCTATCGAGGCCTCATCTGCAATTATGCATTTCTTAACCGTCGCGCCGTCGCCAATGCTTGCATAGTCCCACAGATATGCGCCGTCAATATTGACACCTTTTCCGATGATGCAATGTCGTCCAATGATGCTGTTCTTGATAACGCTGCCATCACCAATACTGGTTCCACGGCCGATGACCGTCTTGGGAAGGATGACACAATCTCGCGCTAGAATGACGCCTTCCTCTTTGTATATGTTGCCCTTTTGTAACCGGTATGACTGGCCCTGCACGAGGTTGCTATCGGGACATAGAGGGTATGCCCATCGCGACACGATGTCCCTGCTCACGGAGTCGTATGCATGCAAGTTCCTAACTCGCGCGGCGTAGTGGTCCGAGACGATGTGAGTGTGAATCGTCTTCCCGTTTAGCTCGTAGTCTTTCAATACACTATGTAGGAAGCCTTTCCTAGGCGCTTGGAAATCGAAGTTATCGCTCCAGAGCGCGAGCACGTCGGGCGTGCAGATATCAATGCCACAGTCGATCAGGTCTTGCCGGATATCAATCTCTTGGTGGCTTGCGAGCAGCTCCGGATCAATGGACAGGAAGTGCGTCTGGTCTCGGTTTGGCATCTGCTCAAAGTGAAGGCATCGGTCCTGGGTGGGGTCTACAACGAAGACGGGGCTTGTTCCCTGCGCTTTCGTCCTGTGTGTCGATCCGGCTTCGCGCAGCACCATGGTCATGATGGCATTCTTGTCTTTCGCGCGTCTCGCTCGGTGCGCAGCGAGGGCCGACTCTAACGGCAGGTTGCTGACCACGTCTCCGTATACCATGAGGAAGTCGCCCACCAGCAGACCGCGGGTGTCGAGATCCCGCATGGCGTCGCCGATGGAGTGGGAGACTGACTGGATGAGCTCCAGCTTCGAGAAGGGCGAGGCCCGCGACGACCATTTTGACTTGTGGACGTAGGCTTCTACCAGGTCTCTGTGCGCGCCGCAGTACACAAAGACCTCGTCCACGCCGGCGTTTGCGAGGAACTCGAAGGTGTACTCGAGGAGCGGGGTATTCGCGAGCGGCAGGAGGCACTGCAGCTGTCAGCGTGGGCGCTGCGCGCGTGGAGGTGCATACTGACGCGGGGGCGCTCGAGCGTGAACGGATTGAAGCGCGTCTCGAACGGGTCGGCCAGTATCTGCCAAGTTAGCACGCACGGCATCCGGGCGCGGGTGCAGGCAGCGCTCACCACGGCCTGAAGCGGCTGCTCGCGCTCCTCCTCGCCGGCTTTGGCCTTGTCCGCCGTCTGGCCCTTCCTGCCTTTGGGCGGCATGCTGTGCGATGCAGCGGGTGCGTTTGGCGGGGCGGTCGCTGCGTTGTTTGGCGGGATGTATTTCGCGGCCGACTTTTGGCGATGACTCAGTCACCACCACCCTGGCCCTGCGTCACACACCCGAGAGATCCAGGAAACGGTTTAAGGTTAAGGTGGGGCTTGCGGGCTTGCAGGGGCCTTGCTCGGGTCTCTGTGCAAGAGGCCTTTCCTGGCTTCCATGGGTGGCGGTTGAGGTCTAGAACTGTTGGATCCTGCTGACCCGAATGCTTGTTGCAACGACAGTCCACCGACCGGACAGCCTCTAGAGTATGGACGGCGGAGCACCTCAACTGCCCCTGGAATGCCATCAGAGAAGGCGAGAGGCGCCTGCATGCATCGTTTGCGTTGTACCGTTCACAGACGAGCGCCGGCACGTTAGAAAGCATGCAAACAGACGCAAAGTGGTTGGGCATACTTTCGACGAAGCAGGTGCACAGGAGACGAGAGTACGCAACCCATGTTGTCAGTGCTATAAGCTGCGCTGCGTTTGCCGATATACAGTCACTAGGACAAAAAGTGCGAGTACGCTCTGTTGCCCCAGAGGCCAATTGTACTCGAAGTTTTGTCCAGAGGCTATATCCCCCAGCTACATAGACCCTCTACTCCTGAGCATTATCAACCCTAATCATCCCCAAACGCGCCGTGTCTCCCGCTCTCTCTCTATGGTACCGTTACTCAAGGTGTCGTTGATTCCTGTGCCGTACCCACGGTCTTGTCGTGGAGAAAATCATCGCAGAGGGAAGAAAAAAAAGAGTAAAAACATGAATGGCACGACAAGTTGTGGCATCCCGCACCGAACACCTTCTGTCAATCACTCCTTGCCAGAATTCTGCCAGTCGTTATCTTCAACCCTGGTCGCTGGCAATGAGCGTAGGGAAGTAGCCGGGGTGTACGGAGTGCAATCGTGATTGATTACCAGCCCTTGTCCAGGCCGTGTTCTCATCAACGAGGCCGTTGCATTGGATTCATAGGCTGCGGTTGCAAAGGAGTGTTCGCGTACATCTGCTGCCGTTTTGCCGGGTTGTTCATGTTATCCCCTCCAGAAATATCTGAGATTTGTCTTCTGTGACCGCCCTGTTGCTGTGCGTGGCCAGGCATTGGCATTTGCGGAGAGGTGTTGTATGATACGTTGCCGGGAACTGCCGGCATTCCCGGCACTCCTTGCACAGC
This sequence comes from Pleoardoris graminearum, assembly GCA_030770415.1. Lineage (NCBI taxonomy): Eukaryota > Fungi > Ascomycota > Dothideomycetes > Pleosporales > Didymosphaeriaceae > Pleoardoris > Pleoardoris graminearum. The sequence continues at coordinate 245,229 of JASEKS010000044.1, read as the reverse complement.
GAATGCCGCAGGATTTGCGTGCACCGCTTGCATGTACTCGTCCGACATACCGGTAGCTACAGGGGAGACTCCAGGCACTGGATTTGGCGAGTTCCAACTTGCGGTCGCCGGCGACTTGGCTGGAGCTTCCTCCTCTTTTAGAACCTGGCGTGTTGAAGCCAGAGGTTGGGGTGCTACCACGCCCCCGTCCATGTGCGAGATGGGTTTTTTCAAATGCACGAGGTGTTTCTCCAACATGTGTAATAAGCCTTCTTTAGTGAATGGCTTAGGAAGGACGTCGTTCATGCCTAAAAGCGTCAGTTGAATCTCGACGTTCTGGCCTTTGACACGACATACCATGTTGAAAGTACATGGAGATATCGTCACTTCGGATGTTAGACGTCATGGCGATGATGGGCGTGTTGTCGAATTGTCGAATCAGATGACACGCGGAAACACCGTCCAGATTAGGCATGATGATATCCATCAGTACCAGGTCGTACTTGGATCCAGCATTCATTTTGTTCACCGCTTCTAAACCATCAAGCTGGACGAATTAGCACAATGACTATCATCGAGAAAATGGAGCTTACCGCACTATCGATGGAGCAATGGAATGCATACAAGAACTTGCTGCCAATGCGACGGCAAGTATGATCATCCTCAACAAGCAAGATCTGAGGCTGGCGCACCCATCCAGGGTCAATCTGTGCGCTCTTCTTCCGAGGCTCTTGCAATTGCGGATTGCTTGAATCGGCTGCTTTGGGCGGCATGCTATAAGGAATGTTATTAATATGCTCGCTGTACATGGGATCAATTCCGTTCGTCTGTCCGACCGGATATACAAGGTTATCGATATCACCAAGACGCATCGAAGCGGTAGAGCTAGCTCCGGCCGACGGTGGGCCCCGACTGTGAGCTCTCGCGCTCCGGATGAGGTCTGGAGGCGGCGTGGTGAGGGTTCCATTCATCCTCATGGTGATCTCGTTCATTTGTTCCAGATTTCTGGGGTTTAGCATAACGTCCGCATTGGTCTCGCTCAGCAGCTTCGAAGCGTGCTGCAGGGGCGACGCCGGAATGTCATCTTCAGCGGACGGATTCTGTCCGTCGACATTTCCATTCTGTGCTTGGGCTCCATTTGGAGGGAACGGGTTTCCAAGCCGACTGTCGCGCCGCCGTTGCGCGTCGACATTGTGCAAAAAGGTCATAACGTTCTGCATCACATGCTCATGATTGACGACCGTCTTTTGCAGTCCAATGACTTCTTGGAGCAGCATTGAGTGGTGGATGCTGAGCTCGTTGTAGCGGTTCTCAAGCGCGTGTAGCTGTGCTTGTGTTGCGACTAGCTGGTTGCTCATCATGTCCATCTGCTGCGCAGGTATGATCATCTCTTCGCTCGGCTGGTTTGTCTTGCGCGGGGCCGGCGCTTTCCGTCGGATGTTGTCCAGCGCATCTTTGTTGTTCATCTTGAAGTCCGGATGCTTGAATTCCCAAGCCTGAAAGTCGTCAGTCGTGCTTTCCCACTGCGTGCGCGACTGCCCCTCCCTGGAGCAGTCATGGAGTCAACCTCACCCCAGGCCCGTACGGCGACTGCCCGTTTTCCTCATTGTTGTGTCGTACTTTGTGGAAGTCGTACTTGTTCAATTGTCGCACAAAACTGGCAAAGTTGCTGTGCTTGAAGTGTTTGGGCAGGATGTGCTTTGTGAATTTTTCGTTCTAGCCTTCCGTCAGCCTCCCGCTGCGAACCATGGTAGGTGCCACGACGTACTTCGAGCACCACAAAGCTGTCGCCATCGTTCCCCCATCGTACAACATTCTCGTCGGTCGGGTTCTCGAGCATTCTGTCGCGCGCATCAGCAAATGAAGTTGTATGGCCCTGGGCGGCGAAATCACGACGTACTTGTACAGCTTGCGAACCTGCGATGGCATTAGTGCGGATCAGAAGGTAATTCGGCTTTTCCACGTACGAAGTCGCTGCTGCTCGAGCCTTGCGACTGGTTCTCCATCTTTGCGCTCGACTCAATCGACGCTTCGCTAGCGCACTTTCGAGACGCCCTACGCTACCCTCGTTCCCAGTACCAGGCTACCGTTGGGCTTGGAAACGATGGCGCTCGTCGGTCGTCTTTCGCAACCGTTGCGATGGGGTGCGGGATGCGGCCGGCCAGATGGATGCGCGAGGCCTCACCCGCCTTGCAGTGACCGCCTTAGCGGTCTTCGGCCTGTGACGTCTGATGCGGGATGCGGGAGTACAGGGTGTTCGCACATGAGCCTGCGGTCATGCGCCGGGGCCTCGCTGGTGGGTTTTCCGAGGTGTTCCAGATGGCAGCGAAGCAAAAGACGGGCAAGGAGCGGTGGATTAGGTTTTTTTACGCGGTGGGTATCGAGCACTAAAGCAGGTTGAAGGAATGCACAGCGCGGCGGCCGTGACGGCAGTCTAGTGGCGCTGGGTGGCCCAGGGAGAGCTAAGAGACAGCGTGCCGAGGGCAGGGAATGGCTGCTAGGGTCAAGATCGAGGGCGTCAAAGAAAGTAGTGCGCCGGGGAGCATTAGCCAGCATCCGTCCGCATCCCTCTGTCGCAGCCGAGAGCACCACGGATGGGGTCCTGCGCCGCCAGTTGCGCCGCCTGCCGCTCCGCGAGAGAGGCTGCCCTCCTGTCACGCAGCAGCAGCAGCAGCAGACGCCGCCGCCGCCGCCGCCGCCGCCGCCATCCCCAGGCCCGCCCGGCACGTCGCCCGCCGTCTGCGGGTGCCAATGACGGAATGGGCCATGAGCCAAGCGGCACCCCGGCTGCGAAAAGAAAGTCGCAATTAATCGCGGCGGAACACGGCCGAGGGCGCCATGATTGCAATTTGACGTGCAGCCCGCCTGGCAGCAGCGGGACGGAGCGACGGGGACCTGGCACGATTCCGAGCACGCTCAGCAGCGCCGCCCAGGGCTGCTCGTTCACCGTCGACGTTGGGGTCCACGCCTTGCTCACCAGGCCCCCGCAAATCTGCGCTCTTCTGGGAAGGCACGGGCGTCGATCTTGCCTGCCCTCGGCGACCCACTCGGGCGGTAATCATCAGTCCCGCCCTGGTCTTGGCCCAACCATCACACACACCCACCAGCGTGTATATACCATACAACACACCCTCAGCTCCGCCACTGCTGGCCTCCAGTCGCCATGTTTGCCGCGCGCCGCCTGCCGCGCGCCTTGCCCCTTGCTGCCTCCTCCCGCCGCCGGTTCCACGCCTCCGCAGCCGCCCGTGTCCAGATTGGCGACAAGATCCCGGATGTGGAGCTCCACGAAGGCTCGCCGGGCAACAAGGTGAAGATTGCGGACGAGTTGAAGAGCGGAAAGGGTCTGATCATTGGTAAAGCCACATGGCCAGAATCCATCATCCGAGACATCACCTGACTACGTCATCCAGGCGTGCCTGCAGCCTTCTCTCCCGCGTGCAGCGAGAGCCACATCCCGGGCTACGTCAATGCGAAAGAGCTCCAGGATGCTGGTCGCGTGTTCGTTGTGTCGGGTGTGTTCTCTTTGCGTTGGCTCTTGGAGCGTGCTTGGTATGGCCGTCTGGTCCTCTGCTGATTCTGTCTTCCAGTCAACGATGCGTTCGTGATGAAAGCATGGGCAAAGACCTTGGACCCTTCAGGCTCCAGTGGGGTAGGTGCTCCATACTCAAGCAGCTAGATTATAGACCGATGCCCACCAGATTCGCTTCCTTGCCGACCCGGACCTTCGCTTTACCAAGGCACTTGATCTATCTTTCGACGGCGCTGCTATCTTCGGGGGTGACCGCTCCAAGAGATATGCTTTGGTTACCGAAGATGGCACTGTGAAGGATGCACATGTCGAGGCTGACAATACCGGACTGGATGGTATGATATAGAGCATCACTTCTCCTGGGCTTTGTTCTGACCTTGAGGCAGTCTCCACTGCGAAGAATGTCCTTGGGAAGCTTTTGAATCAGTAGAGGCTTCTAGTACGAACGATATCTGGTCTGTTGCCGGACATATGTATTAGCACTGTTTGGGCGCACCATCTAATCGGTGTCACTTCGAGCATTCCAGCGTGCACAAACATGTATTAAGGTCAGGTGTCTTGTGCCGTAAGATCTGCAACTGTGGGATATGTAAAGATGAAACCTCGGACCGGGGGGTCCAAGCTCAGAAGCTCGAAGGGTATAAAATTTTATGTAGAGCAAGTTCTGCGTATCTTGCATTGGCGGGTTTGCTGGTGTCTTCCTCCCTTTCTCCTCTTACAGAACATCCAACAACCTGCACGTGGTGCTGTCCCTCACGGCATCCACAGCACCATACACGTCCCTGGCCTGCGCATACATCCTACCCTCTCCCCAACACTCGGTGTCCCTAAATCGCTCCAATACGCCTGGACAGTCTCTCCGATGTTCTTGAAGAAGCCTTCGAGACCTGCTGGCCCACCTCCTGCGCGGTAACTCTTGCACGGTCCGGCGACCGCCCACTGCGGCCCCATGCTAGTCTCCACGATGCTATCCAGTTCTCTGATGGAAATTACGCCTATATCGACGAGATGTATAGCTCCCTGGAGCAAAGCGAAACCTAGACGATTAGCTATGAAACATGTTGTTTCCTGGTGGATGTGGACAGGCACTAGGTCTCTCGCTCGCCAGAAGTTCTGCGTACGTTGGACCACATCTACAGACGTGGACGGCTCCGGCACAAACTCGAGCAGCGGCATGATATGTGGGGGGTTGTACGGATGCACGATCAGCAGCCGTGTCTTATCTCGCGTGTTCTGCGCCCGCTGGTGGCTGGGATACCGTTCACTGCTCCATGGCAGAGCGTTCTTGTCAGCATATCTTTCCACTTCTACCCATAGCCCTTTCTTGATCTGCAGGTTCTAAGTTCTGGATTCCGGATAATGCGCGCGCTAGAGACGGCTTCATGCAGATTACTTGCGACCTTTACTCCGGATATTAAGGGCGGAGTGGTGTCTCTAGTAAAGGACTCCAGGAGGTTGTAACGGATGTATTGCTCTACGTTTGGGCCGGTGTCGTATACGGTCAATCGGGAAGACGCGGGGAGGTGGGAGAGGTGGAAGGTGACGAAAGAGAGGCCGATCGTGCAGGCTCCTATTACAGCAATTCAGGATTCTTAATCCCTTTCCATGGTTTCCTGATGTTTTTTTCTCTCTAGTTTTGCGCAGCTACATATTGCGAAGTTGAGCAGATACCGCGATCTCTTCTTCGTTCGGATAGCTTCCCCAAGCTACAAAGCCCCCACACCTGCAGCATTCCCCGCGCCTTGCAACCGACTCGCGTCTGCATATCCGAGGCTGCCAGAGACCCGAGATACTTGCAAGCGGGACACGATGGTTTCATGGAGATCTCCAGGCAGACTTGTCCTCGTTCCAGCCAATACCGGAGACGTCCACCGGTATCTCTGAAGTGACGACGCCAAAATGGTCCTCTTCAAATCGCAGCAACTGCCTATTGACTGTACGGTAGCCTGGTAACCTGGATCACATCACCTATAGCTGAAACTAACCGCTTTTTAGTACCCGCAGAGCTCACAGTCTGGGACTGGCTGTTCGACTCCCAACACCCACCAATAACCCGGTATCCGCCCAATGAGCTTAAGGGCTTGCAGAATGCTGTTACAAAGGAACGGGTCAGCTGGGCTGAGGTGAAAAAATACTCAACGTACCTAGGTACATCTCGATTGCACTCGTAAAGCGCTATGGGCTCCGCGAAGAGGACACGATCTCCCTGTTTAGCCAGAATACTGTGTGGTATCCTGTAGCCATGTTTTCAGGTCTAAGAGTTGGCGCGAGGATTTCCGGAGCAAGCCCTGCGTACAATGTCGAAGAGATGACATTTACGCTCAAGACAGCGAACGCCAAGTCCTTGATGACGACTCCGGCTAGCATGGAGATTGCGAGTCAGAGTGCGGAAGCAGCGGGCTGCCGAAGAGCAATGTTTTTTTGCTTGAAGGGAAATTGCGCGGCTACATGACAATGAAGGAGTTGATCGAGATCGGTCACGCATTCAGGGAAGAAAATCAGAAGCCAGCATTCAAACTGCCGCCAAGCAAGAAAAACAAAGATGTCTGCGGGTTCCTTTCATTCAGCAGCGGCACAACAGGCTTACCCAAGGCTGTAATGATCTCACACCAAAACGTCATTGCGCAATGTCTTCAAATCGAGCAAATGACGCCTAACACCCACAAGAAGATCATGGCTGTTCTACCGCTCTTCCACATAACCGGACTGGTACACCAGATGCACCTTCCTATCCTCCTAAATGGCGAAGTGATCATGCTGCCGCAATTCAGCATGGAAGGCATGCTCAACACTATCATCGAGAACAAGCTAAGCGAGCTTCTTCTAGTACCGCCTATCCTGATACGGCTTGTTCGCGATCCCATCGTACGCAAGTACGACCTATCTCACGTCACACACTTCTCCTCTGGCGCTGCTCCTCTAAGCGAGGAAATCATCCAGCTCCTGCAGAAGAACTTCCCGAATACAGGCTTCAAGCAAGGCTACGGTATGACGGAGTCCTGCTCGTGCATCACCGCACATCCTCCGGAGAAGTACTCTTACAAGTACGCACAGTCGGGTGGCGCGATCTGCCCTTCGACGGAAGTGAAGATACTGAAGGAAGATGGGACCGAAGGCGATGTTGGCGAACAGGGTGAAGTGCTAGCGCGAGGGCCGCAAATCGTCATGGGATATCTCAATAACGAGAAGGCAACGCGGGAGACGTTTGACGAGGACGCCTTCCTGCACACAGACGACCAGGGTATGATTGATGAAGAGGGGATGATCCACATCATCGACGGAATCAAAGAGCTGGTCAAGTTGAAAGGCATTGGTGTTGCGCCTGCAGAACTGGAAGACCTGCTACTTGGTCATCATAAGGTTGAGGACGTGGCTGTAATGGGTATCCTAGATGACTATTCGGGCGAGTTACCCAAAGCCTTTGTCAAGTTGAAGGATGGTGTACAGGCGGACACCGCCGTTGGGAAGGAGTTGATTGCATTTGTAAAGGAAAAGAAGGTGAGGCATAAGTGGGGCGAAGGAAATCGAGTTTATTCCTGAGATACCGAAGAGTGCTAGCGGGAAAATTCTGAGGAGAGTGTTGAAGGACAAGGAGAAGAGCGGGGAGGATAGGTGCAGTAGTCCAGAACGAAAGCAAGGCAAAACTTTGAACGGTTGGCGCAGCCTCGGATTCCTAGCCACTTAACCTCTTAACACAACCTTGTATACCTAAGAGCCCGAATCGTACTGCCAGAACATAAGTATCGAGCAGCTTCACCAAGGCCTTCGAAAATACTAACACTACATCCCCACGTAATGGATGGAGCTTAGTTCCCTGCAGCGTCTTCTCTTAATGCTTTGTACTTCCCTATAGTATAGTAAACTGTGCCTACTATGCACAGCCCCAGATATAATTTCTACGGCTTACACTTGCGAGCTAGAGAACGTTACCTATATACTACAGTTATACCTTATCCACCTAGCCGATATAATTGATATTTTCGGTCACAGAAGGACGGATAGAATACTCTTAAACGTTTCTATTAGAAAGCTAGAATAACTTACTTACTATATGGCTGTCTATAAAAACTAAGTCTATGTAAACGTTTATAGTAATAATAGTAGTAAATATTTTAATTTAATTTTAAACTTTTAACTATAATAAAGACTCTATAAAATTAAAACTAATTATATTAACTACTAAAACTATATTAAATATTTAATATAAATTATATTTCACTTTTGTTATAATTAATTAATAAAGATTATAATTATATATATTATAGATTCTAGTATAATATAAATATTTCTAATAGTAATACTAAAACTAATATTAGTAAATATAATAAAACTATATCGTCTTAAATAGTAGTAATAGATTGTTATAATAACTATATTTTTTTTTATAAATAGTAAAAGATTTTAATTATTTAGATAGCTACTATATAAATAACACTTAACTAGTAGGATAATATCGTAGATAAGTATTTAAAAATATAAATTTTTATTTTATTTTTATTATATGTTATAAATTAAGAGAAAAAGATATATATATACTTTTCTATTTTTAAAACTCCTTTTAGTTAGCTATATAGCCATATAGTTACACACTTTATTTAATTAATATATAAATATATAATATATATTAAGAGTTTTATTTTCGTTACTACTATAGTATTATTTTTTAATATATTTATTTAACTAATAAAAAGTAAAATTTTTAAAAATATTAAATACTACTAAGAGATTTATATAAAAATATATAAAGCTAAAATTCTATTATAGAATAGTATATATAGACTAAAACTACTATTATAAATTAAATAAAATAAAAAATATATTCTTAAATAGACTTAGTGTAGTAAGCTAGATTTAATTAAATTTAATAGATTTAATTTTATTTTATTTAATTTAGTAATAATATTTTAAATAACAGAATAAAAATGAAATATTTTAAAGTTTATTAAGGAGTATATATAAATATTTTTTAATTAAGGAGGTATACTAAAATAACTCTTAAAAATTAAAAATAATAACTTAAAACTTACCTATATATACGTACGAAAATATATAATAATTATATTTTTATATATCTTAGGTTTATATTAATATTTTATATATATTAATTATAAAGGCATATATATACTCCTTCTTTTTTAAATCCCTTTTTAGGTCGCCCCGAGCCACTACAGCCACACTTTTTATTTAATTAATATATAAATATTATATATATTAAACTTCTATATCTATATTTATTTTAAAAGTAAAGTTATACTTTTAGTAGAGTATTAATATTTTTTTAAAAAATTACTAGTATAGTATATTTATATAAATTTTATATAAATTTATATACTAATCGAACAGATAGTATAGCTATAGTAGCTCGGAACGACTATATAAATTTTATATAATATTTTTCTAATATTATAATATAATAATAAGGGTAGCGTCTTTACAGCTTTATCTATTATAAATAATAGTTATTACCTTCTAACTATTAAGTTAATCTTTTACTAGGTATAGATAGTATTAAAAAGCTACTATTTATCTATACGTAGTATAGTCCTTTAAATCCTCTATCTACCCTATTAATATATAAACGCCTACTAATACTTAGGCGTATATATATACGCTTACGTAATATAAACTTATATTTACCTATTTTTTTCTCCCCTTAACGCGTAGCAGCTATTATACTTATCTTATACTTTACCTACTGCCGCTAGCGGCGGGTTACTTAGTATAATTTAGCGACTATTATAGCGTTAAATACCTCTTATAACTATATACTATCTATTATTTTAAGTATAAAGTCTATTTCTTATTCTCTTTCTTTTATTACTTCTTTTTTATTTAATCTTAGTATAAGCTATTACAGCTTAATACCTTATAGTATAGCTAGACTAGTATTTTTATCTCTATTATATAGTATTTAGACGTACTATACTAGTAGGTATAGTTTAATACCTTCTCCTACTATTATTACTATATACTTATCTCCTTTCTCTCTCTTAGTTTTAGTAAGTACGTAGTATATAGCGTTATAATATTTTTTTTTTAGTATATTAAAGGCTCCTGCGTATACTAGTATATTTAATAATAAATACTTTATAGCTGTCTTTACTACTTATACGTAAAGGTTATTATTAGGTATATCCCTATAAATAGGTATATAAGGCACAATTATCGTAGTCTTATTAAAAGTAATTAAAATATATAAAATTATTATTAGTATATCTATAAATATTAGATAACTATATCTTATACGCTACGCTACTAAAAATAAACGCTATATTAATATACTAAATCTTATAGTATAACTTTAATAATAAGTATAACTTTAATAATAAGTACGACTTTAATAATAATAATACGGTAGAGTAGGCGTATTATAGTATAATAATACTATAGTAGCCTAGCCTAAAAAAAAAAAAAAAAAGTAAAGGTAATAGTAGCCTTAGTATACCGAACTTAAGTACGCTAAGTTTTATACTAAGTCTTATACTAAAACTATAAATTTACTAATTAAAATAAAATAATATTTTTTACTATTTTTATATATACTTATTTTTTTAACTATATCTAGGGAAATAACTTTTTTTAGTCTATACCTTTTTTAGACTAGTGTCTCGGTACTACACTTTACCTCTCTTTATATAATATAATAATAAAAAATATAATATATAATTATATATTAATAGTCGGTTACCACTATAGTAATTTATTAGTTATTTTTTTAATTTTTTTAATCTTAATAGAGACCTAGAGAATTTAAAATTATAATATAATAATTAATATAATATATTTATATATTAATTAAATAAATAGTGTAGCTATAGTAGCTATATAAGCGACTAAAAGGGGTTTTAAAAAAGGAGGAGTATATACATACCTTTATACTTAATATATCGAAAAAGTTAGGTAAAACTAGATTAAAAAAGGTATAGCGCCGCGCTAACTACTAGTATACTTAGTACACCCCCCCCTAAAAAAATGTTAAATTAAAAAACTTTAGTATAAAAACTCCGGTATAGACACTATATTCTTTAAAAATATATATAGATAGCAGCTGTTACTATTACTTATATATCTCTCTTCTATCCTTACAGTTAACACAGTTAAACGTTTATTAAATAAAAAAAAATACTTACTAAAATATTATTCTCTTTCTTCTTTAAAGGTCCTAATACTACTCCTCCTTTTATTAATGCTAATAACGATAAAATATACTTAGTAATTAATCTTAAAGTATCTAAAATAGTATCTAGTACTATTATCTAAGCTTTTTTTATAGTATTTATCTATTTTACTAGTAATAAAACTACGACTCTAGCGGACGCTTACTAGTATAAGTACCTTATTTATTTAAAAGTAGCTAATCTTATCTATTTAGTAACCTACAGAAAAGTTAATTATAACTTATTAAATTCTATTATAGTTATATTTAACTATAAATATAGCCCTATAGACGAGATAGTAGCCCTATTAATTAAAAAAATAGTTAAGGTGTTAAACGTTAGGTTAGCAGTATTAGTAGTTATAAAAAAGTTATTAACTAGAGTATATAGAGATACAGTAAAAATAAAAAAAATTAAAAAATATAATATACGGTTTATAGTAAAGTTAATAAGTAAAGTAAATATTTTATAAATACGGTAGGTGCTCCTTAGTATAAGAGATATAAAGGCAGTAGTAAGAGCAAAGGTAGTAGTAAATATAAAGGTAATAGCGAAGGCGGAGGTAACAGTAATAATAGAGGTAATAGTAAAAATATTTTAGGGGTAATTAATATTTAAGAGTTTAGGGGGGCCTATATGTAATGTGTTTTTTTATATATTTTTTCTTTAGTGCGTAGGCTGAGTAGGCGTATAGACGTACTTAGTGTCGCAGTTATCTTTATAGGTAAAAAAGGAGATATAATTATAAATAAAAAGTTAATTATTATTAAACGCTATACTACCTGTGTGTATAGGCGGAGCGAAAAGTAATAGGAATAAATATAACCTCTATTTTATTTTATAAAAATAAAGTTAAAAAAGTGACTAACAGGTCACAATAGTAGTTATCGGCAATAATTAATATAAAATATTATATTTTACTTAGTTTTATACTCGAATATAAATATAAGGGATTAGATTTAATAAGCTATAATAGTAGTAGTTATTACTAGATTATTTTATGCTAAAAATATATATTTTTTTTATATAAATTATATATTTTTTAACACATTAAGTATAAAGGTATATATATACGTTTTTTTTTAAAACTTCTTTTAGTCGCCTATACAGCCACTATAGCCACATTCTTTTATTTAATTAATATAAATATATATATATATATAAATTATATATTTCTTTTATACTTATATACTATTTTATATCTTTTTAATATAATAAGTATAAAGGTATATATATACTCTTTCTATTATTAAATTACTTTTAATCGTTTTTATAGTTACTATAACTATACTAATTACTTAATTAATATTTATATATATATATATATTATCTTATATTATCTTATTTATACTAATAGATTATCTCTTTTAGTCGCCCTAAGCCATTATAGCCACACTACTTTATTTAAATAATTATAAGGTGTGTTAAATAATTAATTAATATTAATTATGTAAAATACTACGTAGAGAGCTATAGAGGCTCTTATATAGGTTAATTAAGTATACTAAGGTGCTAGACTTAATTAGGAATACTCTAGCGTCTTAGTTTTACAGCTCCTTAGAGGTCTATTATATTACTCCCCCCTTTATATAGAGTAGGTTCTATCGCTTTATAAATTTAGTTATTATATTAAATAAGGGCGTAGTGCATACTAAATTAATATAACTCCTATAAGTAAACGTAAAAAAATTAGTTATTTTTAACGGTAAAATACGTTAACGCCTTACGATTAGTAATATAATTATTCTTTTTATTACTATACTATTCTTATTACTAATAGTTTTTATAGATTAAAATAAGCGTAACTATTTTTATAAGTTTAATAGTAGGTCGCGAGCGTAATAGCAGTAATATTTAATAATTTTTATAAGTTTATAATAATAGAGTCTTAGTAAATATTATTAATAGTAAATAGATTTTAGGCGTTTAATAAATAATTAGTATTATTACTAAGAGATTTAGTAGAGATAACCTTTTTACTTACTATAACTTACGTAGTAAGAGAAAACGTAAAAACTTACTAAAAGCCCGTTATTATAGCGTAATTATTTTATAAGCTTATTTAATTTTACTATTAATATATACTGCTTATCTATTAGTAATAAGAACTTTTTATAAATTAAAATATATAAATATTATTTATACTAGTCGTAGACGAGGTCTAGATAATTAATTAAATTTATATATAGCTTCTATAATAGGTTGTCTAAACTATAGGGATAATTCTTTTAAATAACTTTATACTATAGGAGTTTTTTTTAGTTATTTTATAATAGGTCGCGCAGGTTACGCTTACTATAATAGTTAACTATTAATTTTACTACGTAGTTAGTTTTATTTTTAGTGTTTAGATTAACTATAGGTGCAGGTTTATTTAAAATAATTATTTATTTAAATAAAGTTTTATTAGATTTGTATAGGTATAATAGTTATAGGTAAAATATATTATATATATATATTTCTAAAGGAAGATCTACGTTATAAGTAACGTTATGAATTATTTTAATAATTATAAATCGCCCGTAATTTTTATAATTAAGTAATTTATTAAAACGTCTTATACGTGTATTATAAAAGTTAATTATAATTTAATTACTAACTTTAAAATAGAGTAATAATAGTTAGTTTTTATCTACGTATTATTTCTACTTAGCTTAAGCCTATAATAAAAAGTCTTTAAAAATATAATAAATATCGTTTAGTTATTTTACAAAATAATTAGTTTTTTATTAATTAGCCTTTACTAGGGCTGTACGCTTATTATTAATAGGTTTTAGTAGTTTAAGTTCTAACTAGAGTAAATAGCCTTTTATTACTTTAAAAGGTATTAGGCCGGTACTTATACTAACTAAAATATTAATAATAAATTTTATAATTAGTAAGAGTATAGCTTAATTATTTTAGTTATAGTTAACGTAAGTACGTAAGTATTACTTTACTTAAATATTAGTATTTTTAGTTTATCTATTAGTTTTAAAGTAATATAATAATAAGTATTATAATTATATACTAATACAGTTGTAAAGGCGTTTTTAAAAGTATAATAAAAATAAAGTTTTTTTATTAGAAATAATATTTTCCGGGTAATTTTTTTTACGTTAAATATACTTTATAAAAGTATAAACTAGTGTGTTAACTCTTAGGTTTATAACTAATATAAATTTTTTTTTTTTACTTAGCTGGTTAATAACTATAAGTATATATTAGTATATATAACTATCGTCGACGCAGTCTAGTAATTTAGTAATATAATTAATAAAAATAAATAACTAGTAACGCTCTAGGATTAGTAATAGCTATAAGAGGCTATACTTATTTTTATAATAGGGCTTAGTGCGCCTGTATAATAAGTAAGCCTTAATATATTATATAATATCTTTTATTATACTAAGCTAATAGTACTAATAGGTTATTTTTATAAAATTATTATATTTACTACTATAACTGCCGTACGCAGAGTTATATATTAGTTAAATAATTACCTAAATTTTTCAACACATTAAGTATAAAGGCATGCATATACTCCTCCTTTTTTAAAACCCCTTTTAGTCACCCCGAGCCACTATAGCTACACTATTTATTTAATTAGTATATAAATATATTAGTTAAATAATTTTTATATAAAGGTTATTCGCGTCTAAAATATAGACTTTATTTTTTATATATAGGAGGCTGTTATAGAGTTCGTAGTTTTCTAGTTATAGTTTAATACCTATATATAGTAATTTATATAGAATCTATCTATATCTTTTAATAAACGCGTTAACTATTACTTTAGTAATTTTATTTTTATATAGTAAGTTATACGCTTTAATTATTAATTATACTAGTATAATTTTATTATTATTAATAGGTATAGGTAGAGCAGGAGACTTACTAGTCTAGAGAGGTATAATTATTATAGATTTTAGAGGTACGACTATTAATAACTCTTTAGGCGCTCTATTAACTATTATTTTAAGATTATTAGTATTAGGGTCTAACGTACTAAGTATTAAAAATTAAATTACTTAGAACTTTATTATATTATTTATTTTAGCATTATAGTAGGTATTTTAGGTTAATTATAAAATATTATTCTTTTTCGACACATTAAGTATGAAGGCATGCACATACTCCTCCTTTTTTAAAACCCCTTTTAGTCGCCCTGAGCCACCACAGCCACACTATTTGTTTAATTAGTATACTAATATAATATATAAAATATTATAGATTATTATAAAATATATATATATTATTAAATAGATAGTGTATTATACGCCGACGTTTTATATTACTATAAAAAGTATAACTTATAGTATAGGGTCTATTTAATAGTACCTAATTACGGTTTACTATTAATATTATTATTAAATATTTATAATATTATATAGTAGGTTATCTAATTTTTTTATAAGTATATTAGGTTTTATACTCTATTTGCCTGGGCGGTAAGTAATCTTAAAATTAAATTTAAATAAAAATTTTATCTAATAAGCTTATCTTTAGTTAAGTTTTTTATTACTTATAAACTATTAAAGAGTTTAATAATTAGATAAAACTTTAATAGGCTCTACTATACTAGATAGTTTAAATCTCTATTTTTTAAAGGCTTAGACGATTATAAGAAGCTCTTTATTATAAATTTTATAATTATACTCGGCTAGCTTTATTTTATATAATATAAAAGTAATAGGTTATAAAACTCTATTAGGATATATCTGTAATAGAATAGTAGTATAGATAAAGTCTAATATATTAATCTCTATTTAGATTTTTAAAATTAGGTTAAAGTATACTAGGAACCGTTCTTTAGTATTACTAAAAGCGGCTTTAATAAGTACGAAGGAGGTAGCGCCTTATAAGTCTTTTATTAAGAGAAATAGCTTATATATATCTTTTTTAGTAAGCTCTGTAAGCAGTTTTATAAGATAGAATAACCCTTTAATAAACTATTAGTAGAAATTTATAAATTTTAAAAATACTTAAATATTTTTTACGTACTTTAGTAATAGCTAATTCTTTATAATAGTAATTTTTATAGGATTTATCTCTATTCTATTTATAGTAAAAATAAGTCTAAAGTACTTTACGCGCTTAACGCTCTAGCTATACTTTATTAAATTAAAATAGAGGTTAGCATTTTATAGCTTAGATAGTATCTTATTAATATAATTATTATATTTATCCTTATATTTACTATATATAAAAATATTATTAAGGTATACTGTAGTAAAATTATTAAGATACTTATAAAAGACGTTGTTAATAAAGTTTTAAAAGGTATTTAGTAAGTTATATATACTAAATAGTATAACTAAGTATTTATAAAGCCCGAAGCGTATTATAAACGCTAATTTTTTTTATTACTATTACGAAT
Organism: Pleoardoris graminearum; assembly: GCA_030770415.1. NCBI lineage: Eukaryota > Fungi > Ascomycota > Dothideomycetes > Pleosporales > Didymosphaeriaceae > Pleoardoris > Pleoardoris graminearum. Next base: position 229,205 of record JASEKS010000044.1, on the reverse strand, counting down.
ACGTACGGTGTTAAAAACTATAATAATATTAACTAATATTATAACCTATACTTTATTTATACAAGCGAGTATTTCTTTAATAGATAAAAGTAAATTATAATTTTTTGTAGTAATAGTATTAAGTATATAATAATCTACGTAGATTTATAATCTACTACTAGACTTATATATTATAAGTATAAGTAAAGTATAAGGTAAGTTACTTAGTTATATAAAGCCCTTTATAAGTATTTTATTAATATACTTTTTAACTACTTTTATTTCTATTTAGGTAAGGCTATAGATTTTTAGTTAAAGTATTTTAGCTCCTTTATTAATTTTAATTAGATAATTAACTTATTTACGTTAAGGAAATAGCTTATTTATTTTAATTTTATTAAAGATGTCTTTCTATTTATTATATATTTATTTAAATAATAACTCTTAAAGCTCTTTGTCGGTGTAATAAGTAGTTATTTTATATATATATTTTTTAAAATTTTCTTGTATATACGCGGCTAATAAGTTAATAATATTTATTATAGTTTCTATTATAGTATTATTATTAGGTAGGCGCTTTAATTAGTTCTACTTATATAGTTTAATTTATATAATGTTGTCTACATCTTTAGCAGCTATAGTTATAGTAATATATATAAAAATAAGATATATATTTTTAACTAAAAAGGTTTAGCGTGTTTTACTAAGAGGCGGTTTATTATTATATACAGTTTTTAGTCTACTATATTTAAAATAGTTAAGTTTATAATAATTTAATTAAAATTTTATAGCACGTTTATCGCTGAATATAATTTTAGGTTAGTAATAATCTATTTAGTTTATATTTAAGATAACGTTATATTTTTTAATATTTATTATATAGTAGAGTACGTAAGATAAGTAGCTATTATATAATATTTAGATTTTAACGCACTTAGTTAGTTATTTTACTTCTCTTCTATTAGCTAATAATAAGCGTATAAGATAGGTTATTTATATAGTTAGAAATCCTCTTTATATTATCTAATTATAGTTAATAAAATAAGCGCTAGTACTAGTATTTAGTAGTATTATTATTTTACGCTATCTTTATAGCGTAAGTACTTATTTAGGAAATATTAATTATTAAGTAATATTAAGCTGTAGGTTTATATTTAATAAAGTAGTAAATATATAGTAATTACTATTATATATAATTATTAATAGCGTAGTAAGTATAGTTATAACCTTAAACTAAGCTATAACTTAGCTTAGTTAGATATAGTCTAGGGTTTATTTTATACTTTACTAGTCTAGCTCTTTTATATAACTTTTAATAGGAGTCTTTAAAAATTCTACTTTTTACTATTTATTTTATATCTTTTTTTATTAATATAGGTGTCGTAGTCCTTTTATATAAATATATTAAAGTTAGAAGGTTTGTTATTATTATTATTATTATTTATAAAAAGGGCGTTAAGCGCTACTTTAAGTTATAGAATCTAGTTAAAGGATATATTAAGTTTACTATAATAAGGTGTATTTTTAGTACGTTATTAGTATCTGGCTTTACTATATTTAAAGTATAGGCTAAAGTTAATAAAAATTTTATATTTTACGACTATACGGCTGTAGGCGATCTTTTACTATTTTATTTTAAAAAAAACAGTTAGTTAGTCTAAAAAGCCTATTTATTTATTTAAACTATTATAAGTAAAATTAACCCTTTTTATATTAGGTTTATTAGAATTAATATAAATATAGTCGTAATTAATTTCTGTATAGTTTTTAAAGAACTTATTAAAATTATTACTTAGTATACAATAGGTAATAGTAGTATTAGTAATTATTAGGTTAATAAGCTCCTTTACGTAAGTAAATAATAGTTTATTACTTAAGTATTTTAAATAAAATTAAATAGTAGAGAATTATATTTTTTATTATATAAAGGTCTCTCCGGGTTTTTACTTAAGCAGTTTTAATAGGTTAGAAATCTATTTTATAGCGTTTTTAATTTTATTTGCTAAGGTTAGGCTGGCGAACGGGTCTCCATATCGGGATCTTAAAAACTAAAATATCTCTTTAACTAAAAGGGTTATAAAGAAACTTTCTATTAGTAAAATATAGATCTAACTTAGGTCTATATTTTATTAATAGAATGTTTCTTTATAACTCTTTTAGTTAGAAAGATATTTTAGTTTTTAAGATCCCGATGTGGAGACCTATTTTTTAGCAAAACAGGTTACTTAATAACTTTTTATTTATTAGAGTTATAAAAAAACTTTCTATTAGTAAAATATAGAGCTAAGTTAGATCTATATTTTACTAATAGAAAGTTTCTTTAAAACTCTTTTCGTTAAAGAGATATTTTAGATTTTAAGATCCTGATGTGGAGACCCGTTCGCCACACTAGCTAAGGTATAGCTATAAAAGCTATTTAACTTAGTAATTTAGTTTATATAGTTATTAGGTTAGATATCTTTAATAAGGCGCTAGACGTTGCCCTAAATATATAATTTTAAATAGATAATACGCGCTACGTTATTTTTAAATTTTAAATTATATTTTTTAATAATAGTGCTACGCTATTTTTTAAAGTTTTTTTTTTCTTTTTATTCCCTTTAAAGATAGTAATATTAGCGAGTTTCTTAATTCTAGTACTACCTTTAGTATAAAAGGATAATATTATAAGTATTATATAAAGTATATATAGTTCCGTTTATTTACGCTAATTATTTTATTTATCCCCTTATTAGTTATAGTTATTATTATAATAGGGGTTATTACTATAAGATCTGTAGAAGAAATCGTTATATTAGTTTAAGTAAAAAGGTAGGGGCCTACTATAGTTACGGTCGAAGCTAGAGTAGTAAAAAAGGCTATATTTTTAGTATAGGCTATCTATATAATCGTATTAACTTATACTTTAGTAGTAGGTATAAGAGGGGTTATAATATTAGACGCGGCGAATTAAGTTATTAATATTAATATTAAAGTTATTACGGACGTATTATAATTTATATTATATTTTATTATATTTTTAGTTAGTAGTATTCCGTTTGTCTTATAGTTATTATACTAATTTTTTTATTTACAGAAAACGTAATAGTAATAGTTTATATTTTTAGTTTTCTTTTATAAGTTATTATATATAGTTATAAACGTTTAAGTTAAATTATTAATACGCTATTTATATTTTTAGCGCTTTTAGTAAACTACCGCAGATTTACGTTTATAATTATTAACTTTAGTAGTAAGGTTACTTATATTTAATATAAACTTATTAGTAATCTTTTACTAGTATTTTACGTTCTTAATTACTTATTTTAAGTTTTTACAGAGCTCGCTAATCTTAGTAATAATAGTTTAATATATAAAATTATTATAAAAAGTATTTAAGTTAGTAAGCGTAAATTTAGACTTTTTAATTTTACTGTATAATATTTAAAACTAAGTAGTTTTAGTTTTAGTAGTATATAGTTATATAAATAGGTTTTTATAACTAATAAACTAGAAAAAGGGGATTTAAGTATTATAGTTTTATAAGTTATTAGCTATAGCTATAATAGCGTTGCGTAGAGCTTAGAAAATAGTTAGTAAATTAAAAAACTAGTTTTAAAAGTTAAATAATACTTATTTATAAAGTTTTATACTATTAAATATTTTTTTTATAAAATTTTTATAATAAGTATCGTATTTTATAGGTATAAAGTTATTTTTTTTTTAGGGCGATTTTATCTTTAAAGAATAGTATAGCTTATAGCAGTATTTATATTATTAAATTTATTAAATTTAAACTATATAAAACCGTTTACTTTATTAAATAGTATTATAAAATAGAATTTAGGACATTTATCTTTAGTATAAATAATTTTATAATATATACTAAAAAGCTTTAAGTTAATATAGTTTTATATTAAGGTATCAGCTTTTTTAAAATTACTATTAGAAGCTAAGAATTTTTTAAATATTTAATAGAACGGGCTAAAGGTATTATTATAGATATAATATTAACTAAAAATATTTTAGAGTGTTTACGATTAGTCTAGTTAACTATTAGTAATAATTATTTATATATTACTATTTTTTATAACTTTTAGAAGTAGCGGATATAGTAAGCTAAATTATAAATAGTATACGCAGTTTTAGTTATAGGCTATAAGTATATTTTTTACTAAAACTTTTTATAGTAAAGCTAGTACAGTAAAGTAAGTTCTATTAAATATTTTTTTACTAGCGTTATACAACTTCCTAATTAGTTATAATATATTACTAACTAAGTTTAAGTTACTTTACTTACTAAGATTCTGCGTAGTAAAACTTTTATTAAGGTAATTATTAGTATTTAGTATTACTATAATAAGATAATTAATTAAGTAATTTATTATATAGGTTTTATAATAAGCTTAGTTAATATTATAATAAGGCGGTAATAATTTTCTTAGTAATTAGGCTTAGTAATAGTTACAGGCGTATATAGATTTATCTTTTATAAGGGACGTAGTATAGTATAAGGTATATTAAATAATTAATTAATATTAACTATATAAAATACTGCGTAGAGAGCTATAGAGACTCTTGTATAGGTTAACTAGGTATACTAAGGCGCTAGACTTAATTAGAAATATCTTAGCGCCTTAGCTTTACAGCTCCTTAGAGGTCTGTTATATAATATATAAATATATATATACTAATAGGTATTTTATATATATTTATATACTAATTAAATAAATAGTGTGGCTGTGGGAGCACGGGGCAACTAAAAGATATTTTAAAAAAAAAGAGTAGTCTTTTTTATATATTATTACTAAATTTCTTTTGCTTATTATTTTATATATAGCTTTTATATTATTTATAATAGTTTTTTATTAGCTTATTTATATTTTATAGCTAGAGGTTACTACTTTTATTTATATATATAATTTACCTTTTTCGACCTAGCCTTATCTAACTGTTTTAACATATTAAGTATAAAGGTGTATATATACTCTTCCTATATTACGGGTGGGGACATTGGGAAAACCTAAATTAAAAAAGTTACCTTTTTTAAAATAATATAACTTTTTAGTTATAAGGTATATAAATATAAAAAAAATACTATTTTAAAGAGAAATACTAGCGTATTCTATTCACCCTGCTAGGGACTGCTTAGTAAGCCTCTAAGGAGTAAAAAAGTTTAGTAAATATAAAGAATTTTTAGAACTTTATTTTAGAGTATTATAACTTTTTATTTAAGTTGTAAAATTAGCTAATTTTTATATATATTATAATAGTACTTCTAATATATAAGTATATAAAATATTTTTATATATTTATATATATATATATATTTGTATACTAATTAAACAAATAGTGTAGCTGTGGTGGCTCGGGGCGACCAAAAGGGGTTTCAAAAAAGGAGGAATATATTTATATATTATTTATATAATTATATGGCCGACAACTACTGTTATAACCTGTTAGTTATTTTTTTAATTTTATTTTTATATAAAATAGAGGTTGTATTTATTCTTATTACTTTTTACTTTGCCTATATATACAGGTAGTATAGCGTTTAATAATAATTAACTTTTTATTTATAATTATAAATCCTTTTTTACTTATAAAAATAATTAATTACAATACTAAGTACGCCTACCCGCCTGTTTAGTCTATATAAATTATACTTATAGGCCCCCCTAGAACTTTTAAATATTAATTACTCTAATATTTTTACCTATTAAAGGCTTTACTATTTATTACTTTTACTATTATTATTAATTTTATACTTAGCTTTTAATTATTGCGTACACGGTTTAGCACTTAATAGAGTTCCCTTACTACGTTTGTACCCCTGGATTGTCGTCTAGGCGTACTTATTACTTTTCGATTATTAATTTTATCTTCGCCTCTACCGTATTTCTTATACTAAAAAGTATCTGGTATATCTATAAAATATATATTTTATTTATTAACTTTACTATAAACTGTATATTATATTTCTTTATTTTTTTTATTTTTATATTTTTATTTATTAAAGCTACTACTATTAAAGCTGCTACTACTAATACTATTAATTTAATATTTATAACTTTAACAGTTTCTTTTATTAATAATTTAATTAGTTTATTAGGCTAGTATCTATTATTAACAATAGCTATAACTTTATTTAATAAATTATAATTAACTTCTCTAGCTACTAAACGGATAAAATTAGTTATCTTTAAATAAATAAGGTACTTATACAAGTAAGTATCTACTAGAATCGTGTCTTTATTACTTGTAAAGTAGTAAAATACTATAGGAAGAGCTTAGGTAACTATACTAAACGCTATTTTAGAAGCTTTAAGATTAATTAAGATACGTATTTTATTATTATTAGTATTTATAAAAAGAGGACTGTACTATATAGGAACTAGATATTTAAAGAATAATAAGAATAATATTTTAAAAAGTATTTTTTATTTAATAAACTTTTAACTATATTAACTGTAAGAATAGAGGAGAAATATATAAGTAGTAGTAGCTACTATACTTTACGTATTTCTCCTTTATAAACAAACATAGTATTTTTACTAATTTTTTTTATTTTTTTACCTTAATATTTTTTTAGGGGGGCGCGCTAAGTATACTAGTATATTAGTAACTAGCGTATTACTATACCTTTTTTAATTTAGCTTTATTTAACTTTTTTAATATATTAAGTATAAAGGTATATATATACTTCTTCTTTTTTAAACCCCTTTTAGTCGCTCTAAACCACTACAGCTACACTTTTTATTCGATTAATATATAAATATATATATATATATAATTATATATAAAAGTTATTTTTTTAAATTATTAATAATAAATAGATAGTAATAAATTACTGGTATTTAGTATAGTACCCTTTAGTTTCTATAACTACCTTATAATAGTTAGGGAGGGATAAAATATAGTTATTAATAACTTCTTATAGTATATTATTCTACTTCTTAATAATAGCTTTTTTAAAGGCCTCTATACTATTTAAACTTAATCCTATACCTAAATTACCTATATATCTTTTATTTAGTCTAGATTGTAATATATCCTATATATATTTAATAGGATTTAAATCTGGACAATAGACTAGATAAGAAAAAGTATAATTTTATTATATTTAAACTAGTTTAAAATGTTTATTATTTTATGAATAGGGACGTTATGTTATTAAAATTACTAACCTAAATTAATATTAATATAGGGATTATAATATTTATATATTTATATATAAATTAAATAAAAGGGTGTGGCTATAGTGGCTGTGTAGGCAACTAAAAGTAGTTTTAAAAAAGAAGGAGTATATATATACCTTTATACTTAATTATGATTATAATTATAATATAATATAATATTATATATATATATATTATTATTCTATTAATAAAAATAGGGGTAAAAAAACTTTATAAAACTTATCTATTTTTATATTTAGTATAACTATAGGATTATAGACTTTATTTATATAATTCTTACTAGTAAAAAAAGTATTATTATTAAATATTTTAATAAATACTAAATTACTTCTTTTATCTATCTAAATTATAATTTAAATTTATAAGATAAGGTCTTTGCGTATAAAATAATTAATATAATTAATATTAAAAACCTAAAACTATAACTTAAAAATATATAAAAAGTTATATATTTTAATATTTTTAAAAATTAAAATAACTTACTTAGTAATTAGCTAATAGCTAGTTCTTTTTTAATTTTATTATTACTTCTTTTTTTATAATATTATCTATTCTTTTATTCCCTTTATATTACTTACTATTTAAAGAGTATAATTTTTTTTTAATTTATATTTTATATATTTTTTTTAGTATATTTTAACCATTTTTTAATATCTTTTTTTAATTATATATTTTTTATTACTTATATTAATTATATAACTTTTAGTTTTTTAAAATTCTACGTAATTATCTAATTATATTCTTTAAATTATTTTTTAATAATATACTTTTATTTTCTTTTTTAAAATTTCTAGTTACGTTTTTATTTATAACTTTTTTATTTTTTTTATTAACTATTTTATACTCCCTATATAAACTTTTCTTGTATTATATTTATGGTTTTTATTTTTTTTTATTTTTAATACGTTTTATAGCTCTATAAATAATAGTAAAAAATATTTTTTAAAATGTAAATTATTATAGAAATAGAAGTATTTATTTTTAAAAGTAAATTTATTTTATATTTAAGTTTTAGTAGGGTAGTATAGTAGGTAGATATTTAAAAATATATAAATTTATTAAATTTTTAACGTTATTTATATATTAAAGGTTTAATTCCTCTCTTTATTATAAGTATTCTTTAAATACGCTTATTTTATTAGTAAAAAATAAAATTTTTAAAAGTATAGGGTACTATTAAAAAATTAATATAAAACTATAAAAAACTAAAATCCCTAATATAGAATATATTATATTTTTAAATATATTTTACTATTTAAAGTTAGAAAATAAAAATTTATTTTTAAATAGGACTAGCGTAGTAAACTAGACCTAATTATATTTAGTTTAGTAATTTAATAACTATTTAACAATATATTAATTTAAAAATTAAAAAGCTAGTTATTAGTTTACTTAGCAGATAAAATACTTTTTTTAAATAGTTAGACAGCCTTAATTAAAGGCTTATTTTTAAAAAAAAAATATTTAAGTTTTAAAATATTTACCGCTATTTTAAAGAAATAAAAGTTTAAGTTTATAAAAATTAAAAGATATTATTATATACTATAATATTAATAATATAATATATAAGTAATAATTATATAAGGCTTTATACTATTTTTTTAATTAATATAATTTTATTATTAAATTATTAATATATTTTAAAAACTTAGTTACGTAACTTATACTAGGCCTAAAAAAGTATAGTTAAAATTTTAGTTAAATATATTTACTAACTAAAAAGTTATAGGAACTTAAAAAAGGGGTTAAAAAATTTATTACATTTAGGTAATTTTTATTTATTATAGGTAATAGATTAAATATAACTAAAATTTTAAAATACGTTTCTACTATTTTCTTTTTAAAATAATATAATTTACGTATTTATAGGCTTAGTAATTAATTTTATATTAATTTTTAAAAAAAGTAATTTTTTTAATTTAGGTTTTTCTAATATCCTCCCCCTATAATATCCCTTTTAGTTATCCTAAATTACTATAGCTGTACTTTTTATTCTATTAATATTATATATATATATATATATATATATATATATATAATTTAAATTACTATATTATATAAAGAGAGATAAAGTATACTATTAAAATACTAGTTTAAAAAAGGTATAAGCTAAAAAAAGTTATTTTTTTAGATATAGTTAAAAACAATAAGCATATATAAAAACTATAAAAAATATTTATATTATTATATATATATTTATATATTTATATATTTATTAAATAAAAGAGTATAACTATAGTAGCTTTTTTTTATATGAAGCTACGCTTTTAGTAAAATACTTATATTTTTTAAAAAATAATTATTAATTATTATAGAAGTTTCTATAAAACGGCTTTATAATTCTTTAGGTATTATAATAAAAAATATAGTATATAGTTATATATTAACGTATTATACTAAAAGTATTTTATTATTATAATAAATTATAATAGTAGTATATAAGTAAATATTACTTTTTAGTCTAGTACGCAGCGTCTAATTAAAAAAAAATAGTAGTAATAGCTTATATTATTACTAGTATATTATAAAGTATTAATATACGTAGGCGTCCCCGGTACTATATATATAATATATATATATATTTATATATATATTTATATATTAATTAAATAAAAAAATATAGCTATAGTAGCTATATAGGCGACTAAAAGGGGTTTTAAAAAAGGAGAAGTATATATATACCTTTATACTTAATGTATTAAAAAGGCATAAAATATAAAATAGTATAATAAGTATATAACTATACCGGGTGGCTATATTAAATGTGTTTTTATAAATATTACTATAAAGGTATATATATACTTCTCCTTTTTTAAAACCCCTTTTAGTCGCCTGTATAACTACTATAGCTATACCCTTTTATTCGATTAATATATAAATATATATAAATATTACTATATATACTATATTATAATATAGATAAACAACACTATAAAAATAATATTTATAATAACTTTTATATAACTAGATTTATTATTATACTAGTAATAAAGAAGTTTTTAGTAAAAACTTTTTATTAACTATAGGGAGGTAACAAAAAAAAGCGTAATTAAAAAAGACTAAATTTTAAAAGTTTAATAACTCTATAAATATTAAATATAATAATAAATATATATATATACTAATTAAATAAATAGTGTGGCTGTAGTAGCTAGGGGTAACTAAAAGGGATTTTAAAAAAGGAGGAGTATGTATATACCTTTATTTAAATATAATAATTTAAAGCTAAATATATTAATAGGAAAAGTTATAAAATATAAAATAATAAATTTTAATTAGGATTAGCGTATTTATATTCTTAGTTATATAGGCTTACACTTACGCCTTTTATTTTACTTATATTTACCTATTAATAACTTTTTATCTAGCTTATTAAATTAGCTAAAAAAATATATATTAATTACTATTGTATATATATTACTTATATATATTTTTGGACACATTAAGTATAAAGGTATATATATACTCCTCCTTTTTTAAAATCCCTTTTAGTCGTCCGGAGCCACTACAGCTATACTATTTATTTAATTAATATATAAATATATTACTTTTATAAATATTTATAGTATAGATATATAATATTTCACTTAATATTTATATACTAATCAAATAAATAGTGTAGCTGTGGTGGCTCGGGGCGACCAAAAGGGGTTTTAAAAAAGGAGAAGTATATACATGTCTTCATTATTATAGTCCTAATTTATAGTTAATATTATATTATTATTATTAATTAATATATACTCGAAATTAGACTAACCTAGTTAGGTAATAATAAAATATTAGTTATTTAGTAATTTTTATAGTCTAAAATTTAAAATAAAATATATTTAACAAATTTTTACTATATAAAAGATTATAAGACTTTAAATTAATTAAAATATAAAAAGTATTTAGGCTATTACTTATTTAATATAATAGTAAATTAAATAATTATTTTATTTTAAACTTATTATATACTTGTACTTTTATTTAGGGTTTTAAATTTTTTAAAAATAAGTTAACTATATAGTTTTCTAAATAACGTTCAAAATCTCTAAACTAGGACTTTTAATTCTAAATTTAAATTGCTAAATATTTAGGTAAGATATTATATCTAAAAATTAGTTAATAAATATTAGATAGTAATTTCTAATATATATATATTTTATAGTTAATTTTATACGCTAGATAAAAAGTTATTAATACGTAAATATAAGTATAAAAAAAGTTATAAGTTTAAGACTATATAACTAAGGCTATAAATATGCTAAGCCTAAATAGGTTTTATTATATTATATTTTATTACTCTTTCTATTACAATATTTAGTTTTAAATTTTTAAAATAAAGGTATACACATACTCCTCCTTTTTTAAATCCCTTTTAGTCGCCCCGAGCCACTATAACTACACTTTTTATTCGATTAATATATAAGTATATTAAGTTTTTAAATTTAATATTTATAGAGTTATTAAACATTTAAAAACTAATCTTTTTTAATTATACTTTTTTAGTCACCCTACTGTACTTTTATAAAGCTCTAGAGTATTACGGTAAAATTTAACTTTTATAAGTAACTTATAAATATAAAATAAATAATAACTATAATAGCTATAGACTATAGTTTTATAAAAGAAGAGCTGGTTAAGTATATACTATACTTATACTAGTACTAGCACTAGCACTAGTATAATATAGTAATAGTAATATTATTAACCTATATAGTTATAAAAGTAATAAATCCTAAAAGTTCTATTATAGGTAACCTAAACTATATTTATAGATAGATATATATTTATATATTAATCAAATAAAAAGTGTAGCTATAGTGGCTTGGGGCGACCAAAAGGGGTTCGAAAAAGGAGGAGTATAGGTATACTTTTATACTTAATAGATAGAAGTAATAGCGTTTAGCCATAGTAAAAGACTAAAATAACTCTAATTATATTAAGTTTAAAGATATAATAGCGTAGTATATAAACATAGCTACTTTAGTAGTATAGCTATAAAGTATAAGAAATCTAGTAAAGATAGTATTAGTAAAAATATTTTAAGGGCTAGCTTAAAGGTAAGAAAAGAAGAGAGCTATATATAAAATATTAATTAATAATAACTAGTATATATAGGAGGTAAATATAATAAATAAATATACTATATTTATATATTAATTAAATAAATAGTGTAGCTATAGTAACTCGGGGTAACTAAAAGGGGTTTTAAAAAAGGAGGAGTATATATATGCCTTTTTTATAAATATACCAATAATATACTAAAAGGAGAGAGGGAAGTATTATAAAATGTCTATAAGTATAGGTAATATAATATATAATAATTTAAGTATAAAAGAAATAGGTAGTTTATATTAAAAAGGCATAAAAAAGTTTCTATCTTATTATATATATATATTTATATATTAATCGAACAAATAGTGTAGCTGTAGTAGCTCAGAGCAACCAAAAGGGGTTTCAAAAAAGAAGGAGTATATACATACCTTTATATCTATCTTATTATATACTTATAGTAGGGCGAAAAAAAAAATAAAAGAAAAAAGATATCTTTTTTAAAATAATATAACTTATTAACTTATAGTTTTAGTAATATAAAAAAAGTACTATTTTAAAAAGAAAAACTATTATATTTAATTTATCTATATAGGGGCCGTTTACTAAGGACGTTAGGAGTACAAAAAATTATTAAATATAGAGAATTTTTAGAGTTATACTTTAGGCTATACTAATTTTTTATTTAAGGTATAAAATTGGCTTATTTTTATATATATAATAATAGATACTATATTTTATTAGTATATAGACTATTTTTATATATTAGTATATTAATTATATAATTATTAATAAAAGTTAAATTTTTTTATTTTTAATAATAGACTAGTAAATAATATATTACTAGTAGTAAAAAGGTATATATATACTCCTCCTTTTTTAAAAACCCTTTTAGTTGCCCCGAGCCACCACACCTATACTATTTCTTTAATTAATATATAAATATATATTACTAGTATTTAGTATAGTATCTCTAAGCTTCTATAACCGCCTTATAATAGTAAGAAAGTAATAAAATATAATTATTAATATTATTTTATACGATATTAATACTACTTTTTAATAGTAGCTTTTTTAAAGACTACTATATTATTTAAACTTAACTCTATACCTAAATTACTACTATATCTTTTATTTAGTCTAGAGTTTCCACTCCTAAGCAAGAGTATAAAAGGCTTATTTATTCTTTTATATTTTATTTTTATCGCGTTTTACTCCGCCTACTAATATTATAAACTAATAACGTTATTATAAACTTATTATATAATTTAAAGTAATATTTTTTTACTTAATTCTGCGCTAAGCCTCTATATTACCCGTTAAACTTTTTACTAAAATAATAATACTACCTAAAGGCCCGCTAGTAGAATAAGTTATATATATACCTAGCTTATTTAGTAGCTTTATAAAAAAAAAAAAAAACTATACTTACTATTATTAGCACCTACGCCGCCTATAGGTAAAAAAAGAAAAATACTTACCGCCTAATTAGTAACGCTTACTAGTTAAAAATAAGAGTATATCTAGCATTACCCGGCCCTATAATAATATATTATTTAGTTAAAAGTATTTTAAATTCTAAGCGTATACTCCTAAATATATATTATCTTATTTATTTAGTTTTAATATTATCTAAAACTTACTATAAGTTTTTTATACTATTTACTCTTTTCTATTTTTTATATACACCTTATAGTCTCTACCTAAATAAAAAAGCTCTTTTTTATATATTAGTCCTTTTAGTAGTATACGCTAAGTATATAACTAAATATATAAAAAGTAACGAACCTTTACTTTTTAATTTAGCTAGTAGCTATTTTAGGTACTATCTTAATAAGTCGCTTATAGAAAGATTTATTAATTATTAGAATACTATAGACTACCTTTAAAGCCGAAATTATAGTATTACTATATAGTTTTTATGTAATTTTATTAATAAAAGGCGCGTCTATAATAAGAATAGGTAATAGATTTTTATTAGTAGCTTAAGGTATAACAGCAGTAATAGTAATAGTATAAAATAACTTAAAAAAAACTAAATAGATATTTAGCAGAATTTTAAAAAGTAAAAAATAATATAGTATAGAGTGTAGATAGATAGCTAGACTTATATAAAGGCTAGATATTATAGGCTTTAAGCACTAGCCTAATAACTCTATTAGTTCTAAAATTTACACGCCTAGTAACCCCTAGGTTAACTAACCGCCTTATATATAATTATAAGTAATTACTAATCTATAAATATAGATTAGAGTATAAGTATTACTATATTTAGTAGGGCACTATAACCCTTACTAAAAGAAAGGAGTATAACTTTTAAGGGTTTAAAATTTACACTACTTATATATAGCCTCGTTATATATAAACTATTTAGTATTTACTAAGTTCTTATTATTATATTATACCGCGGCTTTATAAAGCTCGCGAAGTACGTTAATTAAGTCTAGAGTTTAATAAACTCTATATATTTTTAATAGGATTTATATCTGGACTATAGTCTAGATAGGGGAAAAGTAAAATTTTATTATTTTTAAACTAGTTTAAAACGTTTATTACTTTATAAATAGGGGCGTTTTTTTATTAAAATTACTATGCTAAATTAATATTAGTTTAAAGTTTTAATTATTATATATTATAATAATATACTTATATAATTATATTAAAAAAAAGAGTAAAGAAATATATTAAGTTACTTATCCCTTCTTATCTTTAGTTTATCTTAGAGTATAAGAACTATATTTATATAATCTTTACTAGTATAAAAAAAGAGAAAAAGTAGATATTTTAATAAATACTAAATTACTTCTACCTTTTATCTAAATTATATTCTAAGCTTATAGATTAAAGTCTTAATCTATAAAATAATTAATATAACTATAAAGATATACACATACTCCTCCTTTTTTAAAACCCCTTTTAGTCGCCCCGAGCCACCACAGCTACACTATTTGTTCGATTAATATATAAATATAATTAATATAACTAATATAAATAAACTAGAACTATAATATAAATATATATAAATAGTTATATATTTTAATATTTTAAACAGTTTAAATAACTTATTTTATAATTAACTAACAGTTAATTCCTATTTAATTTTATTATTAAACCTTTTTTTATAATATTACTTGTATTTTCATTATTTTTATATTACCAACTTATTAAGACATATTATTTTATTAATATTTATATTCTTAATATTTGTTATATTTTCTTTAGTATATTTTAACCTTTTTTTTAGTATTTATTTATTAATTCTAGATTTTTTTTCTATAGTAATGTTATAATCCTCCTCTTTTAAAACGCTTTAGATAGATTTATTTTAAAATATATATACTATTTTCTATATATATATTTATATATTAATCGAACAAATAGTGTAGCTGTGGTGGCTCGGGGCGACCAAAAGGGGTTTCGAAAAAGGAGGAGTATGTGCATGCCTTTATTACTATTTTCTAATAATAGTCTTTTAATTACTTTTTTAAGACTTTTAATTAAGTTTTTATTAATAACTCTATTTTCTCTTTAAGTTATTTCAGAAACTCTATCCCTCTTAACTTTATTTATATTATTATTATTATATTTTTATGTTTAATAATTTGTAAAGTATTATAAATACTATTAAAAGTTGTTTTTAGAGTATGAATAATTATTAAAATAGGATATTAGTTTTTAAAAGAAGTTTAATTTTAGATTTAACTTTTATTAAATTTAGTAATATTATATATATATATTTATATATTAATCAAATAAATAGTGTGGCTGTGGTGGCTCGGGGCGACTAAAAGGGTTTTCAAAAAAGGAGAAGTATGTGCATACCTTCATACTCAGTGTCAAAAAAAAGTAATATTATAAGAATATAGAAATCTAGGTTTATAAAATTTAAAAGATATTATTATATATTATAATATTAATAATATATTACGTAATTATTAATTATATAAGAATTAAATTTTTACTAGTTATATGAATTTATTATTATATAATAAACTCTAATTAAAATTTAGGTTACGTGACCTATACTAGTATTAAAAGGAGATAGTAGAAATTATAGTTAAATATATTTACTAACTAATAGGTTATAGTGGCTTAAATAAGGGGCTATAAAAATCTCTCTATTTACGTAATTTTAATATCTTTTACGTATCTAATATATAGTACCTTAAATTTTTATATAATTCTTTATAATTTTATCTTTAATATAGTATTATTTATATATTTTTAGGTATATTATTTAATTTATTATAAATTATTAAAATAGATATCTATTTTAATATATTATTTTTTTATTATCCCCTGTAAAATTACTAGCGTAAAATAATATTAGTATATTAAATATAATTATAATTATAATATAATAATAATATAATAAAGGCATATATATACTCCTCCTTTTTTAAAACCCCTTTTAGTCACCCTGAGCTACTACAGCTACACTATTTGTTTAATTAGTATATAAATACAAATATATAAATATATATTATATTTATATATTATTTAAATAAAGTAGTGTAGCTATAGTAACTTAGGACAACGAAAGAAGGTTTTAAAATAAGAATAGTATATATATATCTGTCGTAATATTAAGACTTATATACTCTTACTAATTATAGGTTAACTACGTAACTAGATTACCTAATTACTCGCCTATTATATATATATTTAATCTTAATTATCTTATTTTATAGATAGTATTAATTTACCTTTTATTTTAAAAATAAGTATTATTTAGTTTATTATAGTTATAAGCCCGGTATTTTAAAACTATAGAATAATTCTCCCTACGCGACTTAATACTAGTAGATATTTATTTTTATATACTTTAATTATTCCTTACCGTTGTACTAATATATTTAATTATTAAGCTAAGTCTCTCCCTTTCTTCTTTATTTACCTATTAATTAGTCTATTATAATAACTAATTTAATTCTAATAGGGCTCTATTAGCTAATAAGCTATTTAAGTTATCCTAATTAGTATATATAATTTTAATTTTTTACTATATAGAAAGGGATCTAGAAAAATATTAATTTTAATAAAAAGAATATTACCTCTATAAAAAGTTATTAACTATAGTACCTTTTACTCTCTATTTAACTAGTTCTTTAAAATACTAATTCTATAATTAATATATAATATAAAAAGGATTTTAAGTAATATAAAAAATAAGTACAGTAGTACTTTATATAAATAGTAGAATATAGAGTACTATTTACTAATTAGTTTATAAATAATAATTATTTTAAGAATTTTATAGACTAGGTAAATAAGATAGTATACTTTAATATTTTAGGGCTAACGATAATTAAAATTTTTAATTACTAAAAGTAAATACTTTAAGAGATAATATATATACTTAGAGCTAATTTAATATTAACTAATACTAATATATAAAATTTAGTGCAAGTGTAGCACTATACTTATATTAAAAAGACTAAGTATAGAAGATAAAATTTTAAGTAATAATATAATAAATAAAAACTCCTTTATAGAAAGGCGCGTATATATAAAATATATAACGTAAAAGGAGAAATAACTATTTATAATCTTTTAAATATACTAGGGTAAAGAATTGCCCTTAATTAAGTATAATTAATAGAGTATAATATTACGCATAATTTAATGCTTAGATAACCCCTTTTAACTTTTAATAAAATTAAAAACGTCTTTATTATAATATTTTACTAGTAGTCTTTATACACTAATTATAGAAAAGGATTAATAATATTTATAATATTTAGTATATATAGCTTTAATATTAACTTAAGTACTAGTAAAAATTAAAATAAGTATTAAACTAAGTATAAGTCTACCTATTTATACTTAGAATTTACTTATTATTACTAGAAGATAAAGGCATGTATATACTCCTCCTTTTTTAAAATCCCTTTTGGTCGCCCCGAGCTACTACAGCTATACTATTTATTCGATTAGTATAAAAATATATTATTAGAAACTAATTTATTATTATAGGCTTAAAATTATAGTTATAGAAAATTATCTAAAAGAATTATTACTAATTATACTTTTTAGTACTAATATAAAGAAGATTTTTAATTATTTATAATAGACTAAATATACTAACCTATAAATAAAAATTAAAAATTAAATACTAATACTAAAATAGTATACCTAAGAAAGATCATAATAGCTATTAGAGATTTTTTAATACTTATATCTATTAAAAAGAGTATAAGAGTTTATAGTACTATAATATTTAGTATATACTCTCTTTTAGGAAGTACTATTTTAGATAGTAATACTACTATATATTTTATTAATAATACCTTAATACTTATGTCTAAAATATTTAAAAAAGTAACTAAGATTAAAAGTATTAAAACTAATATATAAATATTAGTAATTATTAAAATAGGTAACTAAATTCTAAAGTAAGTCTTGTATAATATAAATAGCCCTTAAATCGAGGTTTTAATACTTAAAAATATTATAATAGTAAAAAGCTTTTATATTAATATTATTTCTAAAGCTTATTTAGAGAAGATTAGTATTTAGTATTTAAATTTTAATTATACTTTATATATAGGTACGCTAAAGTAAAATATTATTTTAAAAAATATATAATATAAGTAAAATTTTATATTTATTAAATATAAGCTAATTACCTTCTACCCTATAATTAATACTGTAATAGATAAATATAAAACTTAAAATTTATAAATTAATTATTTTTATATTAATAATAAGCAGATATAGTATTAGTAATTAGAGTATTTAAAAAAAAAAAAAAAAAAAAAAAAAAAGTTATATTATAAGTATTAGTGTAGTATACTTAGAATATTAATATTAATAGTTTTAAGTATAAAGGTATACACATACTCCTCCTTTGTTAAAACCCCTTTTAGTCGCCCTGAGCCACTATAGCCACACTATTTATTCGATTAATATACAAATATAAATATTAATAGTATAATTTATTTAAAATATACTTACTATTCTACTACTTATATAATATAAATAATTTTTAAAAGACTAAGAGAATAATTACTACGGCTATTCTTTTAAGTATTATAGAACTTCTTTAATATATTAATAAATAGATTAGGCAAGTAATAGAGTATAATCTTAAAGAATAACTTTAGTAAAAAGATTTATAATTATAACTTTTACTTAAAAGGTTTAAAATTAATTATAAAAGTCTTTAAGAACTTTACTAAGTTACTTTTTATATAATATAATTTTAGAATCTATATACTTATTTAAAATAATAATACTACTATAATACTATAGTATAGTTATTTATACTTTAAAAAATAAGTAGCTAATTAGAGAATTAAGCTTATTATAACCTTACTATATACTTATAAGCTAAATAGTACTACTAAGAGGGTAAATTAAAAAATAATTCTAAAAATAATTAAAATATAATTCAGCGCTAATTTATTTACTAAGTTTTAACCTAAAATAATAAATACTATAATATGTTTATATAGAATAAGTTTATTATTATTTTATAAAATATAATTACTAAATACAGTATTTAATAGTTAGTTTAAGTAGTACTTTAAATAATAAAAGTCTATAATTATAAAAAATATAACGGTAGATTTACGCTTTAATAAAAATAAAATTTATATATATAGCTACTATATTTACCTTTTAAATAAGAAACGCTTAGTAGGCTATAATAATTATAGATTTATATTAATATATTAATCGAACAAATAGTGTGGCTATAGTAGCTCGGGGCAACCAAAAGGGGTTTTAAAAAGAAGGAGTATGTGCATGCCTTTATAGTAGATTTAAAATAAATCTATAGGGTTTTATTAAGTATATAGTAAACTATTATACTTCTAATATTTATAGAATATAGCTCCTAGTATATAATTAAGTAATTATAACTTAAAATATTATTTTTAATAAGAAGCTTTTCTATAAGGGGCTATCTAATTATAGAATATCTAAAAAAATATAGTTTTAGTTATTAAGGTATTTTATCTTATAAAGAGAAGTAAAGTGTAGCGTCGAGACACTAGTCTAAAAAAGGTATAGGCTAAAAAAAGTTATTTTCCTAGATACAGTTATAAAAATAAGCGTGTAAAGAACTATAAAAAATATATTTATTATAGTTAGATTTAAACTTACAGCTACGGCGTGTGGCTTAGGTATTTTATAAAAATAAATTTAAAGACTTAAGTATTGTATTTAATAATATACGCTTACTAAGCTAGTTTAATAAATAGATAAAATATAATAAGTGTCTAAACTCTATTTATAAACTTAGGGATACTAATTATTGTTAGTATAAAAAAGTAATAGGCTAAACCGCTTTTAATACTACTAAGACTTTAATAGCTATATAGAATAATTATTTAGCTAGTAATTATTTAAAAATTTATATAATATTAGATAAATAATTAAGACTTATAATTTTAGAAATAACGTTAGTACTAGATATTATTTAAAGTAATTTTATAAGTAATTTAGGAGTATCTAATAGCTATTAGAAAATATATAAAATTAAAAAAGCTAGTTTATTAAATTTTAAGAATAATTTTTAAAATTTAAAGTATAATTACTCTATAACTATCTCTTAAATTATAAATAACGCTTTTACTATTATAAGTAAAGTAAATATACTACTAGCTTAATATAACTAAAGGCGTAATTAGGGTTAAGTAATATAATTAAGTAAAAAGCTGTAATAGTAAAAATCTAAAATTAAATATATAAATTTATCCCTGCGCAGGAGGCAACCTAAAAATAATAATTTAGGTAATTAGCTAAGGGATAGAATAAATTTTATAAGTACTTATATAGTAATCGCGGATTTATAAAATAATAATTTTTAAATTAATTTTATATATACATTCTTTTTTAGCGCTATAGAGGTATAGACTAAGCTATAATTATATATTACTATTAGTACTATAATAATAGTTATAATACTTAAAAAAATATTTAAAATATTATTTTTTAATTACTTTACCCGCCGTAATTTATATTATATATATAAAAATAATTTGTCTTTATTACCTATTACGTAAAAGTAGATTGCTTTATATTTTTTTAGTAACAGATTTAAATAAGCCTTATATATTAAAATTAATATAGTTTTAAAGAAAGAAATTTAGAAAGGGATTACTAAAGTAGAAATAAATAACTAATTTTTACTATTAAAATAGGTCTAGACTTATAAATTTAATTAAAATAGATATTTTATTAAGTGTAAAGTATATATTATTATAAAAGATAATCTTTAAAAAATTAATTTTGTATACTTAATATATACTACTATACTTATAGTAAGATTATTTTACACTATAATACCGCTTATAGTAGAATTTAATTTAGAAATTTTATAGTATAATATTACTAAAATATTTTTTTATACTCTAATATTAATAGACAATCTAGTAATATATAAATTATTTAATAGATTTAAAAAGTAAGGTATATACGTTAAACTTAATTAAGTATTATATAGCCTATACGACTCGCCTTACTTTTTGTATAAAAAATTCTTAAACTTACTACGCGTTATTTCGCTTATAGTATTAATAAAATAGTTTTATTTTTTCTTTAATTATAAAAAGATAAATTTTATTTTATTTTATTATATAAAGAGAGGTAAAGTATAGTACTAAGACACTAATCTAAAAAAGGTATAAGCTAAAGAAAGTTATTCTCCTAGATATAGTTATAAAAATAAGCGTATATAAAAATTATAAAAAAATATTTTATTTTAGTTAATTAACTTACAGTTATAGTATATAGCTTAGTATATAGCTTAGCGTATTTAAGTTTAGTATACTAGAGCTACCGTCGCTTCTACTCTTTTTTTTTTTTTTTAGGCTAGGCTGCTGTAGTACTATTATACTATAATATACTTACTCTACTATATTATTATTATTATTATTAAAGTTATTATATAATAGGGGTTAATATATTAACGTAAATACCGGCGTAGTATTTATTTTTAGTAGTTTATAGGGTATAGTTAACTAATCTTTATTATAAGTATACTAACAGCGACTTTACGTATTATAATTAATTTTAAAAATAAAACTATAATAACTAAGTCTTATATACCTATTTATAAAAATATATCTAATAATAATCTTTGCGTATAAGTAGTAAAAGTAATTATAAAATATTTATTACGTATACTAGCGTATAGAGGCCTTAATATACTAAAAAGAAAATACTATAATACTATATACTACCTACTTACTAGAGCTAAGAAAGATAGATATATAGTACTAATAAATAGAGAAGGTATTAAACTATATTTACTAGTATAGTATATCTAAATACGGTATACTATAAATAATAACTATAATATTAGTTTAGTTATACTATAAGGTAATAAGCTATAATAGCTTATAATTAGGTTATATAGAGAAGAGATAATAGAAAAATAAAAAATAAAATTTATATTAGAGATAATAGATAGGGTATAGTTAAAAAGAGTACTTAACGTAGTAGTAGCCGCTAAATTATATTAAATAATCTACTACTAGTAGTAGTAGGTAATAAAATATAAAATAGATATAGTAGTTACTGCGCGTTAAAGGAAGAAAGAAAAAATAGATAGGTATAGGTTTAGATTTAAATTTAGGTTGTATATACGCCTAAGTATTAGTAGGTATTTATATATTAATAGGCGGAGGATTCGGAGGACTATATATTATATTTGTATATTAATTAAACAAAAGTGTGTGGCTATAGTAGCTGTATAGGCGACTAAAAGGGGTTTTAAAAAAGGAGGAGTATATGTATACCTTTATAACGGAGGACTATATTACATATAAATAAATAGTAACTCTTTAATACTATCTATATTATTTAGAAAAAAACTAACTTAATAGTTAAATATAAGATAATAACTATCGTTTACAATAGGCAAAGCCGTAAAAACACTACCTTTTTTTTTTTATATATATATAGACGATATTCTGCTACTATATTATAAAAATTATAAAATAATAGTAAAGAAGCTCTAAAACTAGATTACTTTAAAATATAAAATTAAAGTAAAAGGGTCTATATAATAGTTTTTTAGAGTTAGGGTAATCTATAATTATAAAAATAAAATAATTATACTTATCTATAATATATATATTAATAAGATTATAGAAACATTTAGCCTTAATACTAGTAGTAGCTTTTTAGAGATACCTTTTCTTTTAAAAAAGTTTATTAAATTTACTAAAGAAGCTACTAAGTAGGTTATTAAGTAATATTAGAAATATATAGAATTAGTTTTATATATAGTAATTATACTTCGCCTAAATATTATATTTATAATTTTAAAACTATTATAGTTTTTAATAAATTTAAGCCTATAATAGGTGGGGTGGTATAATAGGTAAGTACCTAGAAATATATTAGGTTTATAGAATTTTTCGAATTTTTGTTATTATTTATATATTAAAGATTTAATTTCTTTTTTTATTATAAGTATTTTTTTAAATACGACTATTTTATATAGTAAAATATAAAGTCTTTAAAAATATAGAGTACTACTAAGAAATTAATATAAGACTATAAGAAGCCGGAATCCTTATATAAAATACGTTATATTTAATAATATAAATAAGGTATCTTACTATCTAAAATTAAAGGAGATAAAAATCTATTCCTAAATAGGCCTAGCGTAGCGATCTAGACCTAATTAGGTAATGGATTAGTAGTGTAATATAACTTTATTTAGTAATATATTATTTAAAAATTAAAGAGTTAATTATTAGTTTACTTAAGAAATAAAGGACTTTTTTTAATACTTAGGTAGTCTTAATATAAAAGGCTTATTTTTTTTTTTAAAAAAAAAGCTTATAACACTTTACTACTATTAATAGGATAATTATTTACCTCTATTATACCTGCTAGTAGGTAATTTAATATAAATAATATAATAGATCTAATTTTATAATTTATAAAAACGTATTAATTACTAATAACTTTAATATAAGATAATTATTTTACTGCTATATTATAATATTATTTAGGGATATAATTTTTTAGTAAGTAGCCAGATAGACTATTATTACTACTTTAATAATAGAAGCTAAGCTAATTACTTTAAAATATATAAGTAAAAAAGTAATAGCTTTAAAGCGCCTTTTTTATAAAATTATATTTAATTTAAGATTTATTTAGAGAATCTACTTTAATAATTAATAAATAGTTAGGCTTATAGTTAGAGCTAATAAAAATTATAATTAAATTATACTATATTAATATTTAGAATATATAGCTGCGGTAAGAATATATAAAAAAATTATTTAAAATAATTTATTTATAAACTAAAAATATACCTACTAATAGATTAATAAAGGCACTTACGCGATAATAATTTATATATTTTAAAAAATTAAATAAAGGTATATATATACTCCTCCTTTTTTAAAATCCCTTTTAGTCGCCCCGAGCTACTACAGCTACACTATTTGTTCGATTAATATATAAAGATTTAAAAAAACTACTTAATCTATAAGATATATAGTTACTAATTATTAAATAGGTAAAAAAATAAATGGAAAAGAGCCTATTAGATTTTATCTATCCTAAAAATAATAGAAATCTAAAAAAATAAAAAAAATATATTATAAAAAGAGTAGATAATTATAACTATAGAATAGCTAAAGTCTTATTAAGTAGCTTATATAGCTAATAATACTTTTTTTTAAGCTTTAGTTAAATAGAGATGCCCGCTTAGAGTCTAAAATAAATAAAAATAGTTAAAAGTTTATATAAAAGGACCTTAGTTATAAAGATATAACTTATTTTTTTTTCACTACTTTAATAGAGTAGGATAATTATAATTATATTATTACTACTTTAATATTATAAACATATTATAGGCCTTTAAGAATAGATTAAAGTACTTTTAGTTTAGACTTAAAAAAGATTTATCTATATAATCTATAAAATCCTCCTTTAAAGAGACGTTTTAGTCTATTACTTAAGTATATATATATTTATATATTAATCGAATAAAAAGTGTGGCTGTGGTAGCTCGGGGCGACCTAAAAGGGGGTTTAAAAAAGAAGGAGTATATATATACTTTTATACTTAATGTATCAAAAATGTCTCAAGTATAATTATTAACTATCTACTACTTAGATAGATAATAGTAAAATATTAAATAAAGATTAGTAATAGCTAAATATACCTATAAGGATATTTATTAACTAAATTACTATAGCCCTAGCTACTAAAAATAGAGTCTAAAAATTAGTTTTAATTAAAAAAATTTAGTAGTCTCTAATTGCTTAGTAATTTTATTTTACTATTTAGTGTCTAATAAGTCTAGTATTATTTTAAAATATTATTACTCCTTAAGGAGGAACGACAAAAGGAGCTTATATATTAAAATTAATTAAGAGCGGCTAAACCTTAGGCCTAATTAAAATAAAAATAAGGCGCTATTATTAGTTAGATTTATTACTTTTTACGTTTTCTATTAGCTAATAAAACGCGACGTAATATTATTTTTTTATATATTAATATGTCTAATAATATTACTGTGTAGTATTAGCTACTTATTAGTTATAGAACTTTAAAATTATTTTACTAGCTTTAGACTAATACCGCCTAATATAATATTTATAAAAATTTTATTTTCTCTTCTTTTATTTAGTATTTTTATACCTGCAACTTATACGTATACTAATAAATATATAAAGTGTAATAGATTAAAATAATTAATATAATATCTTCTTCTCCTCTATTATAACTTTTTTTTTAAATATTATTTTTTTTAACACAGCTTATAAGCCCTTTAAGTATAAGTAATCTAATAGTTAATAACTCTAAGATAGTTATTTTTAAAAAATATTATAAAAATGTTAAACTAATTTTAATAAAAGGTATTTTATATATTTTTAATACTATACTAATACTTTATAGAGGACTTTAGTCTATTTTTAATTATTTAGCTACTCTTAAACTTTATCTTTTTAGTTTTAAATAGATTAAACTTCTAATAGACTATAACTATTATATTTTATATACTTTTTTAGAGTACTATAGTATTATAGTATAATAGAAGAGATAGTTTTAAAAAAATATTTACTTTAAATCTTTAATATAGGATAGGGAGTTTACCTATTAAGCTTTTAAATTTTAAGAGTAGATTAAATAGAAGCTTTATAACTCTAATTAAATAAATAAATTTAAAAAGGCCTAAATGTTTTTAAAAAATTAATAATTAGTATTTAGATTATAATAAATATATTTTTATTAAAACTATATTTTTAGTTTTATAGTTATTATATAGGTTTTATTGTAACCCTTAAAAGCGCTAAAACTAATATTTAGACTAATATTTAGACTAATACTTTAACGTATTACGTATGCGTCTATTACTTTAATTATTTTTTACTTTTAATTTTTAATATAGCCGGCTAACGTAGTGCTTATATTTATATAAAATATAATTAAGTACTTAATTTATTAAACAACGTATTTACTAATAAAAAATTTAAAAAATAGTATATTAATTACTGTAATAATACTTATTTAGGGTTATAACTACTATTTTTAAAATATTTTATATTTACTAATATTATAAATACGTCTACGTGCTATTTACTATACTATAGTTTATATAAAAATATATTTTTTTACTATTTATTTACGTTCTTGTTATTTCTATATATATTAAATATTTTTACTTTTTTACTATTATAATAATCGAGTCTTACGCGTAGCTAACTTTATAAAAATTTTAATTTTTTACTTTTATTATTATTTATATATAAGCTAACGCTAGATTATATAGCTATAAGACCTCTTTATACTTTATTATAGAGAAGAATATATTTAACCCCTACTAGGTATATACTAGAGCTAGAAGGTATCTCCTTTAGTTAACTTTAAGTATTAGATAAGATATTAGTCTTTATAACTATAAAGGATAATTAAGAGTTATATAATAAAGAGTTAGATAGTTATAGATTAGATAATAATCTTTTTAATTTAAATAATTTTATAGTTATAGAAAGAAGGATAAACTAGTAAGAAATTTTAGTAAGGCCCTTTATAAATAGGAATAGTATAGGCTACTTTTAATAGTCTATATTATTACTTAATAAGGAGGTATGTATTACGCAGTTTTATAAAGCGCTAAATAAAATTTAAATAAATAAGTATAAGATATATAACTAATATTAGTTCTATTTAAATATTTATAAAAATAAGTATAAGAATTATTAGTAAGATTATATTAAAAATTTTAGTTTAAATTATATTTTTCTTTATAGTACTACTAATAAGATAAATTCTAAAGCTATACTACCGTTTTTACTTCCCTTTACTAATATAGAGGAGTATTTAATTACTTATATTTAAATTATAATAGAAGTCTGTACCTATTAAGGAGCCTAATATTACTATTAGAGTTATATTTATAATTTTTCTATAAATACTACGTAGGTTTTTAATTAATTATTTAAACTTTTTTAAGATATTAAAATTTTTATTTTAAAGTCGGCCTACGTTAATAGTAATAATCTAAAATTAATTAATTACTAATTTAGAAAAGATTACTAGGTTTACCATTTAGTTATATAATAGTAGTTATATTTTTTAGTTTTATATTACAGGGGGGTGAAAAAAAAAAGCGTAATTGAAAAAGATACCTTTTTTAAAGTTATATAACTTTTTAATTAGTAAGCTAAAACATAAAAAAAATAATTATTAAAGAAAAAGATTAGTATACACTAATCACACTATTAGGGGCTGCTTACTAAGCTATTTAGGGGTAATTAAAAATCAGTGAAGTTGAAACTTTTTTAGAGCCCTACTTTAGACTATTATAACTTTTTATTTAAGGTGTAAAATTGGCTAATTTTTATATATATAATAATAGTGACTGAATTATATTTATATTGAAATTATTTATATATATTTATATATTTATTATATAATTATTAATAAAAGTCAAATTTTTAAAAATTTTAATAATAAGCTAGTAAATAATAGATTACTAGTACTTAGTATAGTATACCTAAAATTCTATAAATATTTTATAATAGCTAGGGAGAGATAAAGTATAATTATTAATAACTTTTTATAGTATTTTATTTTATTCTTTTAAAATCGCTCTTTTAATAGCGTTTATACTATTTAAACTTAATACTATAACTAAATTAGATAGTTTATTTTTATTTAGCCTAAGTCTTAAATAATTTTATATATTTATTATATGGGCTAAAGTAGTGTTATAGGCTAGGTAAAAAAAATTATATTCTTTTATTATTCTTAGACTAGTATAAAACGTTTCTTATTTTATAAATATAAGTGTTATCTTTTTAAAAATTAACACGTAGATTACTATTAATACGGGGATTATAATTATAATATAATATTATAGTATATATATATTATAATATTATAATATTAAAAAAAGATCTAAAAAATCTAGTTAGTTACTTACCTCTATTTATCTTTAGATTAATTTAAGATATAAAAAAATTTTTCTATAACTATTACTAGTAAAATAAATAGATAAGTTATATATTATAGTAAATACTAAATTGCTTTTATCTTCTAACTAAATAGCAATCTAAACTTAGAAGATAAAATTTTAATTAATAAAAATATTAATATAATTAATATTAAATATATAAAATCATATTATAAAAGTAGATAAAATATAGTATATATTAATATATTAAAATATTAAAACAACTTACTTAGTAATTAGCTAATAGCTTATTATTATAATATAAGCTTTATCTCTTACTAAGCAAGAGGTGTTTACCTTTTATAACAGTTATAAGCCCTTAATTCCGCTAAAGCTTATTTAAGTAGGCCCTCCTTAGTTTGTTACTAAGGTAGGGGACTGTAAAGGCGTAAAAATAGTAACGTAAAACTGCGTAATTAGCGTTTAAGTAGTTACTAGTCCTAATTAGGTCTAGTAACTGGGGGGTGTATTGTAATATAAGCTTTATTTCTTACTAAGTAAGAGGTGTTTACCTTTTATAACACTTATTTATATTTAACGCTATTTTTACTTCTTTTTTAATAATATATCTTTCTAGTCTTTTTAATTTATATTACTAACTTATTATAAACTATTATAATGTTTAATATTTATATTTTAAATATTTTTAATATTTATTTTAGCGTATTTTACTTACTTTTTCGCGTTTTATGTATTAATTTTAGGTTTTTTTAAATTTATATTAATATTATTAATTCTCCTCCTTTCTAAACCTGTTAAAGTATATATTTAAAATATTTAGACTATTTTCTAATTATAGTATTTTATATTATTTTTCTAGAATATTAAATTAAGTTTTTATTAATAACTCTTTTTTGTCTTTAAGTTACCTTAAAAACTCTACTCTTTTTAATTTTATTTATATTATTATTATTGTTATTTTATTTTTAATACCTTATATAATATTATAAATACTATAAGGAGTGCTTTTAAAGTAAAAATACTTATTAGAATTAAAGTATTTACTATTAAAAGAAGATTAACTTTAGATTTAAGTTATATTAAATTTACTACTATAGTGAAGGAATAGGAGTCTAGGATTTTAAAATTAAAAAGATATTACTATATACTATAATATTTATAATATATTACGTATTTAGTGATTATATAAGCAGGGGCTAAAATTTTACTATTTATATAAATTTATTATTATATAATAAATTTTTATTAAAATTTAGGTCACGTAATATCTACCTAACCTAAAAGAGTATAGTTAGAATTTTAGTTAAATATATTTACAAACTAAAAAGTTATAAGGCCTTAAAAAAGAAGCGAAAAATATCCTTTAGTTTACGTAATTTTATTTTATTATACGTAATAAATGAGTAGTAGCTAAAATATTTAAAATATTCTTTATAACTTTCGCTTTAAAGAGTTATTATGTGCGTATATTTAGGCCTAGTAATTAATTTTATATAAATTTTTAAAAAAGGTAACTTTTTTAATTACGCTTTTTTTTTCACCCCACTATATTTTAGCTATAGTAATATATTAATAGATTTTATTATTATTAAAATACTCCCTTCTAACGGATTAGTTAAAGAGTAATTAAAAGTTATTTACCTATATATAAAAAATAACTTTATAGAGTTTAAAAATCGGACTAATACTTAGACTAATACCTAAATTAATATTTTATTTTATTATAATTTAGACTACAGTACTTTAGATAATAAGTTTTATAATAGTTTAAATATATTAAATAATTTTCTATAAGGTCTAAAAGAATTATTATATAAAAAAGCTAACTAGACTCTAAAAGACTTTAATTTTAAATTAGTAAATATATTTACTATTTTTAATTTTAGTCTTTTAGTTTTTAAGTTTAAGTCCCTTTATAACTAGATCTAATTACGTATATAGTAAATCTATTTTTTTATAAGTATAATTTATTAAACTCTTATTATTAAGTTTAAGTATACTATATAGTACCTTAGTCTTACCTTTTTATTTTTTTTCTTATAGTTTTACTAATTATAATAAGTTTTATCTATAGAAGATTAATTTTATTACTTAAATATATTATATAATATACTATAAAAATAGACAGTTTAATTATTATCTATAATTTTACTATACTATTTTTAATTATATTATACGCAAAGCCTCTACTATATATACTAGATTTTTAGTTTACTAAAATAATAATAGAAACGTAATAGGTATAGAGGATATTTAGATATAATTTAATAGCTCTAACTAAAATATATCTTTTATTAATAGAGTAGTTTAGATAAGTATAGGTTTTTAAAAAATAAGACTATACTAGTAAGTTAAAGAAAAAAAGTTAGAGGTAACGGTAAGTATTACCATAACTTTAGCCTAATATTTTAACTAATACTTATTACGTATAGCTTCGCTAATTTAAAAATTTAATATTATTTATTACCTTTTCTATAGCTAATAATTTTTAGTATAATCTTTTTTATTTTATACCTTATTTTTTAAACTAATAGACTAGTACTTCTATAATTTATTAGCAGCATACTTAGGATTTTATAAAAAATTATTATTATATTATTATTTACTATTTTTACGCGCGCTTTACTATATTTAAAAAGTATATTTTTATTTTACTATTAAATATTATAGATTCCTAGAATCGATATAAGTAGTAAGACTATAGTAGTATATATAATTATAGCCTATACTAAGTTAGTAATACCTTTAATTTAAATATAAAATTAGGTCTATCTATAACTAAAGTTAATATAAAACGCCTAGCCTAATATTAAATAAATATAATTTTTATTATATACTTTAAACCCCTTTGTCCTAATACTGCCCTAATAGTTATTAATAATATAATACCTCTATCTTTTTTATATAACTAAATAACTTTTAACTATTAAAAGCTATTATTAATATTAACGTAGTATTATATTTACTATTATATTACTTTTTACTATTTTTAAAAGAATAAGTATACTAGAGAACTAGTTTATTAATTCTATATACTATAGTCTATATAGATAAAGCCTACGTTTAAAATACTTTTTAGTAAAAGGTATAAGTAATTTAAGCTAGTATATAACTACCTATATTTAAATCTCTACTATTTAGCTTTAGTATTAAGCTAGCGGGCTAATACTAATATCTAGATTTATACTAGTATAGTAGGGGTGTTATAATATATTAGTATTTATACTTTTAAATTTAAGGAGAAGACTTTACTATATAAGAATCTAGCTAGTTTAGTTTTATTTTATATTAGTAATAACTACGCGCTTACTTTATTTACCCTAAAGCTTTTAAATAAAACTATTAATAAATAAGATTATTCTGCTTAAAAGGTCTTATATATACTATTTAAATTACCTTTAGTTTATTTATTACGTATTATTATTATAGTTAATTATTATTAAGAGTTAGCTTAATTAATAGCTTTTTTCTTTAATTAACGCTAGCCTGTTTTAGATAATAAACCTAATAATATAGACGTACTATTTTAATTAAGTTACTTATTACTATAAAAATATAAGGAGCGCCCAGCTACTAAAGAAGTAATATTTTATATTAATTTTTTTTTATTTTAACTATATAAAGCGGGTTCCTATATAGCGCTTTTAAGTAAAATTAAAAGTTTTATTATACTTTTTTAGGTACTCGCTAATAACTAATCTTATTTAATTTTATAGGGTTAAATTTATACTTTACTATCTATTTTATAATTTTAGTAATATATAGGTTATTTTTAGTACTATATTCTATACTAATACTAAAATTTATATATTTTACTAATAATATTATATATATCCTATTACTAATTACTATAAAAAAGAGGTTAAGAATACTAAGCTAGAAGATTCTAATTTTAAAGAAGTATCTATAGAAGATCTCTTTAAGCTTAATAAGCTTATTATACGTGGCCTAGCCTTAAATAAATAGCTAATTAATAGTAATACTCTAGAATTTTAACTAATTAATTATACTAAGGACTAGAGTATAAATAAATATATTAATTTATATAATTTTAATAGTACTATATACTAAAAAGAATATATTTACGAGTATCTAGTAGTTATAAAGATTAATACTAATACTAATACTTTAGCTAAAAGAGAAAGACTTCTTTTTAATAAGTAAAGACTTTTATTTAATATAGTTATTAACTACTTTGGAGCTATTTTAGCTAAATATACCCCTTTTTAATTACTTATTAATTTAAATAGTAAGGCCGGTACTAAAAAAATCTATATTATTAAATTAATATCTACGTAACTTAAAGTATTAGTTTAAAGGGCTAATAATGTTTTACTAATTATATAATCTACTCATACTAGTATTACTATATTTCTTATTAATAGTTATACTATTAATAACTTTTTTTAAATACTAGTTATATATAAGGGTAGCCTTATAAAGCCCCTTAGTAGTACTATATAATAATAGCTTTAGACTACTTTTACGTTAATTTAATATATTATTATTAATAAAAAGTCTATAGTTAGCCTTAATTTACTTACCTAAATTAGTACTTACCTAAAAAAAATTTAATTTAAGTTAGCTTATTAACGATTTACTAGTTTTAACATTATTCTTTTTAGAAACTTTTACTAGCTATTACTAGTTAAAAAGTTACCTTTTTATAATATTTCTTTTTTATAAAACGATATCTATAGCTGTGTATAGTGGTTATATAAATAGTTTACTAAAACTATTATTTTAAAAGTTATATAGTAGTAGTAGTAGGGTAATATAAAAACTTTTTTTTACAATACTCTTTTTTATTTTAAAACTAATAAGAGTACTTACGCTAACTAAAAACTTTTTTAGATAAAATATATATTTATACTTCCTTTAGCCGAACTTAGTATATTAGAGAATATACTTAGTCTTTATCTATACTAAAAAAAGGTATACTAAATAAACTATAACTAATTTTAAAACTAATACTAGCCTATATTAGTCTATAACGCTAAGTATAATAAACTATTTTATATTTTTATACTAGCTAATAAAGCTGGAAATCTAAAGAACTAGCTTTTACTTTTTATTAGTATCTAGATAATATTTCTTACTAATATATAGACTAAACGCGATTTTATAAATAGAGTAATTAAAAAGGTTATTAATATAATTTAGTTACTAACTATAAAGAATCGTACTATAATTTTACTTTTAGCTATTTTTATTATATTTAAATAGTATACTAAAATAGAATTTTATAATATTAAATTTAGAACTATAGTAATCCTTATATTTTTAATTTTATATAAATTTATTTATAATAGGGTAATAGTAATTTATATTTAATTTCTATTTTATTTAGCTTAGGCTATTACTATTTATAAATTTTAAGAACTTAGTTTTTATTTTATAAAGATTTTTATAACTAAAGAGAAGGACTTTATAGCTAGACTATTATACGTAGCTATTTTATATATATATAATTTATATAGTTTAGTATTTAATATACTATTTTCTTATTAAAGGTTAAAGTTAAAGAAAAAAAAGAACGTCTAGACTAGATAGATGAATAAAAAAAAAAGTAACTTAATTATTAACTATCTAAAATACTTTATATATATAGTTTTTTAAGGAGGTTGTATTTGTGCTTTTCCTTTAACTAATACCTAAAACTAATACTTAGGGCTAATACTTAAGGCTAGTATTATACTTTTATATTTTTATATTATTATTTTTCTATAGTACTTATAAAGAAGTACTAGCTAAAAAGTAATTTTTAATACTTTATATATAAAAATATATAAATAGGATTTATTTATTCCTCTACTAAAAGAGGTAGCTAAACTTAATATTTTTTAAAGCCGCTAGCCGCCTATTCTTAATAAAATATATTATATTTAGTATTTTTATTGCCTTGCTTTAGTAATAAAGGTTTAGGGGAAAGTAGTTATTTCTATTCTTTATTAGTAGATATTAATACTAATACTAATACTTTACTTATAGTACAGATATTAAGTAATAAACTAAATATAATTTTAGTAATCTAGCCTATATAATTAAAAAAGTATATATATCTAATATATAGTAGTTATATTTTAATAAATAGTAATATTCTATAGCGTAATAGTCTAAGAAATTATTATAGCTAAGTTAGTAGTTATATATTAGACTAAGTATAGTCTTTTTTTTAGTAAAAAATAGGCGCTAAAATAGTAAAATAGGAAGTCTACTATAATTATTAGTATAAAAATAGTAGGTACTTATTAATATTATATACTAAATAATAGTCTACTATATTTTTAAATTAGAGTAGCCTACCCTATTTATTAGAATTTATTTACTTATAGTAGTATATACCGCTTTTAACTAAGCTTTTATTTATATTCTTTTAAGGCTAAATTAGTATTTAAGACTAACTATTAAATATAACTCTATAAGATATTAGTCTAGTATTAGTCTAGTATATATTTATATATATATTTTAAAATTAGTATAGCTAATCCTATACTATAGTGCGTTTATACCCTTTTTTAAAAATTATTATTTTAGATTTACCTACCTATAGATTTTATAATAGTATTAAAGCTCTTTATATAATAGGCTAATAAATATTACTTTTTTAGCTATATAAATTACTTTATCTACTTTTATTACACGCTTATTTTTATAACTGTATCCGGGGGAATAACTTTTTTAGCTTATACCTTTTTTAGACTAGTGTCTCGACGCTACACTTTACCTCTCTTTATAAGAGATCTGCTTTTATAGCGCGTCGCTCCTATTTATTATTATTAATATTTATAGCTTCTTCCTTATTATTATTAATATCTATAGTTTTTTTTTTTTTTATATTTATTGTAGTACTAATACTAATACTAACTTTAGTATTACTAAAACTTATATTATTTTAGTTTATAATATAAGTTACCGGATTAGCTAGTATATTAAAAAATATACTAAAGTATAAAAAAGTACTAGGCGTAAAAGGTATATTACTTATTACTAAGAACACTATACTAGTAAAAACTAGTATATTACTAGAAAGTAATTAGCTATTAGAGTAGTAATATATTAGTAAATACTACTTTAGTATATTATATATAATTTATTATTTTTTTAGTAGTTTTTTAAGTAGTATTTATAATATATTATTTTTAGTTATTTCTTAGGCTATAGCTTTTTATTACTAGGTTATTTACTATGCGTATTTAGTAACTATTAGTATCTAAAATTATAACTAATATTTAGGCTAATACTTACCTTTTTACTATAGTTATATTATTAGTTTATATATATAACTACTTTTTTACTTATTCCTTTATTACTAGGTTAGTATTATTAAGAATTAGTTACGCTATTATAAGTAGTCTATAAGTATATACGTTTAATCGCGCTTTTTAGTTAGTTATTTTATTATAATTTTATTATAATACTTTACCGGAAAGCTTTTACCTTACTATAATATTTTTTTTAAAATATTTATTAGGTAAATATTCTTTATCTATATAATATCTTTTTAACTTTTTAATATTTACTATTTTATATTTTAAGGAAAGTCGCTAATATCTATAAGGTATTAGTATTTATAAAGAGGTGTAGTAAAGTATAGGTTATAAAATAGTAATAGTAAAAAGCTAAAGTGGTATAACTATAAGGGTAAGAGGTTACTATTATTATTTAGAGTTATTTATAGATCTATATATATAGATATATTATATATAATTTATTATATAATTACCTAAAAATACTTTTATAGTAAACTATCTTTATTTTATATTTTATATATTTTTATTTAGTTGCCGCGCGGTTATAATATTATATAGTCTAAATAATATATTATTAGTTAAGTATAAACTATACCTAATACTTAGACTAATACCTAAATTAATTATATTATTCCTATATACTACTATTACTCTCTCTTTTATTTTAGTAAAAATATATAATTATATATTTACGCACGAACTTAAACGCGTTTATATACTTATTAAATTACTTAAAATAGTATAACTAACTAACTAGTAGGTAAACTTAAGCGCTATAAGCTATACTATATTTACTATATATATAAAACTATAAAGCGACTAATACTAAACTAATACTAGTTTTTATACTTATATTATAGCTATACTATTAATTCTATATATATTAGTTACTTTTACTATTACTTAGTTATCTTATTGCAGTTATAAACGCTAGCTATACTTAATAATAATATATAAAAACTACTTTACTCTATCCTCTCTCTTTATACTTTACTCTCTTTTTACTTTTTTTTTTTTTTTATATTATATAGCTGTTACTTTATTAAAACGTAAGCTCTAATAATAGTTATTACTAATTTAAATTTACCTATATATATCCTATAATACCTATAATATAGTATATACTAAGAAGAATAAGTTTTTACTAAATTACTACTCTAACGTCTATACTAAAAATAGTAAGAGCGGTAAATTCTTATTTATAAGTATAATAAAGTCGCCTTATAGTAAGTAAGGTATTAGTGTAAATATTAGTTACTTACTAATATTAAATTAGAAGCTCTAATTGTTAAAATAAAAAGTTACTTAGTTTATAATAATTATAATCTATAAAGTTAGAAGTATACCTTTAACTTTATAATAAAAATTAATAAGTTTTAATAGTATAAGCTAAATAGTAAGTATTAGTTTAGTATTAGTCTAGTATTATATTTATTTATTTTCTAGTCTAAACACTTTAAGAGATT
Organism: Pleoardoris graminearum; assembly: GCA_030770415.1. Classification (NCBI taxonomy): domain Eukaryota; kingdom Fungi; phylum Ascomycota; class Dothideomycetes; order Pleosporales; family Didymosphaeriaceae; genus Pleoardoris; species Pleoardoris graminearum. The sequence continues at coordinate 191,893 of JASEKS010000044.1, read as the reverse complement.
AAATATTATTAGTAATTTACTAGTCTTCTAATACGTATTACGCTATTTTAATAGCTAGTTTATAAAATTACTATAAATATTAGTCTAATACTAAATATACGCTTCTAATAAAGTATAATTAAAATACTATAAACTACTACTAAATTCTGTCTTCTTAATCACTTTAAATATAAGTATTAGTATAGTATTAGTCTTTACTAATATAAGCTAATATTTATAAATATAAATATAGCTGCTATCTACGCTAAGCGTGTTACTATTTAATAAAAGAATATTTAGCTTATATACTATATAGCGTTAGTTATACTTAGTAATAAGTATATATTTATTTAGTACTATTAATACCCGTATAAGTTTTTAGATAGTTTTCTTAGCTTTAATATCCTCTTAAGTATAGACTATAGTAAAAAAAGAGCTTATATAAGTAAAAAAGGAGTTAGTAAGGGCTACGCCTAAGTCTAAACCTACGCCTAATATATAATAGTTACGTAAAAATTCTACGCTAAATACTAATAGGCTAAGTAGTATAAATAATAATAATTAAAAAAATAATAATAGATTAACTATAGTTATTATTTTAAGTATTTTAAAGACTAATACTTTACTATAATAAACTAATACTTTAACTACTCTATTTAATAATACCTCTAAGTTTTAGTCGTCTAGAACTTTTAAACTAAAAAGGATTTTTAAGAATAAAAAAAAAAAAGAAGACAACGCCTAAGAGTAACTAGTATAGTAGTATATATTTACTTAATACTACTTAAATAGTATTATAGTTTATTTAACCTTCCCTTTTTTTTATATTTTATTTTAGTTTTAATTCTGCCTAAAGTACGTATATTAATTATAAGACTTAAAAAAAACCTAAAAGGAAAAAGAATATAATATTATAGCTACTTTTTAATATTTTTTAAACTAGAAATAATCTTACTATAAGTAAAAATAAAATAATTTAATAACTATCTAATTTTCTATTTTCCTAATTATCTAATACTGTCTATTAGGAATATAATAATAAAAATTTAGATATACCCTCTAAAGGCTCTCTTAATACTACTTAGTAAAATTTTAGTTTAAATATTATTTAGTAAGATCTTAACGTAAATACTATTAATAAAAATTTCTAAGCGGTCCTAAAAGTACTAAAAAAAATATAGCACTAATAATTCTATTTCTCTTATATTTTTAACTACTTTTTTTAAATCCTTAACTATTCTTTTAGGGTAGCCTACAGACGTTACTTAGTAATATAAAAATAATAATATTTAAAATAATAATTAGTAGTAAGAGTAAAAGCACCTCTATTAATAATAAAATAATAAAAATAATTAATTCTTTTCTAATTTACCTACGTATAATTAGTAGTAACAGTAAGAATAATTTTCTAAATAATAAAATAAAAAAAATAGTTAACTTTCCCCTAACCTACCTATAAGTATAAAATAGAATAATATTTTTACTACTATAACGGTTAGTATTAGTCTAGTATTAGTCTAGTATTAGCCCTTCTAGTATACTAACTTATTTTAGTTAATAAACTAAGCTTGCTAGTTATTTTTAGTATACTTATATTATTATACTAGTTATTACGCTATAAGTATTAGACTAGTATTAGTTTATATTAATTACTAATTTATATATAGAGTATAGTAAATATATTTACTACTAGTCTAAACTTAGTTTAAAAGTTATAGGCAGTTATCGTAATTTATAGGCAGGTTGTACTTAGTTTATTAACCCTTTTAATATTATAGGCTTTTATATTATTTTTATCTATTAATAAGCTTTATATATAATTTTTTATAGATTTTTATATACAGCTTACTAGGGATTTTTATATATTTAATAATAGGTAGATTCTACCTTTTATAAATAGAATACTATTTATAAATTCTTTATTTTTATAATATAAAGTCTCTATATTACTGTTTAACCTCCTTAAAGAGTAGTCTAATTCTTTTACTTAGATTAGTAATGTATTTTATATAGTTTTAATAGTAGATATAATTTTATTAATAAATTAAATTATATTAGTATAATTTATAATATAATATTTATAAGCGAATTACTTCTTTTAGTATTTATATATTTATATATTAATTAAATAAAAAAGTATGGCTGTAGTGGCTTAGGGTAACCTAAAAGGGGTTTCGAAAAAGGAGGAGTATATATATACCTTTATTTTAGTATTTATAATATTATATTTAATTTTAAGTTTAATAAAAATTATATAGATAATACCGGTGCTAATTGGACTATAGTAATTAATAATATATAATAGATATATAATTAGTAAAATATATAGTAAATTATATAAATAGGTTATATAATAATAGTAGCACGTGTTTATAAAAATAAAATTTTTAAAATAGGCTTTTATTAAATTACTAAATAGAGTGCTACGTATATAGGTCTTATAGTTTAAAATAATCTACTTACTAGACTTAAAAAATAATTTTTTTTTACTTTTAGTAATTATTTAACTGTCTTTACTTTACTTTTTTTATTATTATTTAAGACTAGAGGATTATTATTATTATTATTTAATATAAAAGCATTTAGAGGAGATGCGCTTTTAAAAGATTAATTATAGTTATTATAATTACGGCTGCTATAGTACTATTAATTATAAGTAAAAAAAATAAGTAGTAAAATATCTAAAAGTATTTTATAATTAGTTAGTAAGACTTATATAGGCAGAAAAAATAATAATAGTAGTATTACTTACTATAATAAAAATTATTATAAACTAAAGAGAAGAAGAGAAAAATAATTTAAGTAGCTATTATACCTAACTAGTATAGTAGAGCTGCTCTTATTTATATAACTTACTACCTATTTACTATACTAATAATTTTACCTGCTTACTAAATATAGAGGGTATAATTAATTAAAATAAAAAATAATAGCTAATTATAGATTAATATAAAAAATAAATCTTATATAAAATAGACTAATAAAATAAGCTACTATAGATAATTAGTTAAGTAAATTATTTAAAGCCGTAAACTTATAATAAAAATAAATAGTATTTAAATTTATAAAGAGAAAATTTAAAAAAAAAATTAAGTATTATAGAGAAAAAACGAGTTAGAAATTACTAGATTTTAAAATTAAAGAGTAAAAACTACTTTTATAAAAGAAAGCGCTAAAGAGCTGTATTATATATATATAAAAGAGAAATAGATTCTCCGTTTTAAAAAGTTTTATAAAATAATAATATAAGTTCTAAAATATTCTTTTATAATACACCCCTTAGTTAAACTAGTAGAAATAGCTTAATTATCTAAGCGGTTTAAAATTAATTCTTTTAAGCTTATAGTAGTTATAGAAATAATTTTAAAATAAGTTTTTCTAAATAAACTTTTAGTAGGTAGTATTACTAAGTAATAAAGTTTTAAAGTAAGAAACTAATTAGAGTAGACGCGCTAGTATTTAGTAGTATAAATAGTATTTATATATTCTCTTTACTAACTTTTTAAAATAATTTTTTCTTTTTTTTTATTTATTACTTCTGCCCGCTCTTATACCGTTTACTTTATATTTTAATACTTTTTTTCATTTTTTTTTCTCTTAATAGCCTCTTAAGTTTTTTTAATTATTATAAATACTATAAGTTATTTATTTATACTACTACTACTATAGTTGTAAGAATACTATAATACTTTTTTTAATTTTTACTTTTTAAAATTTTCTTAGATTTCTAATTATTAATTTTTTTTTAAAGATTCTGCTAATTTTTGTTTAATAGTTTAAAAAAATAATTTTTAATTTTTATTATACTAATTGTCTTCAGCGCCTAAATTTAATTAAAAGGGCTTAGTATTTTAAGTATTTTAAGTATATTTAGATTAGTAAAAAGCTAATAGAATTTTATTTTATAGCTTCTAGCTTTTTATTATATTTTTTTTAAACCTATAATTGCACTTTATAGGAAGTAGGTAAAGAGAAAAAAAATAAGTGCTATTATTAGACGCGTAAATAATAGGTAGTTAAATAAAATAATAATACTATTTAGTCTTAACTAAGAATTTCTATACTTTAGGTAAAAATTTTTATACTTTAATATCTAAAAGATTTCCTACTTTATTTATAAGAAGATATACTATTATTATAACCTTAAGGAGAGCGTTCTACGTCTCTAATATAAGTAAATTTACTTATTTTTTTAGTTTAAGAGGATTTACAGCTTCTTTAAACTTTAAAAAATATTTTTCCTTTACCACTAGTTAGTAATTTTAATAATTTTATTAGTCTTATACTTATATCGCGATTTATAATAACTGTTTATTAGCTAGTTTTTATATATTTAAATACTTTATAGGAAGCTCTATACTAAACAAAAATTAAATAAGCTTTTAAAATTATTAATTCTATTTAGTTTATATTATTTATTTAGCCTTTTTAAGCGTAGGGTACTATTTATATATTTTTTAATTTAGCTCCTTTAATCTTTACTAGATTAAGTTTAAAAAATAAGCCGTACCCTATAGTAAATAAAAGTAAATCTAAAAATACTAAAAAAAATAAAAATAGTAAACTATTTATTTCCTTAACTCTATTACGCTATAAAAATAAGAATAATATTAATAAAAAATATTTTAAGTTTTCTAGTTTATAGTTTTTTTAAGCTTTATCTATTCTTTTATATTAAAATTAAAAAAATTATAAAACTATTAGATAGTATCTGTATAGCTTGATATTACTAATAGATTATAAAATTAAAGTATCTTATATCTTACTTTTATTATTTAGGTAGTATACTATTTAGTAAAAGTAATAAAAACTATTATAATACTAAAAAGTAAAGCTTCTATTACTAGGTATATAAAAGTAGATATAACTATAAACTAATATATATATTAATATTTTAATCTAAAAAATTTAAAAAAATTATATAATTAATATTATAGTTTTATGTATATTTAAAAAATTATTAAGCGATTTTTATTTTATTACAAGCCGCTCTATAGTAAGAAGGCGAAAGAGCTTACTTATAAAAACGTATAATTTTTTTAATTTACTTTTTTTAATTTTTACTAATATATATTTTATAAAATATAAAGTTTTATAAATTATAAACTACTATTAGGCAGATAATTAAGTTAGATAAGAACTTAGATAGTAATTCTATAAATAATATTTTTAATAAGATTATTTTATGCTATACTTAAGCTATTTAGAAGTTTAGTAAGCTAATAAAATTATTAATTTATTAAGCTTCTTTATTAGAGTTATTATATAATTTTTATTATTTTATTATTTTTTCTGCTCTTTTATAATAGAGTTTTTCTAAACAGTATAGTTTTAAATTATTTATTATAAATAATAGCTAATAAGCTATTTAATATCTAATTTAAAGCGTTTTACGTTTTATTATTATATAATTTCTTAAAATTTTAGTTTAGTAATTTTTTCTTTTATATTTTTAAAATATAATTATTTTTTTAATTTTGAGAATTGTTAAGCGGTAAGAGGGTTTTTAACCTATTAGCTAGTATATTAATTATTTAAAAGTATTTAATTTTAAAACTTTTTTTTAAATATTTTTAGCGTAGCTATATATTCTGTATATTTATATAGTGTAAATAGATAGTTATACGCTTATTTTTTTATAACTAGCCTAATTATTTACTAATTATTATAGAATATACGCTACGTAGTTTTAACATTTAAAATAAATTTTTTAAAGAAGCGCTTTAGAGCTATTATTTTTTTTTTAATATACTTAAGCGGAAGGAGCTCTATCTTAGTAGTTAATATTATAATAGTAGTCTTTTTTACGGCTTTCTAAATAATTATACCTTTAAACAATATAACAATATAACTATATAAAAATTATTTATTTTTTAAATTATTTATAAATAAAATATTTAAATAGATTATAACTTTTAGGCTTTTATATACGCTATATTAAATTACTTAAAAGTATAATTTATAAAGAAATATAATTACATATTCTATTATAGTAAAGTACTCTTTACTTAAATTAGTTAAAAAATAAAAAATTTTTAAAATAGTAAATACTATATTCGGTCGTATTATAATAGTAATATAAAATATAAATTTAACACGCTCTTAATATATTTTAATTTTACCTTTTTTTACTTCATTTTTATTTTTAACTAGTTTTTTTTAACGGTAAAAGCGTTAGTAAAAAGAGCTCTAAATTAGCTATTCTAAATTTTTTTATAATTTTTTTAATATATAAATTATAGATTAGTATAATTATTTAATTTTTTAATTTCTAATTACCTATACTCTAAAGTATTACAGGGGGTGACATTAAAAAAGACTAATTAAAAAAGATACCTTTTTTAAAATAGTATAACTTCTTAATAAGTAAGCCTAAAAATACGCAAAAAATAAAGTTTTAAAAAAAAACTAGCTTATTCTATTTACTTACTTCGGGGCTGCTTACTAAGGGGTTTAGGAGTAAAAAAAAATTAGTAAATATAAAAAATTTTTAGGACCCTACTTTAGACTATAATAACTTTTTATTTAAGGTGTAAAATTTAGGTATTTTTATATATATTATAATAGTACTTATAATATATAAGGATATAAAATACTTTTATATATTTATATATTATTTATATAATTATATATAAAAGTCAAATTTTCACATTTTTAATAATAAACTAGTAAATAATATATTACTAGTATTTAGTATAGTATCCTTTAGTTTCTATAACTACCTTATAACGGTTAGGGAGTAATAAAATATAATTATTAATAGCCTTTTAAAATATTTTATTTTACTTCTCTATAGTAGCTCTTTCAAAGGCCTTTATACTATTTAAACTATTTCCTATACCTAAATTAGCCTTTTTATTTTTAATTAGCCCTAATTTTAATAAATTCTATATATTTTCTATAGAGGCTAAATCAGGACTATAGGCTAAGTAAGAAAATAGTTTAATTTTGTTATTTTTAAACTAAATTAAAACGTCCCTAGTTTTATAAATAGGGACGTTATCTTATTAAAATTACTAACCTAAATTAATATTATTATATAGATTATAATTATAATATAATATAATAATATAATAATATATATATTATTATATTATTAAAAAAAGGGGTAAAAAAGTATTATAAAACTTACCCCATTTTATATAGGGTTTAACCTTAGGTATAAAGACTTTATTTATATAGTCCTTACTAGTATAAAAAGTAAAAAAATTAGGTATTTTAATAAATACTAAATTACTTCTACCTTTTACCTAAATTATACTCTAAATATATAGGGTAAAGTCGTGGCCTATAAAATAATTAATATAATTAATATTAAAAAACTAAAACTATAGCCTAAAAATATATAAAAAGTTATATATTTTAATAATTTAAAAAGTTAAAATAATTTACTTTATAATTAGCTAACAGCTAGTTCGCTTTTAATTTTATTATTATCCCTTTTTTTATAAAACACTTTTTTAGCCCTACCACTTTATATTACTAACTTATTAGAAAATATTATTGTTTCTAGTTTTATATTTTTAATATTTTTTAATTATTTTTTAGCGATTTTTTTTTTTTACGTAATTTTTTTTAATTATTAATTTTTTTTTATTTATATTAATAGAGTAACCCTCTTCTTTTAAAGTCTTTTATAACTATCTTTTTAAAATATTTAGACTATTTTCTATTAATAGTTTTTTATTTTCTTTTTTAGGACTTTTAGTTAAGTTTCTATTAATAACTCTTTTATCTCTTAGAGTTAACTTTTTTACACCCCCTTTATAAACTTTATTTATAATATAATTATTCTTCTTCTTTTTAATTCTTTTTATAGCGTTATAAATAGATTATTAAGGCTTTTTTAGAGTAGTAGTAATTAAAGAAAAAGAATTATTTACTTTTAAAAGAAGTTTAACTTTAAATTTAAGTTTTAAGAATTTTAGCTCTATTTTAAGAAAATAGGAGTTTAAGTTTATAAAAGTAAAAAGATATTATAATATACTATAATATTAATAATATATTACGTAAGTAGTAATTATATAAGTCTTAGTCCTAATTTTATTATTAATATAATTATATAATTAGATTACTAATATACTTTTAAAAACTAATTACGTAATCTATACTAGGCCTAAAAGGGTATAGTTAAAATTTTAGTTAAATATATTTACTAACTGAAAAGTTATAGGAGTCTAAGAAAGGATTTAATAAAATTACTATATTTAGGTAATTTTAATTTATTATAGGTCGTAAATATAACGTAACTAAAATACTAATAGAAATCTTTATTATTTTCTTTTTAAAATAATATTATTTACGTATTGTTAGGCTCAGTAATTAATTTTATATAAATTTTTAAAAAGGTATCCTTTTTAATTAGTTTTTTTTATATTACCCTACTGTATTTTATAGTTTTACGTATTTTTATTTTATATATTCCTAGGAGCTTATTGCGTAGTTTAAAAGCTTTTTATTAATAAATTTTATAGTATAGAAGTAGGATATTATTTATATAAAAAAGTATAAAGATCTAGTAATCTATATTATAAAATAAGTAAAACTATTTTTTTAAGTAAATAAGGCTAAGCTTAGCTAGAGTACTAAAAAGTTTTTTATACTATAATATAGATAAGTCGTGTAGGCTATATAAGTCTTAGTTAAGCTTTATATAGCTACCTTTTTATTTATAGCTATTAGGTAGTTTATACTATACTAAATTTAAGGGGTTAATTAGTATATTAAAGAACGCTTTAATTATATTAAGCTAGAAAATTTTTACGTTAAATTTTACTATAATTATTATAGTTATATAAAAGAAGCGCGCTATAAGTATTATAGTATATATATATTTTTTTTTTATATAATAAAGTTACTATTAGTAACTACTTAATTAGGAAGAAAAGTGCTGTATATACTATAGGACTTAATAACCGGCTTTTAAAGGTACTGCGCTAAGCCTAATTAGGAAATATAATACTTACTAAGATAGGTACGTAATAATCGCTTAATAGTACTTAATAGTATTATAGCTTAGTAATTTATTATTTTATACTAACTTATACTTATATATTTACTATTATAACTAATACTAAGTAGGTATTTGTAAAAAAAAAAATATAAAAAAATATTTATCTACGGTACGTATTACGGTAGTATTTAATAACTAATATATATATTTTTAATATACTATAAAATAGCTTACTAGTAATATATATATAAATAGTTTATAGCGTGTACTATAAAGCGTATATATATACTCTATAAATAAAGTAAATAAAAGAAAATAATAAAAAAGTTAAAATTATAATAACTAACCTCCTGTAACTAGTGTAGAGTAATATAGGTAACGCTTATACTATTTTTAGCTTAATACTGTATAATAGTGTATCTAGTATAATTAAAACATAATATATACTTATAGTAGCTATTATTAAAAGGCTAAAAATTTAACTAAAGTATAAATAATAAGGTAGAACGCCTTACAGATTAAATAAGGAGCTAGTATTATTAATACTTTTAGATACCTACTAAATACTTAAGGTATAAGGTAGTATATAATAACTATTTTAAGCGTAACTACTACTATTCCGGTAAGTCTACTACTAAAATTAATAACTTATAGGGCTTTCGCAAATAAATAAAAATTTTATATAAAAATAGTAAAGTAACTTAAAGACTTTATATAAGAGTAGACTAAATAACCCTAAGTATATTATAAAGCTGCGGGTATATAATATTATAAAAGCGTAGTAGGTAGATAATACCCGTATACTAAAAAATTCTTTAAATTAAAAATAATAGCTAACAGGTCTAGAGTAATAAAAATAAATAGTTTAATATATAACTAAATAAAATAGAATATTCTATATTAATTATTTTATTATAACTCTAAAACCTCTGGGTCTCTATCGAGACCGATAGTATATATTAATAGAAGTGTATTTTTTAACTAGTGGTTGTCTTTAATAATAAAGTAGGTTTTATATTTTATAAAGTAACTATTTTAATTAAATTTATAAGTAAATACTTATTTAAGTAGAAGGAGATATTTAGTATTATTAGTACGCGTAACTATCTACTAAATTTACTTTTTAAAAAGTATAGTCTATTCTTTATATATAGCCTAGTAAAAAAGTAGACTAAATAGATATAAAAAAATTACTTTTTATATTACTAGTTCTTTTAGAAGCTTATTATAGTGTATATAAATTTTATTTTAAAATATTATTTTTTTTAAGGCCCTATCCTATATAGAAGCTTAAATTATAATATTAATAATTATAAACTCTCTACGCTCTTCCTGTGTAAGATTTATATTAAAAATAAATATATTTATAAAATTATACTAAAGGGAGCTATTTATACTATTAAGTAAAATACTTATAAGCTTTATATTACGTAATAACTTACTCTCTAGGTTAGGGCTTAATAATATATAAATACTAAATAGGTTTTTATCTTTATCCCTTAGTTTATTAGAATTTTTAAAATCTAACTTACGTTACTTTTAGTTTTATTAAATAAATAAACTCTAGTCTCTTATAAGTTTCCGCGTTTTATAAGTAAAAGTATTATATATTTATATATTAATTAAATAAAAAGTATAGCTATAGTAGCTGTGTAGGCAACTAAAAGGGGTTTTAAAAAAGAAAGAGTATATATATGCTTTTATACTTAATATATTAAAAAATTTAGGTAAGGCTAAGTTAAAAAAGGTATAGCACCTCGCGCTAGCGCGCTTAGCGTACCCCCCTAAAAAAACGTTAAATTAAAAAACTCTAGTACAAAAACTCTAGTACAGAAACTTTAACTCTAGTATAAAAACTCTAGTACGGATACTATATTTAGTAGAAGAGATATATAAGTAGTAGTAGCTACTACTACCTATATATCTCTCTATCCTTTTACAGTTAATACAGTTAAATTTAAATATTTATTAATAAAAAAAAATATTTACTAAAATATTCTTTAAAATATCGTTCTTCTAAAGTCCTTTTTTTACTTTTACTCTTGTCTTAGCAGATACTATACTTATTTAAATTAATTTTAATACGCCGACTATACTAAATATATAAACTATTCTTACCGTATTCTACCTAGATAGTAATATATAATAATAAGTCTTTTTAAATACTACTAAATATACTACTATATACAACGTAATTACTAAATTTTCTAAAAGTACTATTTGTTAATTTCGCGCAATATTAGATAATTAATATAAGATAATAGATAGTATAGTAACTTTATTAATAATAAAAGCTATAAAATTTAAAAATCTAAAGTTAGTTACAGTAGACTCTACAAAGATAAAAATAATAAAAATAAAAATAGTAGTACCGCACTAGTTACAGAAGATAAAAAAAGAATAATATATTAATATTAGTTTTATAATAGAGATACGCAGCCTAGAGTATAAAGTATAGCTATATAAAATACTACTAAGGGTACTAGCAGTAAAAGTAAAGACGTTTTAAACTTAAAACTTAAAGCCTATAGGGCGATAGGCGATAGGTAAAAAATATAGAGATACTAAATAGTTAATATTTAAAAGTTTTAAGGGGGGCCTACTTATATAAGTGTGTTTATATTTAGTGCGTAGACTAGGTAGGCGTATAAGATATACTTAATTATCGCGATTATCTTTATAAGTAAAAAAAGAGATATAATTATAAATAAAAAGTTAATTATTATTAAACGCTACACTACCTGTGTGTAGGCGGAGCGAAAAGTAATAAAAATAAATACAACCTCTATTTTATTTTATAAAAATAAAGTTAAAAAAGTAACTAATAGGTTACAACAGCAGTTATTAGCAGTAAAAGTATTAATTATTTTATTTAATAAGAGAAGCTCTATAGTACTAATTTAAGTAATAGTATTAGATAAGCTTTTACTTACTATTTAAAAATTTTATAAACTATTTATTTTAAGCTATTCTACTCCTTTACTAAAGTATATTTTATAAAAAATACTAAAGTATTTACCTATTTTAGAGTTTATATTTTTAAGTTTTTTAGGCTCTAGAATAGGCTAAAGAGAAATTAAACTAATATTTATATTATATAATATATAGATTTATAACTATTAATTAGCTATATTAATAGTCTGTATATATATTACTTATATAAAACTTTACTTATCTAACTAGTTAAAAAGATAAAATAAGATCTATACTAAAATATTTTTAAATTATTATTTAGATTACGCAATGTTTTTATAAATTTTTAATTTATTAGAGTTATAGACTTACGTATTAAAAATCTTATTAAACGTTTTACTTACATTTATAACTTTAATAGTATATAAAATATTTATAAGCTTTATAGCCTTTTTCTATAGAATAGGCTAATCTTTTTTTCTTTTATAGAAAAGAGTTTTATTAAACGTAATATTATATATTATAATAATCTATATATATTTATATATTAATCAAACAAATAGTGTGGCTGTAGTGGCTCAGGGCAACTAAAAGGGGTTTTAAAAAAGGAGGAGTATATGTATGCCTTTATACTTAATTATCATATTTATATTTTATAAATATTAAAAGCTATATAACTAATTAAGTATTTAATATAGGTACGTATATTTATTTTAAATTTATATCTATTACGTTTAGCTGCGCGATTTCTATTTAACAGATATATATAATAACTATAAATATATATATTAATTTAATTTAGGCGTAGATCTACCGTTTAGTATTTTATAAGTTTATGTTTATAATAATAAAAATACTCTTTAAACTAGCTATAAAAGATTTTATTTAGAGGTTATATACTCTTTAAAGCTATTAAACTAATATTATAAAGCGCTATAGCTACTTTTATAATTTCTAGCTAAAGCTTTTTTAGTAAGTTTATACTAAGTTTTATAGTAATAGTCTTATTAATAATTTTTTAACTAACACGTTTAGCGCCGCTGTTTAGCTTATATATATAGGGAGGTAGTATTTTAATACTTATACTAAGCTCTTTTATTTATTCTTTAAACTGTAATTTTCTATACTATAATTAGGTAGGAATATTATTATTTTAAAAAATTTTTATAATTTTAAGTTTATACTAGAGTTATATTTACGTAGTAAAGCTTAAAAATACTTTTATAAGTTTTAAAAGTAACTTTACCTATAAACTTTATATATAAACCTTCTTACTATAGTTATTTTTAATTAGTAATATTTACTATTTACTAAGTCTCCCTTTAGGTATATTAAAGAGATTTTAGAAAATATGCTAATATAGTTATAATAACTTCTTTTTTAGTTTTTAAAAAATTACCTAAGCCGCGTATATAAGGGAATATTACTTATAATATATATATTTAGTATTTAAAATATAAATATTTTACTCTTTTTAGACTAAATACTATAAAGTTTTTTTATTTAAATATTTTACTCTTTAGTGCTATATATTCTTAGTATTTATATGCAGATATATTAACTATAAATAAAATTTTTAATATACTAGTATTATGCTATAAACTAAAAAATAAAAGAATAGAAACTTATATTTAATAAATATAAAATTATACTTATAAATAAGTATTATAAGTATAAAGTTCTATTTTAAAAATTATATATATAGTATATTATTTAAACCTAAGTACTAAAATTCTTTATTATATATGTAAGTTTTAGATACTATATTTAAGTAAAATTTTTTTATAATAATTATATTTTTTAATATAAGGTATTTTATTAAATTTCCGTTCCGGCTATTTAAAACGTTTTTAACTATTTAGATTCTTATATTAAAAATTAAAAAAGTTTATATTTTAGTTTTAATAGTGCGAATAATATTAGTTTTTTTAAAAATTTTTAAAATAAGTAGTAATCTATTATTTACTAGATATAAAGTAGTATTTTTACCTCAGCTTTTAATTATTGCGTACACGGTTTAGTATCCAATAGAGTTCCCTCACTGCGTTCGTACCCCTGGATCGTCGTCTAGGCGTACTTATTACTTTTCGATAAAGTAGTATTATTATTAAAAATAGTATTTTTAAAGAGTGTATAAGTATTATAATTCTATATAAAATATATACTATTATCTTATTTTAATTTACTACTTATAATAAGTAAAAGATTAATAACTATATATATAAAAGAGCTAGGGAATTTTAGTTTATTAAATTTTTTATCTTATATAGTATTCCCTATAAACTATTTTTTTTAACTAAGTATATTGCGAAGAGCTATAAATTTATTATATTTAAAGCGCTTAAGGAGCTTTTTTTATTTTTTTTTTTAAAAAGCGGCGCGGTTTATTTAGTATAAATATTTATTAATACTAATTATAGGTAATAGTACTTAGTAGATTTTTAATAGTACCCTTTATATTTATAAAAGTATTAATATAACTTATTCTTATTTCTTAATTATAAGTTATATAATTAGGAAACCGGGCTTTATTTATTAAATATTATAAAAATTTTAGAGCTTTTAGAAGTTATTTTTATAATTTTATTTTATAATATTGTGTAAAAGATCTTTTCTATTTTTATTAAAGAGAGCTCTTTACTTTTCACTATTAATTTTTAGACTTAAGTTGTATATATTTACTCTACCTAATTAAGTGCTAATTTTTTACTAATAGTAGTAAAAAAGTTAGTAATAGTTAACTTATTTTAAATATTATTTAACTTATATACCTTCGCTTTTATATAGAGAGCTTTTTATTTATAATACTATAGTTTAGGAGCTATTCTTTTATATTTTACTTTTTTTAAATAAGTATAGTATTATTATTATATAATATTCTTAGCTACTATATTAGTAATTAAAAGCTCTTAGTTAAGGAAATAAATAATTAAGTAAACTAAAATATCTCTCTTAATAACGTAATATATTTAAATAGTACTTATAAGCTTTAGAGCTATTATTATACTAATCTAGTTTTAAATACTTATTACTTAGTTTACTTTAGTAGTATATTTAAATAAGTAGGCTTAGTATATAGCTATTTTAGTAATATAGTTATAGTAAATTTTTATAATTTTAGCTTTAGATATTTTTAAAATATATAAAAGCTTTAGTAATAGAGGTAAATTATTAAAATTATTAACGCTTTTAAGCTTAGGATTAATAAAATTCTAAACGCTATAAAGTATATATTATATTTTAAACTATATATATTAAGTTAGCTAGCTCGCCGAATCGGTAAGACAGATATTATTAGTTAAAAAAAATAAAATAGCTTTCGTTATTATAATACTTATAGGATTATTAGTTATAAGGCTTACTAAGCGTTTAATAACTAAAAATATAGATTATTATTAGTATATAAATATAATAATACTCGCTAGGTCTATAAAACTAAAAGCTTTTAAAGAAATAGTTAAAGAATTAATTAAAACTTTAAAAAATAAAATATCTAATAATTAGATACGTAAAAAGAATCTTCTTTTACTTTTAAAACGCTAGACTTATAATTATAAAAAAAAATAAGCTAAAAATTACTAGATTCTAAAATTAAAAAGTAGGGACTATTTTTATAAAAGAAAGTACTAAAAAGCCGTATTATATATACGTAAAAGAGAAATAGATTTTTTATTCTAAAAAGTTTTATAAGTTAGTAATAGAAGTTTTAAGGTATTCTTCTACGATAAGTATATTATAAGCTTTATAGTAAAATATTACAAGAATAGAATTTACTTTAAGTAATTTTTAGATAGGCTTACTACTAATACGTAGCTTACCTAGGAGGTATATTATAATATTACGGCTTATATATCCTTATTAATTACGGATTAATTATATAACTAGGTTACTTAATTACTCGCTTATTATATATA
The DNA here is from genome assembly GCA_030770415.1 of Pleoardoris graminearum. Taxonomy (NCBI): domain Eukaryota; kingdom Fungi; phylum Ascomycota; class Dothideomycetes; order Pleosporales; family Didymosphaeriaceae; genus Pleoardoris; species Pleoardoris graminearum. Next base: position 176,134 of record JASEKS010000044.1, on the reverse strand, counting down.
TATATTTAATCTTAATTATTTTATTTTATAAATAGTATTAATTTATCTTTTACTTTAAAAATAAGTATTATTTAGTTTACTATAATATCTTTATACTTAATATATTAAATAAAGTATAGTATTATACTATATATATATATTTATATACTAATTAAATAAATAGTATAGCTATAGTGGCTCGGGGTAACTAAAAGGGATTTTAAAAAAGGAGGAGTAAGTGTATACCTTTATTTAGTATTATTGTATATAGAGTAGTTAACCTAAATAGATTTACTAGCAAAACGAAGCGTATAGATTATATAGCTATAATTATATAATTATATAATCTACACTAGCGAGCAGAATCTTTATCTAGCTATTATACGGATAGTAGATAAAAATATATAATAAATAAGATATAACTATTTTACTATTTATTATTTTATACTATTTCCTATTTATTATAATATTATAGAGGACTATTACTCTATATAGATAGAGTATAGTTATTCTAATACTAATTAGTAGTTAGTTAATTAAATTATTTAACTACTCTATTACTAGTAGTTAATTAAATTTCTTTATTTACTATAAATTAGTAAGGGTATATAGAGAAGTTAAGTTATTATTAAATCTATACTATATAAATATAATTTTATATATCGCGCGACTCTTTCCTATATTTATAAATAGAGGGGAGTATATTAAATTATATATATTACTAAAACCTTATCTGTATAAAAAATAAAAATTTTTTTTTTAAAACTAAACTACTCTATATAAATCTACTAATATAGTAAGCTAGAACTGTATAATTAATTATATAAATTAGATAATATAATAATACTAAAAAAAAACTTCTTTTATAAGAAAAGGTAAGGAGCGTATAATAGAAATAGATCTAGATTTATTATAAAAAAAATATATTTAAGAATATAATATCTCTATATAAGTATTTAAAAATTAGACTAAATTATAATACTAGATAAAAGATCTAAATTATTATAATAATCTATCTATTAAATAACTTAATACGTACGTTAGCTGCGTTATTATAAAACTTTATATAAAGTAAAAGAATAGCTAAAACCTAATTATTTTATACTATAATTTATTTACTAAATAAAGCTATCTCTACTTTATATTACTAAAATAAGTATTTTAAAGAGAACTACTAAAAATTTTATAAGATAAAGGCGTACGACCTCTAGTAGATAAATAAAAAAAATAATAATAAGGTCTATATAAACCCACCTTTAAATTATAGAAAAATATTAAAAAGTTAAAGACTTTTAGGCGAGATTAAGAAGTTTAATACAAAGTTTAATTATTACTATAAAATAACCTACACGGAAGCTATTAAGCTTAAATTTTTAAATTTTTAGTTAACAACTAAATATTTTATATACTCTAGCTATACCTTCTATATAGTAAAAAAACTAACTATTATAATATATATTATACGAGTAATTAATTCTACTACACTAGTATTATTTAGAGAATTTTAAGCCTATATTATATAAGTATAGATATAGACTATATAAATTTAAATAACTCTAGATTTTATATAGTTTATATACCGTAGTACCGCCTCTAGATATATATAATAGTAAACTATAATACTTAATATATTTACTATTATATAATTCTAAAATATTACTATTTCCCCTAGAAACTAGTTATAAAATATTAATAACTAATTATTTATTAATCTCTTAACTTTTATACGCTACTTACTAAAATCTAATATGTTAACTTTTATCTGTACGGAATATACTACTAAAAAAAGTTAATTTATAAAAAATAATTATATTTTAGAAGATATAGAAGAAAGTAAATAATTATACTAGTTACTTATATAATATTTTAGCTAATAAGGCTTATATTTTTATTAAACTTTACTAAAGAATTAATATCTAAAAGTTATAGTATACTATTATTTTTTTTAAATATTTTAGAGGATCGCGTAGACTAGTTCTACTTATATAATATTAGCTTAAAATACTTATAAAAATAGTTATATAATAAGTTAAATTACTATTTTAATATATATATTTACTATAACTAGTATTAGACTAACTAGACTACTATTATTTTTATATAATTTAAGTAAGAAAACTCTAATAAGACTCTATACAAAGTCTTAGAGGTAATAATTAATAAATTAACTTTAGTATAAAGAGCTCTAGGCTTTTAATTTAAAAAAGAAGTACTACTCTATATAGTAATTATATAAGTATATAAAAGTTAACTAAAACTTAAATAGACTATATTTTTAATAAAGCCTACGTATAAAGAACTATTAAGTAATTTAAAATTTATACTATAGATTAATATAAATTGCTAATATATATATTATAGTTAGTTATAGGTATTATATAAGACTTTTTTATAAACTAAAGATATATTAATAATAAGAATAAACTCCCCTAGCGCTAATAATTTTATTTTTATATATAATAACCCTTCTAGAGATCTAAAAGTACAACCCTAATAAAAAAAAAGTACTTTATCTATTATAAAAAAGGATACTAGTTATTAAACTATTTTATATAAGATAAGGCCTAAGTACGTAACTAGTATATTATAATATATAAAGACTTTTATAAGAAAATAATTTTTTTAAAATAATATTACCCTCTATATTTAAGACTTTAAAGAATTTTTATATAATAATATAAAAAAATTAGAAAATAAGACTATATTTAACTTTAGTCCTTAAAAATGGAAAAAAGTAGTTTAATATTTTATTACTATATTATTCTTCTATTATATAATAGCAGAAGATATATGCTTTATAAATAAATAAAAATTACTAAGTAATTTACTTTTAAAGGAAGGTACTATACGTAGTATTAAAGTAAACTTTAAAATATAAGTATAGCTAAATTCTTAATAGTTAATAAAAGCTAGCTTAAAGTATATATTTATAAGAACCTTAGTATAAAGATTAATTAAATCTTAAAAAAAACTACAATTAGCTTTAAAGGTAATATACTAATATATACTTTTAGTACTATATAGATTAAAAATCTAATTAGTATAGTAACTTACTATATTTTATATATTCTAATACTTTTTTTACTATTTTTAGTAGATACTAACTATATAAAAGTATATTTTAATAATATATTAAATATTATTATACGTAAAAATAGTATAATAGTTCTAGTTATATATAAGTAGAAATACTTATTTTTTAATATAAGCTATATAGAAACTATTTTATTCTTTACTAAAAGAGAACTCTATAAATTTTATAAATATTTTAGATACTCTTATATAAAATAATTTTATAAGCTACTTTATAATATAGGCTATAAAATTAATTTTACTATACTAAAGTAAATTTAAAAGCTATATTACTACTACTAAATATATAAAGCAGTTTTAAATAGATTTAAGTTTTTTATTAAAAGTAATACCTACTTTAATTATAAAATTATTATTAATATTATATAAATTAGTAACCGTAATATCCTTTATATTATTAACTTAAAAATATTATTTTAAGCTACTACCTTTTTTAATGTAATATATATATAAAAAGTATAGATAGCTCTTATATAATACTAAATTAATATTTATTAAAGTCTTTTAGATATTATTATATATAATCTAGATACTAACTTTACTTTAAAAGAATTTAAAAATAGCGTATAAATTATAGAAGTAGAGTATTACTAAATACTAGTAAAAACTTATTAGGTAGTTAGTAAGATTAAAAGAGCGTACAGTCTATTATAGTAAGTTTTTAATATTTAAAAAAATAAAATTAGATATTATATATGTAATAAAAATATTCTTTAAATAGTTATAAAAGTATTAAAAAATACTATAGGCCTAAATAGCCTTATACTAATACTTCTTATCTTTTGCGCCTATTTAAAGATTAGTATAATATCTCTACTATTACTAAATATTATTACGCGAGCTAATACTATCTATAAAGTTTTAAAAGCCCTATAAACTAATTATATAAAACTTATACTAAGCTATATAATTAATATATATAATCAACTAAATCTGTAAAAAACTCTATCCCTGTTTATTATATTAAAGGTTCTAATTTAAAAAAAAAAATTAAATAGGTCTGTACGTACTATAATTAATTAATAGACTAAATATTACTATAAATTTAAAAAATAGTCTACTAACTATAAAATAAATATATATAAAACTATACTACTATAAATTTTTTTTATATAATAATCCCCCAGCTGTAGAAGAGGGGAATATAATTATATAACCTAAATTTAAAAAGCTAAAAAAGTAAAGTTGCCTAAAAAAAAACTATATAATAAAAGCCTTTATAACTTAAAAAGAGAAGCTTAATTTTATACTAGTACTAAAGCTACGCTAAAATAATATTATTATAATACTTATAATTTTATTTAAAAAATCTAATTATATAAAGATTAATTCTCTTATTATAAATAATATTTTTAAGTCTATTATATATAATTCTGCTATTTATATAGGCCGTATATTTAATTTTAGAATATTATAAAAGATTAAAATAAAAATATAGTTTTATATAAAAAATTCTATTATATACTTACTAGCTACTTTAATAATAATAAATAGTTTATTTTTATATAGTTACTAACTATCTAAAAAATAAACTTAAAACTTATCTTAGTTTTAGGCGTAATATTTTTTAAATTATATAGTATAAAATATAAATTACGTAATATTATTTAAACCTATATATAATTTAAAGACCTACTATTTTATACGCTATACGTAAAACCCCTAAAAAAAATAAACTACTTTTTTCCCTTTAGTATAATTTTTTAAATTATATACCTTCTATATACTATAACTAAATTAGGTTTATATTAGTTTAAAATATACTATAACTACTATACTAAAAAACTAAAAATATTCTCCTCTACGTATAATCTATACCTACTTATAATAAAGAAAGAAGTAGAAACTTTTAGTCTAATAAGTATATAAATAGATAATACTTTAAATATTATTTTACCTACTTTTTTTAATAAAGAAAAAAATAAATTATAAACTATAGAGTTTTGTGCGAAAAATAAATTATTTCTTTTTATATATAAACCTCTAAAGTTTAATAACATAAAAATTACTCTAAAGTAAGATAGGATAATTATTATAATTTAAAAAAGATAGAGTAAAGGCTTTTATATAATAAATCTAACTAATCTAAAAGCTTAATAGCGATATATTAAGTAGTATATAAAAAATATATATATTACTTCTATCTATTAACTAAAAACTATATTTAATCTCTATATAGTTATATAAATAAAAGAGTTAAATATATTAAAAGTAAAAGTACTAAATAAAAGAATTAAGTAGTAGATTAAGAACGTAAAAAAAAAAATTTATATATTTTACTAAACTTTTAACGTGTAAAACTTTTTATTTTTATAAATAAATTTTTTATAAATAACTAAAATATTAGCTTATAGCTTAGATATTTTATTATTTTTAAAGTTAAGAATTATATCGATACTAAATTTACTATATATAATAATATTATTTATTAAAACTTAACTAAATATAAATAAGTTACGTAAAGTATCTTTACCAATAAATTATATAAAATAGTAGTAAGCTTTATTATAACTATTACTTTTAGTAGTACTATTAATAAAATCTTTTATATAATTAACCTCCTACTAGCCTCTATGGTAGTTTATACAGATTTAAAATTTTTATATAATTATTTTATTAAGCTTAGTATAATAAATAAAAAAAACTTATAATATATATTATATTTTTTTACTAATTATACAAAAACTATAAAATCTCTAAAATATAATAAATAGTAAAGAAAAATAATCCTATAAATACTTTTATAAAGGGTAAACTAAATAATTCTTTTATATAATTAGTATTTTCTAATATCGTTTCTTATAATATTAAAGCTTTAGTTAATAGGCTACAGCTTATATAAAAGGCCTAATAAGATATTTTTTATATTTTTTATATTTTAAATTAGATATTCCCTATTATATAAATTATTTTTTAGTATATTTTTTTTTATATTATATTCTTTTACTTTATCGCATAAATGTTAAAAGAAAAACTTTTTAAAATATTATTTTTAAAAAAACTTTTACTTTTTTTATATATCCCTAATCCTCCTCTGTATTAATAAAGGAAAAATTAAAAAATAAAATAAAAAAAATACCTATATATTTTAGATATAATATTTATACTAGGTTTTATATAACTATTATATATAGAAACTATTTTGGTCGCCCCGAGCTACTACAGCCACACTATTTGTTCGATTAATATACAAATATATATATAGAAACTATATATATTATTTTAAAATACTATAAAAGTATAATACTTTATAAAAAGTAAAGGCCTAATATTATTATTATATTTTTATATATACGGCTACGGCTTTAGTATTTTATATAATTATATAAAAAGCGTATAAAAATAGCTTTTATAGTAAATAATTTTTATAGTAAAAAAAGTTAAGTTAGTATTACTAGATAAAATAATATTAATATTATATAAAGATAACTAGTATACTATATATTTATTATTTTATAAAATATTACCGTACGGAAAAAATTATATAAAGATATATATATATATAAATATAAAACGCTAATAAAAATGCCCTATTAGTAGTAGTCCTAGTAAAAAAAATAATTTAAATTTAATTACTAAGTGCAGAAGCCTATATAAGAGTAAAATTAAAAATAATTATAATTTATTATTATTATTACTACTACTATCTATATAAAATAAGAGTTATTTTAAAATTTTTATAAAAAGTTAACTCTGTATAAAAAAAGATAGCTAAAAAGTTAAAAAAGAAAAAGATAGTGTCTAAAACTATATATAAAGATAATAATAAATAAAAACTAAAAAAAAAAAATATTATAAAAAAGAAAAAATTTTTTATTATATACTATTATCCCGTACAGCTTTAAATCTGCCCTTTTTAATTATTATATAATAACTTCTTACTTTTATTTACTATAATCTTACTTTTTACTTTTATATAATATATAAAATTATTAATTTCTTATTTCGGTTTACTGTAATCTTAATTAATAAGTAGTAGTATATTATATAATTTTACTTTTTATTATTATATACCACGCGAATAACAGAATATAATTTAGTTATATAAAAATATATTAAGATAAAGGGATACTTATATAGAAAAGAAAGCTAATTATTTATATATAAAAAGAAATATAAAAGAATAAAATATTTATACAGTATTACTATAAAAAGAAAAGTTAGTAGTATATATAAAGTAGTTAATTTAAATAGATTCGCTAGTAATATAGAGCGTATAGATTATATAGCTATAGTTATATAATTATATAATCTGTACTAGTAAGTAGAATTTTTATTTAACTATTATATAGATAGCGGATAAAGATATATAATAAATAAAATATAATTATTTTATTATTTATTATTTTATACTATTTCCTACTTACTATAATATTACAGAGGACTATTACTCCGTATAGGTAGAAAATAGTTATTCTAATAATAATACTAATACTAGTACGCTTTATATATACTCTAAAAAATATTAAATTAAAAAGTTTAATATTAATACTATATACGTAAAGAAAAGTTATATAAAATATAGCTACTTTTATTACTTATATATCTTTCTTATATTATTATAGTTAGAATATTTTTTAAAATATTATATTTTAAATTTAAATATTTAGATCCTAATACTACTACTTTATATATAAATACTTAAAATATATATTTAGTAATTAATTTTAGAGTAATTAAGTTTACTATAGTTAACTAAACTTTTTTTATCATATTCTTTTACTTTATAAGTAATAGAGATATAATTTTAATAAATACTTATTAATATAATATTTATATATTAATTAAATAAAAGACTGTGGCTGTGGTGGCTGTATAGGCGACTAAAAGGGATTTTAAAAAAGAAGGAGTATATATATACCTTTATTATATAATTTATTATACAGTTAATAAATAAAATAAATATTTAAATAAAGGTATATATATACTCCTCCTTTTTTAAAACCCCTTTTAGTTGCCTACACAGCCACTACAGCTACACGCTTTTATTTAATTAATATACAAATATATATAAATATTTAATAAATATATTATATACTTTTTAGAATAGGAGATATAAATATAAATGTAAAGACGTAAACGTTTTAATTATAAAATCTATAAAATTATAAGTAAAAAATAATAAAGTTTTTATAAAGATACTAAGTGTAGTTAATATTTAAAGGTTCTAGGGGTGGGGGGGGGGGGGGGGGGCGCATATTTTATTATGGTATTTTTTTTTGGGAATGCGGGGGGTGGAGGAATTAAATATGTTATTTATTTTTTCTTTTTATTTAAAAAAATAGATATATATATTATTATATCTCTCATTAAAATATTGTGTTTGTGTATATTTTATATACCAAAAAAAGTACTAAAAAAAGATCAAAATATAATATCACTTTTAAAAAATATATTAAAAAATAATAATTTTTNNNNACGTACCCCCCCCCCCCCCCCCCCCCCCCCCCCCCCCCCCCCCCCCCCCCCCCCCCCCCCCCCCCCCCCCCCCCCCCCCCCCCCCCCCCCCCCCCCCCCCCCCCCCCCCCCCCCCCCCCCCCCCCCCGACCTATATATATAGGTATTCTTTTTAGTAATACGTGGACTAGGTAAATAGATAAGTATATTTATTATTACGTTATTAGTATAAAAATAGATATATATATTTATATACTAATCGAATAAATAGTGTGGCTGTAGTAGCTTAAGGCGACTAAAAGAGATTTTAAAAAAGAAGAAGTATATATATACTTTTATAAAACTATTATTAAATACTATATATTTTAATATTATATTTATATATTATTTAAATAATTAGTATAGCTATAGTAGCTTAATATTTCTTAAATACTATATAATCTATATATAAATTAGGCGAAAAGTAATAGATAAAAATATAATCTATATTTTATATTAAAATAAAGCTAAAAAAGTAAATAGTAAATTATAATAGTAGTTATTAGAGTGGGGTAGCATAGTAGGTAAATGTCTAGAAATATTTTAGATTTGCTAAATTTATTACATTTTTATTATTATTTCCTATATTAGGGATTTAATTCCTTTTCTTACTATAGCGTTCTTTAACCGCGCCTACTTTATATAATAAATATAGAGTTTTTCGGAAGTATAGAGTACTATTAAGGAATTAATATAAAGCTATAGGAAGCTAAAATTCTAGCTAGGAAGCCTTAATATCCGCAGCCATAACTAGGCGTTTTTAGGTAAAAAATTTGCTATTTAAAGTTAGATAAGATAAAAATCTCTTCCTAAATAGGCTTTGCGTGGCGAACTAACCCTAATTAGATTAAGTAGAGCAGTAATTTAATATAACTTAATTTAGTAAATAATAGTTTAAAAATAAAATAAAAAGAGAAAGATATTTATTAGGTTTAATTAAAGGAATATATATAGTTATTTCCTAATTAGAAAGGTACACTAGGAATTAGACTCTATTATTTTTTTTAAAAAGAGTTATTATTAGTTATAATATTATATATTAGTATATAATATATTTATATATTAATCGAATAAAAGGGTGTGGCTGCGGTGGCTGTGTAGGCGACCAACAGGGGTTTTAAAAAAGGAGGAGTATGTGTATGTCTTTATACTTAATGTGTCGAAAAATATTAGTATATAAAATAATAAATTATACTAAATAATAAAATTATAAATTCCTATTAAGTAATTATTATATATTTATTCTAGTATTACTATTCTTAAGTAAACTTAGTATAATATTTTAAAATATTAATTATTAATTTATTATAAGAATATTGGGACTATAGTAGTATAGTATAAATATATATAATATAAATAGTATATTTATATATAAAATAAATTACTAAAGACTACTTAAATAATTTATAATAGAATAAATATAAAAGGTTATATAATTACTATTATAGACTTAGTAACTTATAATTTATACTAGATAGTATTTTACTATTTTTAAAAATACTAAATCGTAGTAATAGATATTCTAATTATAATAGTTATATAATATATATATATATTGTATTTTTCTTATAATTAAATTATTACTAAAGGGACAGTGTATTATATAAAGAGAGGTAAAGTATAGCGTTAAGACACTAGTTTAAAAAAGGTATAGGCTAAAAAAAGGTATTCTTTTAAATATAGTTATAAAAATAAGCGTATATAAAAATTACTAAAAATATTTTAATTTTATTTTTAGGTTAGTATAGGACTTAAACTTATAGTTTTAGTATATAGCTTAACTTATAACTTAGCGTATAGCTTAGCGTACTAAAATTTAATATACTAGTAGTATTAGGCTACTATTACCTCTACTCCTTTCTTTTTTTTAGGCTAGACTACTATAGTATTAGTAATACTATAATATACTTACTCTATCGTATTATTATTAAAGTTATTATTATTATTATTATTATTATTAAAGTTATATATAATAGGATTTAAGCAGCGTTTATTCTTAGTAGCTTATAAAATATAGTTAGTTAATATTTATAAGTATACTAATAGTAACTTTACGCATCGCGATCGCTCTTAATAAGACTATAATAATTAAGCCTTATATACCTATTTATAAAAGTACACTTAAGAATAACCTATATATATAAGTAATAAAAATAGTTATAAAGTATCTACTATTAAATATATAAGCGTATACTAATAAAGTTACTAAAGTTAATACTATAAGAGCCCTTAACGTACTAAAAAGGGGATACTATAATACTACTCGCTGCCTACTTACCAGAGTTAAGGGAGATAAGTATAAAATAGTAATTATATTAGGGAAAGATATTATACTATATTTACTAGTATAGTACGTTTAAATATAATATATTATAAATAACTATATACTAGTTATACTATAAGATACTAAGCTGTAATAGCTTATATTAAAATTATATAAAAAAGAAATAGTAAAAAAATAAAAGATAGACTTAATATTAAAAATAATAGATAGGGTATAATTACAAAAAGTACTTAACGTAGTAATAGTTACTAAATTATATTAAATAACTTACTAGTAGTAGGTTATAAAATATAAAATAGGTATAATAGCTACTACGTATTAAGAAGAGAAAGAAATAAATAGGTATATTAAGTTACGAAAGCGTATATATATACACTTAAATATTAGTAGGCGTTTATATATTAATAAAATATAGATAGAGGATTCGGAGGACTGTCTACGGGTAGATAGATAGTAGCTCTTTAATACTAGGGACAGTGTATACCTTAGTAGAAAATATATCTAGTTACCTATAATAGTAATATTATAGGTTATAAGTTTAAATCTTATTCTTTTATAATTTAATCTACTATTTAATTTTTTTAGTTTATTAGATTTTAGACTTAACCTTATTAAATTAAGTTATATTATTTAATTAGACTAGTTAATTTCCTAAATAGACTTAGTTTAGTTTAAATTCCTAATTAGGTTAGCGTGGCAATCTAACCTAATTAGAAATAAAATTATTTCTAAATAAAAAAGAAGTTATTCCTATATAAGTAAGTAATTAAATTCTAGTATAGGTTATATAACTAGTCTATATTTAATTAGTTAGTTACTAAAAGAGTTAGGTATTAGATTACTTAGAGAATAAAATATTTTTTTTAAATAGTTAGGTAGCATTAATATAAAAGACTTATTATTTTTAATTAAAAAAATAATCTAGAAAGAATAGTATTAGTAATAAAAATTTAAAAGATCTAGCCCTCAGAATAAAGATAGAAAAAGTATATATAAAATAGTAAATATAATATATAAATATAATAATAATATATTAAGAAGAAAAAGGAAAGTATTATAAAATACTTATAAGTATAGGTAAGATAACCTTATAATAATATATAATAGTTTAAATATAAAAGCAATAGATAATTATTAAATAAATAAATAAAAATATTTTATTTTTATTATAAAAAACGTATTAATAAGTATTATTATAATCTATTAAATCCGATCTATTATAGTTAAGTTTAGTAAAGAAAAGTATTATAATTACTTTAGAGTACGCTAGTAAATTAAACTAAGATTAAAGTTAGGTCGTATTAGCTACTTAGAATTGTGCGTAAGCAGGAATAATAAAATTTTTATATAATCTTAATAAAACTAGCTATAACTTTGTAACTATAGTAGATTAATTAATACAAATGTAATATAATATAGATCTATATATATACTATAAGTCTAGAATTTAAAATATAGGATTTCTTTAGTCTAGCCTTTTAAAAATAAAACGAACTATTTTTAGTAAGCTATAATAACTATAATAATATTTTTTAAATCCTAGACTTTTAGTATATATATTAATCTATATTATATTATATTTTTTTTAATTAATTAATTATAGTTATAAAGTTATTGCTATTTTTATTAAGATTTTATAAAAATTTTAATATTCCTGCTTACGTATAATTCTACGTGGCTAATATTATATAAAGAAAGGTAAAGTATAGCGTCGAGACACTAGTCTAAAAAAGGTATAGGCTAAAAAAACGTGGCTAATATAACCTAACCCTAATCTAGTTAAATTTACTAGCGTACTTTAGAGTCTAGATTTAATAAGAATTAAAAATATAGTTACACTACTTATATATAACCTCGTTATATATAAGCTGTTTAGTATTTATTAAGTTCTTATTATTACGTTATGCCGCGGCTTTATAAAGCTTGCGAAGTACGTTAATTAGTTAAAAATATAGATTAATAACTTTTCTAAATATAATACTATTAGTAATAAAAATAATAAAATTTAAAAATCTAGAATTAGTCCTACTAGTCTATATAAATAATTATAATAATAATAATAATATATATTAGTATATTAATTAAACAAACAGTGTGGCTGTAGTAGCTTAGGGCAACTAAAAGGGGTTTTAAAAAAGAAGGAGTATATATATATCTTTATAAATAATAATAATAATAAAGGTATATATATACTCCTCTCTTTTTAAAATCCCTTTTAGTCGCCCCAAGTTACTATAGCTACACTATTTGTTCGATTAATATATAAATATATATAATAATAATAATAATAATAATAATAATAATAAAATATTAATATATTAGTACTCGTTTTATAATAAAAATATATTATCTAGAGTATACAGTATAGTTATATAAAATACTACTAAATAGATAAATAAGTATTATAAAAATATTATAATATTATATAGTAGTTAATATTTAAAAGTTATAATAAGACTTATATATATAAATACGCTAAGTAATATATAAACTAAAAAAGTAAATAGGTATAATTAGTATTATATTATTAGTAAAAAATTAAAAATAATTATAAAAAAAAATTAAATTATTATTAAATATTACACTACCTATATGGGTAGAGTAAAAAGTAATAAAAATAAATATAACTTATATTTTATTTTTTTACGTTTATCCGTAGTAGTTATATTAATTTCTTTTTTTTTATATATATTTTATTTTTAAGTAATTTAATAACCAGCTCTTTAATTAATAACTAGTAAATATAGGCTAGTTAAATAACCTATACTAGTATTTAATTAATTACCTATTTACGAGGAGCTTATTTCCTATTTAAGAATAATTTAATATTAATTAGATATAGTTATTATACTAATCTAATTATATAATTAAACTAAGCCTATTTAGAAAATTAACTAGCCTATTTAAGTAATATAACTAAACCTAATAAGATTAAGTCTAAAACCTAATAACTAATAAATTAAATAGTAGATTAAAGTAAAAAAAAACAAAATTTAAACTTATAATCTATAATATTACTACTATAGGTAACTAGGTATATTATTTACTAAGCTATACACTCTCCTATATTAACTTAGTATATACTATATTCTTACTTAATATAAAAGTAGATATAAAAATAGAGGCACTATAACTAGAGTTTATTAAATATAGGATTTTTTATATCTTATTACTAGTAAAGCAATAACTTAAATTAATAAACTTATTAGATTATATAGAGGAAAACAAGCTAGAAATTACTAGATTCTAAAATTAAAAAGTAGGGACTACTTATATAAAAAAAAGCACTAAAGAGCCGTATTATATATATATAAAAGAAAAATAATCCTTTATTTTAAAAAGTTTTATAAACTAATAATATAAGCTCTAAGGTATTTTTCTGTAATATACTCCCTAATTAAGCTAATAAAAATAGCTTAACTGTTTAAGTAAATAAAAAATTAATTTTTTTAAGCTCGCAGTAGCTGTAGAATTAATTTTAAAAAAAACTTTTTTAAATAGATATTTAATAGGTAGCGTTACTAGGTAATAGAGCTTTATAGTAAGAGACTAATTATAATAAATATATTAGCGTTAGTAATATAAAAAGCGTTTATATAATCTCTCTACTAACTTTTTTAAAACAATTCTTACTCTCTTTATACTCTTAATTATTATTTTTATACTTTTTTACACTATTTATACTGTTTCTATACTCTTTTATATAATTTTTTTTTTTAAACAGCTCCTTAAACTTTCTAACTATTATAAATATTATAAGTTAACTATTTATATTACTACCGCTATAACTACAGTAAGTTATAATACTTTTTTTAATTTTTACTTTTTAGAGTTTATTTAAATTTCTAAGCTCTAATTCTGTCTTTTAAAAACTCTATTAATTTTTATTTAATAGTTTTCTAATCCCTCCTATATTACTATAGTTTAATACCTAAATATAATTAAGTATAAATAGTATTTTAAATATTATAAGCTTACTAAAATTAGTAAAGAGCTAATAAAGTCTAATCCTTTAGCTTCTAGTAAGTTACTTAATATAGTTTTTTAGCCTATTATTACGCTTTGTAAAAAGAAGTAGTTTAAAAAAAAAAAATAAAAAGCGTAAGGAGCTCTAATAATAGGTAGCTTAGAAGAGTTAAGGCGCTATTTAGTTTTAAATAGGAATTACTATAACTTAAATAGACGCTCTTATACTATAATATTTAATAGCTTACCTGCTCTTTTTATAAAATAATATATAGTTACTATAAACTCTAAATAATTATTTTATATCTCTAATAAATAAAAGTCCTTTTTTTTTTTTTAATTAAGAATTTCTATAGATCCTTTAATCTCTAAAAAAGCTTTTTCCTTTACTATTATAAGTTTATAAAAATCGTCCCGCTTCTTTAGTTTAAAAAGATTTATAGCTTTTTTAAGTTTTAAAAAATAATCCTCTTATATTATTATTTAGTAATTTTAATAATTTTTTTAATTTAATACTTATACTGCGCTTTATAATAATTATTTATTAACTAGTCTGCGAGCAACTAAATACTATATAAATAGTTTAATACTAATAAGAAATTTAGTAGGCTTTTAAAATTATTAATTTTACTTAGCCTATTTCTTTTATTTAGACTTTCTAAGCGCTTAGCGCTATTAGCGCCCTTTTTAATTTAACTCTTTTAAGCTCTACCGGATTAGGTTTAAAAAATAGACTACGCCCTATAATAAAAAGTAAATCTAAAAGTAAATCTAAAAAAAATAAAAATAGTAAACTATTTATTTTATAGACTTTATTACGCCGTAATAATAAAAATAATATTAGTAAAAAATATTTTAAGCTTTTTAGTTTATAGTTTTTTTAAGCTCTGTCTATTCTTTTATATTAAAATTAAAAGAGTTAAAAAACTATTAAACAGTATCTATATAGCTTAATATTATTAATAGTTTATAAAATTAAAGCGCCTTATATTTTACTTTTATTATTTAGGTAGTACTTTATCTAGTAAGAGTAATAGTAACTATTTTAATACTAAGACGTAAAACTTTTATTACTAAGTATATAAGAGCGGATATAGCTATAAACTAATATATATATAAATATTTTAATCTAAAAAATTTAGAAAAATTATATACTTACTATTATAGTTTTACTTAAATTTAAAAAATTACTAAGTATTTTTTATTTTATTATAAGCCGCTTTATAGTAAAAAGGCAAAAGAGCTTATTTATAAGTAAATATAATTTTTTAATCTACTTCTTTCGATTTTTACTAATATAAATCTTATAAATAATAAAGCTTAATAAATTATAAACTGCTATTAGGTAGATAATTAAAATAAATAAAAACTTAGGTAGTAACTCTATAAATAATATTTTTAATAAAATTACTTTACGCCGCGCTTAAGCTATTTAAAAGTTTAATAAGCTAGTAAAATTATTAATTTATTAAGCGCATCTATTATATTATTATATAATTTTTATTATTTTATTATTTTTTTACTTTTTTATTATAGAGATTTTCTAAATAGTACGGTTTTAAATTATTTATTATAAATAGCAGCTAATAAACTATTTAATATCTAATTTAAAGCGTTTTACGCTCTATTATTATATAATTTCTTAAAATTTTAGTTTAGTAATTTTTTCTTTTATATCCTTAAGATTTAATTACTCTTTAAATTTTTAAAATTACTAAGCTATAAGAGCTTTCGTTAACCTATCTACTAGTATATTACTTATTTAAAAGTATTTAATTTTAAAACTTTCTTTTAAATACTTTTAGTATAGCTATATATTTTATATATTTATATAGCGTAAATAGGTAATTATATACTTATTTTTACCTATAACTAGCCTAATTATCTATTAGTTATTATAGAATATACGCTACGTAGCTCTAAAATCTAAAATAAGTTTTTTAAAAAAGCGCTTTAGAGTTATTATTTTTTTATTTATATATTTAAGCGCGAGGAGCTCTGTTTTAATAATTAATATAATAATAATAGCCTATTTTATAGTTTTTTAAATAATTACACCCCTAAATAATATAATAATATAATTATATAAGAATCGTCTACTTTCTAAATTATTTATAAATAAAGTATTTAAATAGATTATAAGTTTTAGGCCTTTATATACCCTATATTAGATTACTTAAAAGCGTAATTTATAAAAAAATATAATTACGTATTCTACTATAGTAAAGTATTCTTTACTTAAATTAGTTAAAAAATAAAAAAGTTTTAAGATAGTAAATACTATATCTAGTTATATTATAATAGTAGTATAAAATATAGATTTAATACGCTCCTAATATATTTTAATTTTAACTTTTATTACTTCTCCTTTATTTTTAACTAGCTCTTCTAATAATAAAGGCGTTAGTAAAAAAAGTACTAAATTAGCTATCCTAAATTTTTTCGTAATCTTTTTAATATATAAATTATAGATTAGCGTAATTATTTAATTTTTTTAATTCCTAATTACTTATATTTTAAAATATTATTTTATAGCTTTATGCACCTCTATTTTATATATTCTTAAAAGCTTATTACACAGTTTAAAAGCTTTTTACTAATAAATTTTATAGTATAAAAGTAAAATATTATTTATATAAAAAAATATAAAGATCTTATAATCCGTGTTAAAGAATAAATAAAACTCTTTTTTTAAGTAGATAAGACTAAACTTAGCTAAAATACTAAAAAATTCTTTATATTATAGTATAGGTAAGTCCTATAGGCTATATAAAACTTAGTTAAGCTTTATATAACTATTTTTTTACTTATAACTATTAGGTAGTTTATACTATACTAGATTTAAGGGGTTAATTAGTATATTAAGAAATACGCCGATTATATTAAACTATAAAATTTTTAAATTAAATTTTACTATAATTATTATAACTATACGAAAGGAACGTACTATAAATATTATAATATATATTAATAAAAGCGTATCTCTTAACTAGAGGTTGCTTTTAATAACTAAATAAGTTTTACACTTTATAAAGTAACTATCCTAATTAAACTTATAAGTAAAAATTTACTTAAGTAAGAGTAAACGTTTAGTATTATTAAAGCGCGTAACTACCTACTAAGTTTATTTTTTAAAAAGTATAGTTTATTTTTTATATATAATCTAGTAAAAGAGCAGGCTAAATAAATATAAAAAAATTACTTTTTATATTACTAGCTCTTTTAAAAGCTTATCGTAGTATATATAAGCTTTATATTAAAATATTATCTTTTTTAAGGCCCTATCCTGTATAGTAGTTTAAATTATAATATTAATAATTATAAACTTTTTACGCTCTTTCTATATAAAATTTATACTAAAAATAAATATATTTATAAAATTATACTAAAGAAAACTATTTACGCTATTTAGTAAAGTACTTATAAGTTTTATATTATATAATAGCTCGCTCTTTAGATTAAGGCTTAATAATATATAAATACTAAAGGGGTTTTTATCTCTACCCCCTAGTTTATTAAAATTTTTAGGATTTAATCTACGTTACTTTTAGCTTTATTAAGTAGCTAAATTATAGTTCCTTATAGGTCCCCGTATCTTATAAGTATAAGTATTAATTATTTTATTTAATAAAAGGAGCTCTATATTACTAATTTAAGTAATAGTATTAAATAAGCTTTTACCTACTATCTAAAAATTTTATAAACTTTTTACTTTAAACTATTTTACTCTTTTACTAAAATATACTTTATAAAAAATACTAAAGTGTTTATCTCTTTTAAAGTTTATATTTTTAAGTTTTTTAGGCTTTAGAGTAGGCTAAGGAGAGATTAAACTAATATTTATATTATATAATATATAAATTTACGGCTATTAGCTAGCTATATTAATAGCTTATATATATACCGCTTATATAAAGCTTTACTTACCTAACTAGCTAAAAAAATAAAATAAGACTTACGCTAAAGTATTTCTAAACTACTATTTAAGTTACGCGATATTTCTACTAATTTTTAGCTTATTAGAGTTATAGACTTACATATTAAAAATTTTATTAAACGCCTTACTTATATCTATAACCTTAACAGTATATAAAATATTTATAAATTTTATAGCCTTTTTCTATAAGATAGGCTAATCTTTTTTTTTTTATAAAAAAAAGTTTTATTAAACGTAACGTTACGCGTTGTAATAATCTAGTTAAGTAATAATACCTATATTTTATAAATATTAAAAGCTATATAACTAACTAAATATTTAATATAAGTTTATAGATTTATTTTAAATCTACACCTATTACGCCTAACTATATAATTTGTATTTAGTAGATATACGTAATAATTATAGATATATATATTATTTTAATCTAAATATAGATCTACCGTTTAGTATTTTATAAGTTTAGGTTTATAGTAATAGAAATACTGTTTAAACTAATTATAAAAGATTTTATTTAAAAATTATATACTTTTAAAAGCTACTAGACTAATATTATAAAACGCTATAATTACTTTTATAATTTTTAGCTAAAGCTTTTCTAGTAAATTCGCACTAAGTCTTATAATAATAGTTTTATTAATAATTTTTTAGCTAGCGCGTTTAGCGCCGCCGTTTAGCTTATATATATAAAAAAGTAGTATTTTAATATTTATACTAAGCTCTTTTACCTATTTTTTAAAACGTAATCTTTTATACTATAAATACGTAGTAATATTATTATTTTAAAAAATTTTTATAATCTTAAGTTTATACTAAGTATATACCTATATAGTAAAACTTAAAAATACTTTTATAAGCTTTAAAAGTAACTTCGCCTATAGACTCTATATATAAATCTTTCTATTATAGTTATTTTTAACTAATAATATTTACTGCTCTTTAAGCCTTCCTTTAGATATATTAAAGAGATTTTAAAAAATACACTAGTATAGTTATAATAATTTTTTTTTTAGTTTTTATAAAATTACCTAAGCCGCGTATATAAGGGAATATTATTTATAATATATACGTTTAGTATTCTAAATATAAATATTTTACGCTCTTTAAATAAAAATATATAAAACTTTTTAATTTAAATATTTTACTCTTTAGTACTATATATTCTTAGTATTAATATATAAATATATTAACTATAAACGGAGTTTTTAATATACTAGTATTATACTTTAAACTAAAAGATAGAAAAATAAAAGCTTATATTTAATAAATATAAGGTTATACTTATAAGTAAATATTATAAGTATAAGACTCTATTTTAAAAATCTTATACGTAGTATATTATCTAAGTCTAAATACTAAAATTTTTTATTATATAGGCGAGCTTCGGATACTATATTTAGGTAAAATTTTTTTATAATAGCTATATTTTTTAATATAAAATCTTTTATAGAGTTTCTGTTTAGACTATTTAAAATATTTTTAATTATTTAGGTTTCTATACTAGAAATTAAAAAAGCTTATATTCTAGCTTTAATAGTATAAATACTATTAACTTTTTTAAAAAATTTTAAAATAAGTAATAATTTATTATTTACTAAATATAAAACAGTACTATTATTAAAAATAGTATTTTTAAAAAGTATATAAGTATTATAGTTCTATATAAAATATATACTATTACTTTATTCTAATTTACTACTTATAATAAGCGAGGGATTAATAATTATATATATAAAAGAGCTAAAAAATTTTAGCTTATTAAATTCTTTACCCTATAAGATATTTCCCTTAAGCTATTTTTTTTATTTAAGTATATTACGAAGAGCTGTAAATTTATTAAACTTAAAGTATTTAAAAAGTTTTTTTTTATTTTTTTTAAAGAGCGGCGCAGTCTAGCCAGTATAAATACTTATTAATACTAACTATAGACGGCGGTACTTAGTAAATTTTTAATAATACTTTTTAGGTCTATAAGGGTATTAATATAACTTACCTTTATTTTTTAGCTATAAGCTATCTAATTAAGGGGATAGGCTCTATCTACTAAGTATTATAAAAATCCTAGAGCTCTTAGTATATAACTTAGTAATTCTATTTTATAATATTACTTGAAAGATTTTTTCTACTTCTATTAGAGAGAGCTTTTTATTTTTAAATATTAATTTTTAAACTTAAGTTATATATATCTACTTTACTTAATTAGGTACTAATTTTTTACTAATAGCAGTAAAAAAGTTAATAATAGCTAGTTTATTTTAAATATTACTAAGCTTATATACCTCCGCTTTTATATAAAGAGCTTTTTATTTATAATATTATAACTTAGCAGCTATTCTTCTATACTTTATTTTCTTTAAATAAGTATAGTATTATTATTATATAATATTCTTAGCTACTATATTAGTAGTTAAAAACTTTTATTTAAGGAAATAAATAATTAAGTAAGTTAAAATATCCCCCTTAATAGTATAGTATATTTAAATAGCACTTATAAGCTCTAAAGCTACTATTATACTAATTTAATTCTAGATATTTATTACTTAATTCGCTTTAGTAGTATAATCGGTTAAATAGGCTTAGTATATAACTATTTTAGTAGCATAGTTATAGTAAATTTTTATAATTTTAGTATTAGATACTTCTATAATATATAAAAGCTCTAGTATTTATAAAAAGTTATTAAAATTATTAATACTTTTAAAGTTAGAATTAATAAAATTCTATACGTAGTAAAGTATATACTATATTTTAAACTATATATACTAAGTTAGCTAGCTCGCTAAATTAATAAGTTAAATAGTATTAGTTAGGAGAAATATAGTAGTTTTAAATATTATAATATTTAAAAAATTATTAGTCGTAAAACTTACTAAGCGTTTAATAGCTAAAAATATAGGTTGTCGTTTTATATATATAGATAAAGCGATACTCGCTAGATCTATAAAATTAAAAGCTTTTAAATAAAGAGTTAAAGAATTAATTAAAGCTTTAAAAAATAGAATTTCAAATAATTAGATACGTAGAGAAAATCTTCTTTTACTTTTAAAACGCTAGACTTATAACTATAAAAAAAATAAGCTAAAAATTACTAAATTTTAAAATTAAAGAGTAGGGACTACTTATATAAAAGAAAGCGCTAAAAAGCCGTATTATATATACGTAAAGGAGAAATAATCCTCTATTCTAAAGAGCTTTATAAGCTAGTAATATAAGCTTTAAGGTATCTTTTCGCGATAGATTATAATAGTAACAATTATATAACTTTTATTTTATAAAAATAAAGTTAAAAAAGTAATTAATAAGTTATAATAATAGTTATTAACTATAATATAAATATAAAAAAAAATAATTAATATTAATAAAAATAATAAAGTCTTTATTATAGAAAATCTATTAATAAGTACTATTATTATAAGTTATTAGACCTAACCTACTATAGTTTAGCTCACGTTTATATAATAAGTATAGTAGCTTTTATATATATAGTCTAAAATTAAGTAAAAGAGTATAACTATAGTAGCTAAAAACGACTAAAAGAGGTTTTAGAAAAGAAGGAGTATATATATATATACCTTTATATTTAGTATTTAAAGATATTAAATATTATAGAATCCGTTTTACTACATATATAGTATAAAATTAAGTAAAAGAGTATAGCTATAATAGCTATAGAGGCGACTAAATAGGGTTTTAAAAAAGAAGGAGTATATATATATCTTTATAAATATTCTACTATAATATATACTTAGTATACTAGACTTTTTCGACACATTGAGTATAAAGGCATGCACATACTCCTCCTTTTTTAAAACCCCTTTTGGTCGCCCCGAGCCACCACAGCCACACTATTTGTTCGATTAGTATACAAAAATATATATATAGTATACTAGGTATAAGTTATATCAGGATATAAATTATTGTAGGACAATCGTTCTGGAAGGCAGGGTGGCTCAGATCCTGCCGCTGTTTAGCAACCCTAGCGTCCTAAACAACTTGTTCACTTTTTATACTGGAAACTGCTAACCAGAGACTTCGAACATAGTAAAGAAGATGCTGTCGACTCCCTGTACCCATGTTGTATACTAACGTATACTTTAAGACGTCTAAAGTCTAACAAATTCCGAAGATACGACAAGGGGCCCCAGGGTCCAAGACGACGCCGAGATTTCCCGTTCTCCCAGTTGCTCTCTTCGGACGGCGAAGAGATGGATGGTATCGATCCCGCCCACAATGAGCACGACGCAGCATGCTGCCAGCGGGACGGCTCGAACCCGGTCTTTAGGAACTGCGCTTTCACCAACGCTCATCTTCATTTCCAAGAGGTATTGCGACTCCTGCAATGAAGGCTGGTACTCATAGAGCATCTTAATAGGATACCCGCTCGGGAATAGCCCAGCGACAAGCGTACATCGCCTGTTCCAAGGGATTGTCATGAGCTACAAGGCCCGTACACCTGTTAGTCTAAACCTCCTGTCTAAGAATGTATAATACACCTCATAGACGTGCATAGAGGCGGAACACTGAACCGGATCGGGTGGATCAGAGTGGTAGGGGTTTCTATAACACATTCATGACAAGGATTATATGCTTTATCATTCTATGGTATGCTGAAGAGATCAAAGCGTTACCCAACACCAACACCCAATCCCAAAATATGCGTATCTGAACGGATGAGATGAGAGAACTTGAAATGCGCGATGCGCCAGTGTTCGTCATGCCGCCGCCACCAATCCCGACCGTTGCCACCTCCTGTACCGTGAACCACGTCTATCTCCCCAAAATGTTGGACAACCGAGAAATCTTGATTCGGAAATCATCTTCTTGCCTGCGTAAAAAGCCGTCCTTTCTTATCAATACCACATCTTCGTCCTAAGCTTTCCCTTCGATAGCACTGCCAGATCCAACACTACCGCCCAGGTCCCAGTAAAAATTACGCCCACTCCCGCCAGACCTCTTGCTCTTCTTCGTGCTCTGGCTCGTAACACTCGAGCTATTCTGCAGCATCTGGGTCCTCAGCCACGGCTGCTGATGATAATGTGTCTTGAACATGGCGCCCTCCCGCTTCTTCGCCCACGAACTCGTTGGCGGCGGCTCTCTCGACCGAGTAACTAAAGGGTGATTCTGCCTTATAATTGCCGCCCTCCTCGCACTGGCTTGCCAGTCGTCTATCTCTGCGCTTGCGATCGGCGCACCAGAGTCTCGACGCGGCTGCGAAGAGACGCTAGATCGCCACGAGGAAAATCGCCTCAAGAGGAAATTGAAGACCATTTTGACGTCTAGCTCCCGTTCCCAGTCGTCTTGCTCGCGTGCGAGTTCAATAGTGGGGTTTAGAGGTGCGGGAGTTGGGCGAGGGGCACGAAAGGCATCCAGAGGGTCGACTGATTCAGGGTCCTCTTCGATGCCCCAAAGAGAGGCTTCGCTGTACGTATTGGAGGGCTGGCCAGGGAAGGTCGGCGCAAAATGCGTGGAGGTTGGTAGCGGGGCCGAGAGTCGAGAGCTAGCGAGGTTGGAGGGTGTCAAGTCGGTGGCTAAGGTAGTAGAAGACCTCGATGTAGCAAGGCCCGCATATTCGGGCACGTCCTGGGGGCTGCGGTACGTAGAGAAGGCGCCGGGATGCTCGGACAGCTGGTGGACCAGGATGTCGAGCTCGCGCGCAACTCTTTCGAGAAGTCGATGCTGCCAACCTTCGTCTGTTGTACCTTCGGCGCCCATGGTCTGTAAAGTAGCATCGATCGAAGGCCTCGTTCCGGGCGCTCCGGTGGGTGCTGGTGGGGCCTCTTCTGCCAACGATTCACCGAAGATAACAGACAGCGTGTCTTCATCAATGCCCATGAGGTCCCGTATGACTCTTCTCGTCAGCCGTTGCCAGAAAGACAGGTGCTCGGTGCTCTCGTCGGATGCCTCGCTTTGGCCGTCTAAGACGGACCCCACAACGTGCGACGCAGCGCTCATAGCGGTCTGGCGGGCGCTGTCTGGCCGGCTGCGGGCAGCACTGGCCATGCTCATCCTGCGTCTACGCCTCGTCTCCCGCTCGATCTCTTCCAGCAGGGCCCTGCTCTGCTCCAGTCTCCATTGCTCTATCCGCTGCCGCCTGTCCTGCTCCCGGGCGAGCGCTTCCGTCTCGTCCAAGGCGTCAAGTCGTCGCTGCACGCTGGACCGCCGTCGAGCGTGGCGCCGCCGCGGCGCTTGTCGCTCGAACTGCCACATGTGCTCCGCCACATCGGCGTCGGGCTGGAAGGCGCCGAGGCCATCGTGCGTCGGCAGAACCGTATCGCCGCGCCGCTGCCCGCCGTGTTCAGACGGTTCGTGGAATGCGTGCAGGCCGTCATCCAAGCTGTCGAGCTCCTCGCCTTCTTCCGTCCCCTGGCAGGTGACGTCGTCGTCGCCGTCATGCGAGCGAGCGGCCGTGTCTAGAGAGCCAAAGTCACTCAGCCGCGATAGGCCGGCGGTGCGCGGTGTCCGTTCGGTCGAAGCCGTGTGCGTGCGTGCCGCCGTCGAGGGCGCGCCCGGCGAGAAGAGGACCCATTCTTCCAACTCCTCTAGCGCCCTCTTCCGCTGCGGCGAGGAAGCGGCACCGACGGCGGCCGGCGGTTCGCGGTACGAGATCTGTCGGGACGACTGCGGACGGTGCTGCTGGCGGAACGCCATGGTCGCCCCGAGTGAGGTTGTTGCAGTCGCCCTGGATGTACTGGGGCGGGGCACGACGCCAAGGGAGCAATGGAAGGTGCTAAGGCAAGCGTGAGAAAGCGGGGGGGCGGGTAGGGTACGAGTAATTGCTGCTTTCTGCGTCCCGGCGGTCAAGCGCAAGGCCTGGCGTGCCTGGTGGGCGGCGGAGATGTAGGTAGCTCAAGCGGGTGTGCAAGACATCATACACCGGTTGCGTTTCAGGCGCTTAGGTCACAAGACTAGCTCCCGCGGAAACAAAGGTGGGACGGTGTCCACAACCAAGTGCGCAACGCTGGACCTGGTCTGGGTGTAACATGCAGGGCCTCAGCATTGCATCCAAAGGCATGCCCAGCGCTGATAAGCAGATCGCTCATTCAATGTTGTTTGTCAGCGCCGGGGCTGCGCTTGATGCATGGCTGACCGCCTGTCTCTACTCAATCATGACATGCGCATGCAGTAATGTTTTCTTTCGACAATCAGCGTAACGAATAGTCTGGCACTGTGCTGTATCTCACCATGCATGCTCGACTACGCTGGCTGCTCCTTGTCTGAGGATCCTCCATCCCACCCGGGCACGCAACCCCTGTCGCTGCAGCGCTTCGCCTGACACCACCCGGGTGCTCTTGCGATACTGAGATGAGCGTGGAATGATTCACTCCCCAAGGCCCGAACCAGACCCGCTATGACTCCCGCTTCCGGCGACTGTTCGCCGAGCCGGCACACCAAAGGCGACAGTGGATCAGCACGAACGAGTGGCGAACGGACCGCCCGATGTCCAAGTACTTGCTGGAATAGAAAGACGATGGCTTGTCCGGGCGCTCTGCTGGCCTATGACTTGATTGAACAGCTTGAGACTGCGACGGCTTGCAGGTACGCCATCTTATCCAAGATAGCTTTTCAGTCGGTGTGAACATCTTAGCACGCGTGGTGTAAAAAGCACGCACGCAGAATCCACTTTGCGCAATCCTACTCGTGGATACCGCTCACTAGACGACGTGGCATCGACGTATGTTCCTCGCTAGGCGTCTACAACATGACGAAGAGATCTGCATATCAGCCTTGCGTCCTGCTTTGCTGCTTGTTCAGCTTACACGCTGTGCAACACCTCAGCATAGCCACCCGGCAAGTTCTGCCTTTGTAGGAGATTGTAACCTCCTACGTTGTACGCCGGCCCTTAGATATTAAATATTATTTTACCACCTTTATAAGATTATTATTCTTAACTCAGTAGGTAAAGAGTTAAGTTAATATAAAAAGACGTTATTAAAAGTAAAGGTATTATATTATTATAGAGGGAGGATCTAATTTTTTATTTAATAGTAGATAGCTACTGTACGTAGACTATTAATTAGAGTTATACTTATTATATAGGTATTTTAATTAAGGAGGTTATATAGATAGTTAAGCTTTTTAATAGTAAAATACTAAAGATAGTCTTTAATATTATAGGTTGTTATAAAGGGGAAAGTATTAGTATTAGTATTAGCGTTAGCGTAGATACAGGGGTAGATATAGAAATAAAAAAATAGTTTCTAAATAAACGTAAATTTAATATATATATTATTATCTATTATAGCAGATCTTATAAAGTAGTAAAAAAAAAATTAAAATTTCTATTTTTAGCTATTTTAATTATATAGTATTATTTTATAGTACGTTAGAAGGAATCGCGTATTTCGCTACCGTTAAAGCTTCGGGCCAGCAATGCTAGCGGAGGAGCAGGAAATAATGTATGTCTAGGTATCTCGTAAAACACGCTACGATTTCCACGCAGCAGCGATGAACTAGGAGGGTATGATATATAGGTACAGATGCGTATCGCGCGGTGGTATCGTCCTTCAAAACTGAACACATATTCCGAATCCAGGGGAAAGCCAACAAAAAAAAAAAAAAAACGCCTCCCAATGAGCAACCCAACCCCAGTTTTCGAGCACCGTAGAATGAGTGATGCGCTGATGCTAAAATGAGTAGTGATCATCGTCTATCGTGTCGTATCGTGTCTCTTCGTTTATGCAAGATCTTGCACGCCGAAGCGGCGCATGTCTTCCTGGCTCATTTCTTCTCCACGTCCAACGAGGGGATATCGCCTAGCGTATGGCCGCGACTTCTTGTCGCCGATCCATCTCTTCAAAATGCATTCTCCATTCCCTTGGCAGATCTCTTTCCTCCCAAGGTTTTTGAAGCGGGGTCCAAGGGGACCGTTAACGTAATGGTACTGACCCAGGAACCTGTATTGTCGAGGGTCACTAAGAGGATAAAATTTATCGCCCCAATGTCCGCAGAAATAGAAATATCCTATGGGTGCTTGAGGGGTCAAATTGGAGCTCTTAAGGACGTCTCTCTGATAGTCGTACGTGTAAGAGTACATATTCAGCGTAGGATCCCAGAGGGGCCCACGATCAGTAACGTCGTGGAGGATGCCGCCTGGTAAGACATATGGGTGTACACCCGACGTAGCGTACATGGCGTGGGTGCCGGTCGCGGAAAAACCAACAGGCTATGGGATAGTCAGCACAAGTATTCTCATGAATCATGGTTAGTACTTGCTCTTTTGCCAGACTTCTCAACAGCATCCCAAGTGTATGCCTCCCCGAAGCTGTGCTCGCTGAAGAAGACTGCTTTCGGAACGCCATCCTGAAAACGCACGGTGGTATGTTCCCAGTCGCCCACGTGGTTACCGAAACGCACGTTGAAGACGGCATTGCCAAGGTTGTAACTGTAAAAGAAGAACCAAAAAGCGTCCACGACGCCATTTTCTTTCGGCACCACGATGAGCACAGCAGGAGCGTCGCTTCTACCTCCAATTACTTTTTTTCCCCTCTTTTTCAAGGTCCGGCGCAGTTCCGATTGCCAAGGCTCCTCGTCGTGCACAAGCTCTTCGCCCTCGGGGGTGTTTGTGGGTACGGCAGTAGGTGCAGGGACTCGCCAATTGACAGCTCCACTAGACCGAATGCCGCCTTTTTCCTTGGTGTCACCGATGCCGACACTCCACCAGCTAGACTTCTGCCCATCCCCATCGTCCTCGTAATGGCCATGGTCTTCTGGGTCCTCATCGGGATCCGGATCCGAATCCTCTGGAACTTCGGGAATATTACTCTTACCCCCTAGCCATTCGGGGTAATCCTCGACGTTGTCATCGCTCTGCAGATATACAAAGCGACCCCACTGGTTCAGTTGGTCAAGGTCTTGGAGGTTCGGGTGGTCGTCGACAGCTTGGAGTGGGGTGTAGTTCAGATGCGGTGTGGTATGGAATAGATGATCCGCTACGTCGCAAGGCCAATACTCTTCACCGGAATACAAGTGTATAAGAGGCGCATGATCTAGGACGTACTGGGGCACCTCACGATCCTTTAGTTCTTTCTCGGACCAACCTTTGGGGAGAGCCTTGGCACTTTCCCGGAAGCTGCTGAGATCTATCTTATCTCGCTCTTCACTTTCCACTGTCACCGGATTCGGTATTTTCGGGTCATCTGGTGTTGTCCAATGCGCCCGGTTCAAATGCGCCAAACCGCAAAGCCCGAACCAATTGCATACCCTCCTGTCAAGCCATGAACGAGATGACGCAACCCATCTCGGTTCGTCCAGTTGTTCGTCCCGAGGTGTGACGCGCGGAAAGATGACACTTTGGTATATCTGAGCGTAGGTGAATAAGCCAAAGAAGGTTCCGGCGGCAGCAATCCCTGCCTTCCGGCCCTTCATCGGCGTGTCGGTGTTGTTGCCAGGCCCGCCAACAGCAGCGATACAGGGCGTCGAAGCTGGTTCGGACGGTTGTTCATATGAAGAATGTTGTATAGAGATATCGATCACCGGGGAGGGGCGTCCGTCAGAGGCGTCCGGCGCGACGTTGGTGTGCTCGCCTGGAGGATTCGAAGGAGACACCACTAGCGGCGCCCACGTAGAGAGAAGGGAGGAAGATATGGGGGACGCGGCGGACGTAGGCGGGAGTAGCGGGCGGAGAGGCACCTGCCCGCCACCATGATGATGCAGGTAAGGTACGATGGGCACTGACTGATTAGCTTCCAGACCAATCAAGACTATACTCGGAGAAGAAGTGGTTGGAGCGAGGGCCGGCTCGGGTTGGAGCGGATCCTGCCGAAGCCAACAGAACGGTGAAAGGCTTCCGAATAGCTCGAGGAAGCAGGCGGAAGATGCACGTCGGGACAACCCAAGTGGAGCGCGGTTATCAAGCGAGCTAATGGAAGAGCCGCAGAAAGTATGCACCATCTGGGAAGTCGCGGATGCAGCGGAGCAATTGCCTGGATGACCGATCGCAGCGCAGCCGGCCGGGTTCTGACGGGAATAACTCACTTTGTCAGGCTGACGATGACCGACCCGCGGTGCCAGCAACGCAAGACGTCACAAAGAAGGCAGTGGGATGGAGCAAAGTCGCGGACGGATGGCAGGAAGGAAGAGGGTGCCACGCGCAAGACCTGGCTTCCTACAGACAGCCCTGGAGTATGCTTATGCAGGTCTCGGGCAGTTGCAGCTCGCAGCAGCGTGGAGCTGCGACAGTCTTGGCGGTTACGTCGAGATGCGCTTAGCCGGAGCTGTCCCGAGGCTTGCTGCGAGTCAGCAATCTCTCAGAGCCACGGGCATATGTGGGAGGTATCTCGGAGGGGAAACACAACTGTCAAAGGGCGATGGATGATGTGCTTCCACGATTGTGGAGGCGCGGACAGATATCGATAACTTATGCGAGGGGCGTAACGAACAGAAGCTTGCATTCGTCTTCATGGGTAAGCCTGTGCTTGTCGTCACCCGTCGCTTCACGATCGCTACATAAGCTGCGATCACGTCTGTTCGCTGACCAAAGTCCGCGTCTGCCAGCACCTGCCAGCAAAGTGCACCGTACTGGGCTTCAATGGCTGCTGCAGGTTCAGGTGTACAACAGAGAATCATAAAAAGAGAAAAGCCCCCACACAGAGCCTTCGCGGGTCAGTAAAACATGCTATGGATTTGCCGTATAATTTACATGTATCCGTGAGCAGCCGGTAGTCTTTCTTCGTAATATTAATAGGTTCAATTGCCGGTAGAGAGATCTGTTGACGCGTTTTATACCGAGTTGCCCTAAGATAATAATTATCCTATAATAATATATATATTAATTTTGCGACCTATATTTAATATACTATACTAGAAATTATATTAGAATTAGTTATATATTATATAAAAGTAATAATTATTAATTAATATTAAATTTAAAGTATTAGATAATAGATATAATAGTTATATAATAATATAATATAAGTATTTAAAATATAAATAGTTAAGAAGTCGACTAATAACTACTATTATAAGGTATTAGTTATATTTTTAACTTTATTTTTATAAAATAGAGATTATTTTTATTTATATTAACATTTCTTATATTAGTTATAATAACGTAATATTAAGTATCTATATATTTAGTCTATATATTAATATATATATATATCTTTTTAGACACTAAGTATAAAGACATATATATACTCCTCCTTTTTTAAAACCCCTTTTAGTCTCCTCGAGCCACTACAGCCATACTATTTATTTAATTAGTATATAAATATAATTAGTAATATATTACGTAAGTAGTAATTATATAAGTATAGAATAAATTTTTATTATTAATATACTTTAAAACACTAGTTGAGTAATCTATACTAGGCCTAAGAGAGTATAGTTAAAATTTTAGTTAAATATATTTACTAACTAAAGAGTTATAGGGACCTAAATAAGTAGTTAAATATATTATTAAATTTAGGTAATTTTAATTTATTATATATACTAACTAAGCAGGAACTAAAATCCATATAAAAATCTACTTAGCTATCTTCTTACAATAGTAAAATTTACGTATTTTTAGGCTTAGTAATTAGTTTTATATTAATTTATAAAAAAGGTAACTTTTTAAATTACTCTATTCTAATGTAACTCTAAGACATAATAGCTACACTATTTATTTATTTAGTATATAAATATAATATATACGTATAAAGAGGTATATATATTTTTACTATTTTTAAATTTTTTTTATTATCTGGTTTACTATAACTATATTTTATATTTAATTAATATATAAATATATATTAAAAGGTATTAACTTTCTTAATTTAAATTATATATTTTAAAGTACGTAACGCTTTACACCTAACTATTAAAATATAAAAATATTTTTATATAAATGTACGCTATTACCGTAATACTTATAGTTTTTTTTTTAAAAAAAAATAAGTCTTTTTTATTAAGGCTACCTAACTATTTAAGAAAAGTACTTTTTCCTATAAGTAACCTAATAACTCACTCTTTAATAAACTAACTAATATATATAAACTAGTTATATAATTAATACTAGATTTTTAATTAATTATCTAATTAGGAATAGTAACTTCCTATTTAGACATAGTCTAATACTATATTTATATATTAATCGAACAAATAGTGTGGCTGTAGTGGCTCGGGGCGACTAAAAGGGGTTTCAAAAAAGGAAGAGTATGTGTATACCTTTATTAGTCTAATACTAATTAGATTAGATTACTATACTAATCTAATTAAGTAATAAATCTAAACTTATTTAAGAAATAAACTAACCTAATTATATAATAAAATTAAATCTAATAAGATTAAGTCTAAAATCTAATAAACTAAATAATTAAATAGTAAATTAAATTAGAAGAGAAGAATATTTAAACTTATATATATATATATATATATTTATATATTAATCGAACAAAAAGTGTGGCGGTGGTAGCTTAGGGCGACTAAAAGGGTTTTTAAAAAAGGAGGAGTATGTGTATACCTTTATATATATTAATAAAGTAACAAAAATAACTAATAGATTATAATAATAGTTATTGGCTAGTTATAATAGTCTAAAATAGGTTTCTAAAAGTTTTTTATATTTACTTAATTATTACTACCTCTAAACCACCTAGTAAGTAGTCCTTAATAGAGTAAATAGAATCTACTAATTTATTTTTTTAAAACGCTATTACTCTCGTAGTTTTTAGCTTACTAATTAAAAAGTTATATAACTTTTAAAAAGATAGCTTTTTTAATTATATTCTTACTTTTTTTTATATAGTACTATTATAATTCTATCTATTTTATTACTATTTAATTTATTACTATTTATTTTATTACTATTTATTTTATTACTATTTATTTTATTACTATTTATTTTATTACTGTTTATTTTATTACTATTTATTTTATTACTATTTATTTTATTACTATTTATTATATTACTATTTATTTTATTACTATTTATTTTATTACTATTTATTTTATTACTATTTATTTTATTACTATTTATTATATGACTATTTATTTTATTACTATTTATTTTATTACTAATTATTTTATTACTATTTATTTTATTACTATTTATTTTATTATTGTTTACTTTATTACTGTATACTTTATTATCTAGAATTTTTAATATTAATAAATACTTAATTAAGAAAACTAGACGATTATATTATATAGTAGAAACTAAGTAGTATTAAGAAAAACTATTTATTAAACTTTATTATTTTATTAATTAATGTACTTCGCGAGCTTTATAAAGCCGCAGTATAATATAATAATAAAAATTTAATAAATACTAAATAGTTTATACCGGTCTTAATAGAGACTTAGAGGTTTTAGAATTATAATAAAATAATTAATATAAAATATTCTATATTATTTAGTTATATATTAAGCTATTTATTTTTATTATTTTAGATTTACTAACTATTATTATCGCGTTAAAAGTATTTAGCCTAAAAAGGCCTTAAAGCTTTTTATATCCTTTACCTACTCTATACCTATACTAGTATACTCTATTATCTCTTTAATAAAGCTTAAATAGTTCTTTATATTTACTTTTATATTTAGTAAGCGCTTTTATATATTTAAGATAACGTTTTTATTATACTGCTAGTACTTTTTTAACTTACTTATATCTATTAATTATTACTATTGCCCCTATAAAATAACTTACTATATATTTTTAGTAACTAGTATATATCTATAAGTAGTAAGCTAATTAGTTTTTTTTTTATAATATAGGCGGATTATAACGTAATAACTACCTTATTTATAGCTCTAGACTTTTAAGAATCTTACCTATTACGTAGCGGTTATTTTTATTTATTAGTAATACGCTTATAGTACTATAGTGTTATATATAATACTAAATATTAGTAATAATTATTATACTTAGCGCAGGTCGCGATAGTTTAGTTATAATATTAGTTTATTTTATAGATATTATATACTTTATAGTACTCTTTATAATACTTTTTATAGTATTTTTTATAGTACTTTTTATAGTATCTAGCGTAAGCCTATATTATATTTTATAGATATTATATACTTTATAATACCTTTTACGGCGTTTAGTATAGACCTATATATATACTTTTAAATCTATTTTACAGTATTAAGAGCGCGCCTCTTAAATATATAGTTATAGAAGTACTATACTATAGTTAGTAAAGTAATACCTTAAGCGTACGCGATTTATACTGTAAATATACTATTTTTTTTCTCTTTTTTTATAAATGCCTGCTTAGTATTAGTTATAATAGTAAATATATAAGTATAAGTTAGTATAAAATAATAAATTACTAAGCTGCAAAACTATTAAATATTATTAAATAGTTATTACGTGCCTATTTTAGCGTAGTATTTTTTCTAATTAAACTTAGCGTAGTACCTTTAAGAGCAGATTATTAGATTATATAGTATATATAGCACTTTTCTTCCTAATTAGGTAGTTATTAATAGTAACTTTATTATATATAAAAACAATAGCTTATATATAATAAGGCTATATATAAGTAGTATAAATTTTAAACTCTTAAAAGTTATACTCCGTTCTTTTAGTAAAGGTAAAGTATTTTACTAAATATAATAATACTTTGCTTATACTTTAATTATATATTTATAAATTAGCGACTACTCGTAATTATTCTTAAGGTTATTAGTAATTACTACTTATAATTATATATAACATAATTAGCCTAGGGGATAACTAGGCGTATAAACTTTAAAATTAAAAAAAGTTATTAGGCTGTTATCTAGAGCCTATATAACTAAATATCTAGTCTTTAAGTAAGTCTAGCTATTTATCCTATATTTTATACTATATTATTAACTTTTACTTAAAGATATTTTACTATATTATATCTCTATAAGTCTTTTCTATTTTTAAAACGTCCTATTATTATACTAATTTTAGCTAGATTACCGCCTATTATACTAACTACTTTTAGTAGTAGTAATACTCTAAATTAAAATAAAATTTAAAATTAATTAAAACGTAATCTTTCTGTCTATATATAGCTTATTAATAAGTTTTACGCTAACCTATATATACGCGAACTTTTAGTAAAGAATAGCCTTTTTAAATATATTATTTTTAACTACTTTAAAGCCCTCCTTAGCAAGTTATCTTATATAAATAAATTTTAAGCTAATAGAATAAAGGCTTTATAAAAGCAGGTAGTTAATAGAGAAGGGCTAAAAAATTTAGTATTATTAATAGAGCTAGGGGTAATAAAGTAATTTAAAGAATAGACTAATAAAATAAAATAAATTTATTAGTACGCTTATAAGATCTAAAATAAAATAAAATTAACTAAGTATTATAAACTTTAGAGTAGCCTACTAGGGCGCGTAGGTTAGTTAAGTATATACTTTTATTTTTATTTAGTAGGTATTACTAATTAAGCGGTAGGTACTATAGGCGGCGTAAATACTAATAATAGTAGATATAGCTTTTTATTTTATTTTATAAAACTGCTAGATAAGCTAAGTATATATATAACTTATTTTACTAGTAGGTATTTAGATAGTGTTATTATTTTAGTAGAAAGTTTAATAAGTAATATAAAGACTTACGCGGAATTAGGTAAAAAAATATTACTTTAAATTATATAATAAGTCTATAATAATATTATTAGTTTACGATATTAGTAGGTAGGATAAAATATAATAAAAATAAAATATAAAAGAATAAATAAGACTTTTATACTTTTACTTAGGAGTGCTTTATTACCCTATAAATAAGATATAGTAGGGATAGCTTTTAGTATAATAGGTATATTAAAATTAATTTAAATAAGTATAGTATCCGCTAAGAAGATAGTAAAGAAAGTAAAAGCTTAAAAAAAATTTTAGTTAATATTTTTTTTAATAAATATTTCGCTGTACTATTATTAATTTTAAAATAAAAGAGAGATATATAGATAGTAGTAGTTATTATTATCTATATATCTTTTTTACTAAATATAATATTTATACTAGAATTTTTAACTTTTTTAACGTAATATTTTTTTAGGAGGACGCGCTAAGTACGCTAGCGCAGCGCTATATTTTTTTTAATTTAGTTTTACTTAATTTTTTTAATATATTAAGTATAATAAAGCTATATACATACTACTCCTTTTTTAAAACCCCTTTTAGTTACCCTAAGCTACTACAGCCACACTATTTGTTTAATTAGTATATAAATATATATTAAGTGTAAAGATATATATATACTCTTCCTTTTTTAAAGCTCCCTTTAGTTATTTAAAGCTATAAAGCTATTCTATTTATTTAATTAATATATTAATATATATATAATTATCTCTAGTATTTTTATATTCTTTATTTATTACTTATTACTCTATAGGCTCTCAGTTATAAATTAAAAATAATTTTACCTATACTTCTACTATTACTTTTATTTATATTATATTTTTTATACTAAGACGTATTTACTGTATTTATAAAATATTTATTTTACCTATTAGCTCTACTATAAATTACATATTATATTTCTCTACCTCCTCTACTTTTTTTTTTTAATAAAGCTACGATTTTAGCGTAGTACTTATATTTAAAAAAAATAACTACTAGATACTATAAAGGTTCCTGTAAAACAGCTTTATAATATTTTAAATATAATAATAAAAGACGTAGTACGTAGTTATATATTAATATATTATACTAAAAATAGTTATAATAAGTTAAAATAGTATTGCCTATAATAAATTAATATATAATTTCTTCTAATCTAGTACCGGACGTCTATTTATAAAGAAAAAAAATAGTAGTAATAGCTTACACCGTTACTAGTATACTATAAAATATTAATATACGCTGGCACCCCCGCTACTATATATAGAGGATAATAAAAAAGAGTATAACTAGTAGTCTATTACGCTAGGCAGCTACTTATACCTTTCTTTATAAATATTACTACATATACTATATTATATATTTATATATTAATCGAACAAATAGTGTGGCTGTGGTGGCTCGGGGCAACCAAAAGGGGTTTATACTATATTATAATATAGATAAATAACCCTATAATAGTAATATACGTAATAACTTTTATATAATTAGATATAATACCGTACCGATTATAATAAAGCTCTTAGTAAAAACTCTTTTACTAACTACTTTTATAGAGCTCTAAAGTATTCTAGTAAGATTTAACTTTTATAAGTAACTTATAGGTATAGAATAAATAATAATTATAATAGCTATAAATTATATAATTATAGAAAGAGAGCTAATTAAATATATACTATACCTATACCGGTACCAGTACTAGTATAGTATAGTAATAGTAATTATTACTAACTTACGTAGTTATAAAGGTACTAGACTCTAAAAGTCTTATTATAAATAACCTAAACTATATCTATAAATAAAAGTAGTAGTTTTTAGTTTTACTAAATAACTAAAATAACCCTAACTATACTAAATTTAAAAATAAGATAGTATAGTATATAAACGTAACTACCCCGATAGTATAATTATAAAATATAAAAAACTTAGTAAGAATAATATTAGTAATAATACTCTAAGGGCTAGCCTAAAGGTAAAAAGAAAAAGCTATATATAAGACGGTAATTAATAATAATAGGTAAATATAATAGGTAAATATAATAGATAAATATAGTAATAATATATAAAGGGAAGGTAAGAGAATATTATAAAATACCTATAAGTGCAGGTAAAATAATATATAACAGTTTAAATATAAAGGATATAAGTAATTAGTACTAAAAAGAAATAAAAAAGTTTTTTTCTTATTATAAACCTATTAATAAGTGCTGTTATAATCTATTAAATCCGACCTATTACGGTTGAGCCCAACCTCCTCTACTATTAGTACTATTAAATTTTTATATATATTTATTAATACTACTACTACCGCCGCTACTACTATTAATTTAATATCTATAACTTTAACTACTTTATTTATTAATAGTCTAATTAACTTATCTAACTTAAAGTAGTATGTATTATTAAAAATAACAATAGGTTTATTTAATAAAGTATAATAAACTTCTCTATTAGCTACTAAATAAATAGGATTAGTTACTTTTAGATAAATAAAGTATTTATATAAGTAAGTACATCCTAGGATTATATTTTTATTACTTATAAAATAGAAAAATACTATAGAAAAAGCTTAGTTAACTATATTAAGAATTTTTAATAGTTTAAAATTAATTAAAATTATCTTATTATTAGCGTTAATAAAAGGAGGAGAAGAATTAGAATATAAACACTATTAATATTAGGTTTAATATATATGTTATTATAGTATTACTTTTATAGTTAATAAATATTTTTAAAAATATTTTTATAAGTATATTTTTTTAATTTAAATATTTAGCTATACAATTATTAATAATAAAATAGAAAAGAGATATATAGGTAGTAGTAGCTACTACTACCTATATATCTTTTTAACTAAATATAGTATCTATACTAGACTTTTTAACTTTTTTAACTTAACGTTATTTTTAGGGAGAGAGGTATACTAAATACGGTAATAGTATACTAGCATAGTACTATTCTCTTTTTAATCTAGTCTTATCTAACTTTTTTAATATATTAAGTATAAAGATATATATTTACTTCTTTTTTTTAAAAACTCCTTTTAGTCACTCTAAGCTACTATAGCCACACTTTTATTCGATTAGTATATAAATGTATATAGAAAAAAGATATATAGAGTATAGTAACTACTATTACTTAAAAATTTTTTTTATTCTTATAGTTAATATAGTTAGATATTTAAAAGAATACTTTCTAAAATACTTTTTACCGTTCCTACTTCTATTTTTACTTTTATTTTTATACATACTATACTTATTTACATTAATTTTAATACGTCTACTATACTAAAAGTTATTTTTCTATATTCTATATTTATAGTAATTAATAAAAAATTCTTTTTAATACTACTAAGTATTTTATATATAATATAATTATTTAGTTTATTAAGTTAAGTATTTATTAACATCGGAGCATCCTAGATAATAAAATAAATAGTAATAAAGTAAATAGTAATAAAATAGATAGTAATAAAATAGATAGTAATAAAATAGATAGAATTATAATACTAATAATAGTAAAAGTAATAGAATTTAAAAAGCTAGGATTAGTTACGCTAGCCTATATAAAGGTAATAGTAATAGGAGTAGATATAGTACTATATTAGTTAGAGAAAATAGAGAGTTAGTATATTAATATTAGCTTTATAATAGAAATATGTAGTCTAGAGTATAAGATATAGCTGCGTAAAATATTACTAGGGGTACTAGTAGCAAAGATAAAAATATTCTAATAAGATACTAATTAATATTTAAAAGTTTTAGGGGGGCCTATATATAATATATGTTTTTTTTAGGGCGTAGGCTAGGTAGATAGGCTAGTAGGTAGACGTGCTTAGTACTATAGTAATTATTAGTAAGAAAAGAGATATAATTATAAATAAAAAATATTAATTATTATTAAATAGTATACTACTTATATATATATAAGCAGAGTAAAAAGTAATAAAAATAAATATAACCTCTATTTTATATAAAATTAAAATTAAAAAAGTAGCTAACAGGTTATAATAACTGTTGTTGGCTAGGTAATTAATATTTAAAAGTTTTAGGGGGCCCTATATATATATATATTTAGTATATAGGCTTAATAGGTAGGCTAGTAGGTAGGCATACTTAGTATCGCAGTTAACTATTTTTATAAAAAATAAAATTTATAATTATAAATAAAAATATTAACTATTATTAAACGCTATATATTTATATACTAATTAAATAAATAGTATAGCTATAGTAGCTTAGGGCGACTAAAAGCGGTTTTAAAAAAGGAGGAGTATATATATACTTTTATACTTAATGTGTTAAAAAAGTTAGGTAAGACTAGATTAAAAAAGGTATAGCGCTATACTAAACTACGCTAGCGTACTAGCACGCTTAATACGCTTCCCTAAAGAAATATTAAATTAAAAAAGTTTAGTACTAAAACTATATTCTCTTTTAAAATATATTTATATATTAATTAAATAAATAGTGTAAATATAGTAGCTTAGGGCGACTAAAAGGGGTTTTAAAAAAGGCGGAGTATATACATACCTTTATTTCTTTTTTAAAAATATATAGGTAGTAGTAGCTACTATTATCTATATATCTTTTTATTTTTATAGTTAACACAGTTAAACGTTTATTAAATAAAAAAAATATACTTACTAAAATATTCTTTAAGCGTAAAGATACGTTACGGCGTATATATTAAAGTTACTATTAATAATATTTAGTTCCTGTATAGTATAGTCCTCTTTTTATTAATACTAATAATAATAAGATATATATTCTAATTAATTTTAAGTTGTCTAGTACCTAAGCTCTTTTTATTATATTATTCTATTTTACTAGTAATAAAGATATAACTCTAGTAAATACTTACTAGTATAAGTACCTTATTTATCTAGAGGTAGCGAATACTAATAGAGAAGTTAATTATAATTTAAATAAAATTATAGCTATTATTAATAATAGGCACAAGCCTAATAAGTTAATAAGATTATTAATAAAAGAAGTAGTTAAAGTTGTAAACGTTAGATTAATAGTATTAGTAGCAGTTTTAACAGGTAAAGATATAATAAAAGTAGAAAAGGTAAAGAAATATAATATATAGTTTATAGTAAAATTAATAGGTAAAGCAAATATCTTATAAATATAGTAAGTACACTTTAGTATAAGAAATACGGTAAAGGTAAAGGCAGTAATAAAAATAATAGTAAAAGTAATAGAAGTAATAGTAAAGATAATAGTAAAGATATTTTAAATTTAGAACTTAAAGTCTATAGAGTAATAAATAAAAAGTAATAAGTAAAGAATAGCAAAGCCTTCGTAGAGATACTAAGTAGTTAATATTTAAAAGTTTTAGAGGGGCCTATATATAATATATTATTTTTTTATATTTTTTCTTTAGTACGTAGGCTAGGTAGGCGGACTAGTAAATAGGTATATTTAGTATCGCGTTCTCGTTGTAGGTAAAGAAAGATATATAATTATAAATAAAAAAGCTAATTATTATTAAACGCTATATCACCTTTATAGGCAGAGTAAAAAGTAATAGAAATAAATATAACTTTTGTTTTATATAAAAATAAACTTAAAAAAGTAACTAATAGGTTATAACAGCAGTTGTCGACATATAAATATATAATAGTATAATATATTAAATATTTTTTTAATATACTATTTCTTTTAATATAGATAGTAGTATTATTATTTATTAAGTAATTATTAAAATTAAATATAATATATATATAAATAGATATAAGTATAGTAAAGATATTAAAGATTTATATAATTTAAAAATATTTTAGAAAGTATATATTCTATATTTAATAAACGTTTAGCTGTACTATTATTAACTATAAAATAGAGGAGAGATATATAAGTAGTAAATACTACTACTACTAATATATCACTACTTTAAAGAAGAATATAGTATTTATACTAGACTTTATAATATTTTTTATATTTATATATTAATCGAACAAATAGTGTGGCTGTAGTAGCTTGGGGCAACTAAAAGGGATTTTAAAAAAGGAGGAGTATATATATACCTTTATTAATAATTAGTATAATACTATACTCCTTTTAGTATTACGTTACTTAACTCTTTTAATATATTAAGTATAAAAGTATATATATACTTCTCCTTTTTTAAAATTTCTTTTAATTATTTTTATAGCTACTATAGCTATATTCTTTTATTTAATAAATATATATTTATATATTAATTAAACAAATAGTATGGCTGTAGTGGCTTGGGGCGACTAAAAGGGGTTTTAAAAAAGGAGAAGTATATGTATACCTTTATATAAATAGTTATTTATAAATATATAAATATAATATATATATTTATATATTAATTAAACAAAAAGTATAACTATAGTAGCTTAGGGTAACTAAAAGGGGTTTAAAAAAGGAGAAGTATATACATGCCTTTATACTTAATGTGTCAAAAAAGCCAGGTAAAGTAAACTACTATTTCTTTTTACTACGTTTATTTTCCTAGATTAGTATCTAAATATACGTATTACTTTTTAATTTATGCTCTTTTTTACTATAAACTATAACTTATACTTTTAGGCGATAATTTTAATAATACTGTTTTATTAAATCTGTTAAATTTGCTAGTAGAGTTACATCACATACGTTTCACAATCGCCGCCTAGAGAGAGGAGTTGCACTAAGCTAGAAGTACTCCTGGCTGAAGTGAAGTCTCAGTGATCGCGTCGGATAATCCATCAATGCATTGATAATTATAGTCCACCAACCCGCGCATGTGCCCTTTGCCGTAATCAACCAGGAGGT
This sequence comes from Pleoardoris graminearum, assembly GCA_030770415.1. Classification (NCBI taxonomy): domain Eukaryota; kingdom Fungi; phylum Ascomycota; class Dothideomycetes; order Pleosporales; family Didymosphaeriaceae; genus Pleoardoris; species Pleoardoris graminearum. The sequence goes on along the minus strand of JASEKS010000044.1, from coordinate 134,115 downwards.
GAGAACCATGGGCATCCCGCGGACGCGCCTTACCACCTACCCAATGCAGTAAGTAAAACCTAGCGTCATTAGCGCTCCTGCAGCTCGACCACAAACACTCGTGAAGCTTTTCCACCTACTTCATCCATCGAACAACCCATAAGAACCAGCAAACAACCACTTACAATGGCATTGGGATCCTTCGGACGCCACCCCATCCTCTTCGGAACCAGCCTTGCATACGGTTTGCTATCGCTCGGCCACACCGCCAAAGGCCTCGAGCAGTACAAGCATACCTCTCTCACCTCCGTCCCCATCTGGCTCCGCGGCGCCTCCAAAATAGGCTGGTATGAAGGCAGCGTGTGGTTCATCATCGCCGGCGTCCTGAATTACAAATGGAGCCAGACGGGCCTAGTCGATACAGCTGACAAGACCGTCGCTGGGTTGCTGATTACTTTGTTGTTTGGAGCTGGAGCGAGCGTAAGTATGGCCCTGAGTAGGTGAAGTGGAAGATGGAGTACTAATGTCGATGGCTAGTACTGGCGCGTGAGTGATAGGCCTACAGCTGGTGCTTTGTTCGTTGTGGGTGCGCTACAAGCTGCTGGTGTGAGGCAGGCGTCATAAAAAGGCAAGGTACGACAGGATCACAAGAGCGACGAAATGGATTGGTTCAATTAGCATTACAGAGCAAATCCATGAGACATGAATACGCCATCAATGTGACCATATGTCCCGGTATCGTGAAGATCCATGCTCCCATAATCTCCTTGCGCCTTTTCGCCGTACAATCGGAGGTCAGAAAATGGAGGGCAAAAAGGTGGAGTACAGCCGAAGTGCGTATGACCATCCTAAAGTGACACTATGCTAAAAGCATTGCAGGTGCCCTAGTACAGCAAAGTGAAGAATGCAGCTCGTTTGTCCTAACGCCATGCCATGATCCGTGCTCCTGAACTGACGATTAGCAAGGCACAATGGCGCTATGGTTTGCCAGCATAATTCACTGTACAAGACATGTGAACGGCTGTTGTTTTGCCAACGAAGTACTACTCCTTAGCTACCTCCTGAGTAAGCTCCGGGGTAGACGCAGTAATACCCTCCTCCCGCACCACGGTAGGGGCTTCCGTGGAAGTCGTCGAAGTGGAGCTCATCGAGCTTCCCGCAGAGGCTTTATAGGAAACCTTGAGCTTGACCTTTCGATCAGGCGACCCAAGGAGTCGCTGAAGGCGCTCGATGTAGTGCTCCTCCATACTGCGCTTGGGGTCGATGGTGTACTCGTCGTAAGCCAACTGCTCCAGGCGCAAGAAAGCCCGCTCAGCGACTTCCTCGACTTCTTCGGCCCATGTGCTCTTCTCCGTGACTCCGCTTTGGTTAGTCTTTATGGTCTCGAGGGAACCGCCACGGGTGTGTGAGCCGTCGTTTGCCGGGAGCGCCTGGGTGGACGAGGTAGCGCCCTTCACAGAACCGGTAACGGGTAGGTCTTTGCTCGAGAATTGGACGTACTCCTCGATGCGCGGGTTGAGCCGAGCCGAGCCGAGTGCGATCGGAATGGCACCTGGAGTGGGAGAGAGGAGCGAGGTAGCGAGCTTGTTGCGAGCATATTTGGTTGTGCTCAGGTTACCAGTGGAGCCCGCGTCGTCGTCCATGCTCTCTCGGTCATCCTCGGCGATGGAACGGTTGCTCGAGGCGCAGTCCGATTCCTTGCGGGGTGAGCTGCGATCGTGGAGCTTGAGCTGACTCAGGCGGTCTCCGAGCAGGCTGAACCCACGGGTGCGCGTCCCTCGGCAGACGGACGGTGCCGGGGAGAAGGCTTCCGGCGTGTTGATGGGCGGGCTAGGGAGCATAGCAACGTCGGCTTGCTCGTTCAGGTCCTCCTGGATCGGGCCAAGGATGCGGCCAAGGGCCTCGAAATCCGGCTGCCCGCCATCGGCGTTGGCGGCGGGAGACTCTGCGCACGGAGTCGGGTGTGGAGGGGTCGGGGCTCCTGCGGTCGAGCTGAGCGACATGACCTTGGTCACGGTGGTGCTCGTGGTGGCCATCAGTCGCAGGTACTCAGCTACTGGAAGGTTAGTCGGGCTTCTGGGTGCGCGCGGGAGTTGGTGTCCGAGGTTGAGCGGGGGCGTGCCTTACGTTGATATACGGAAGCAGGGGCTGGTGAATGCCGGGAGCGGGTCAAAGATGTAGGCGTCGTGTGGCCGTGTGGCCATGTCACTGGGCTGGAGTCAGTGACAGGGAGGTTTGTGCGGCGGGCGGGCTTGCCTCTCCAGACTCCAGACGGCCGCCTCCTTCCCGAAGCACCTCAAGGACAGCCGCTACCCCGCGATCGCACGCCGCGGTGTCGTCGTATGACGTCGGCGTCTCCAGAGGGCCGCGACAGCGTATCGTGGGACCTACCTTTTGTGCTGACGGACTGTCCCAGGGAGTCTGGGCCGACGAGGAAGGCAGAGGTGGTGGAAGGGGGCAGGTCGTGCAGTGCAATGGGCTCCGTGGTTGCCGGCCCACTTTGCTCACCGGCGGTCCTCGAACAGACAGGAGAGCGTCCGCCAGTCCCAACATGGCGGTCACCACGCTCGGTCTGCTCTGCAACCATGGCAGGAAGTCGGCGTAGCCGCCGCACGCAAAGACGCCGATTCACAGCACCAGCTCCATGCCGTGACTGGCAAGACCTAGGAACAGCCATGAGGGCCTGCGGCCATTCGAGGCGCCTGTCCCGCGCGACGCGTAGAGCTGCTTGGGCCCCTCCCAGGATGCATGCCACGGGAACTGCGAGCGCGAGCGAGCGCAGGAGCGTCCACTTCTGCATTTGCTGTTAGCCTCTTTGAGCTCTACGGTAGGCTTGCAGGTATGTCGCATGCTGATAGTACCAACGTTGGATCCAGCGACGTCAATATGTGCGGCTGCATCCTGACCGCAACATTGAAGACCTTGACCATGTTGTACGCTCTTAGCGGCACCCCAGCCCACGCCCACAGAATCATCACGGTAGGCTGGAGACCAACGGCATCGTGGCGGCGACAGTTGGTCACGATTTGTGGGATCAACTGTCTCTCGTCAAAAAAGTGTTCCCCTTCCATGAGTGTGGAACAAACCTGGGCAGCCAAGCACGTCTACCAGGCGTCCGCTCCAGCGCGCATCGTCGATGCCAGCGCTTCACTTGCAGCACCTATTTATACAAGGTCGTTCGCGGCTGCAGGCACATCCATTCTGCTCATGGCCGAAGATAAATGAGAGGACAGAGGACACAGAGCAGCGGCTGCAGATGTATGCTACGCCAGAGAGGGATGACCGAAGGTTGCAGTTCGGCCGCCCAGTCGGCCCCTGGGAGCACCGCGACAGGGATGTGGATGCGGGTCTCTAACCTCGGACGAACTTGTCGCGGGCATTTCGAAGCATCGCAATCGAACAACACACTCTTTTGTACAATCACAAGGGCGGAAGATGGCGCCGGGACCGGTCGAACAGCCGGGACCAGAGCAGGCAGAATCCAAACCGCTACCGAAGCTCTCCAAAGGCGTCGTACTGGGCCTGGATGGCAAACCGTGCGTACCGTCCCCGAATGCGCCTCGAGCTCCCAAACCTCTTACACACATGCACTCCCTGTGCTAACGATAGCTTGACTACAGATGCCGCACCTGCACCGATGTCTCCTCTCTATTCGCCATGACCAAGGGCACAACGACCAAGAAGAAGCTCCCCGCCGACTGCCCTCCCGACGTCGCCCAGCTCGGCCGCTCCTCCTGGACCCTCCTCCACTCCATAACCGCGCAATACCCCGAGAAGCCCTCCCCCGAGAAGCAAGCCGAGACCCGCACCTTCATGCAAACCTTCGCGAAGCTATACCCATGCTGGCACTGCGCAGGCGACTTCCAGGAATGGATGAAGAATGGGAACGCGCCGCGGGTCAGCTCGAGGGAGGAGTTTGGGCGCTGGATGTGCGAGGCACATAATGCGGTCAACGTGAAGCTGGGCAAGCAGGAGTTTGACTGTGGCCGGTGGGAGGAGAGGTGGAGGACGGGGTGGAAGGATGGGAGGTGCGATTTCTGAGGAAGCTGCCATGGATGTAAGATACTTGTACAAGAAGAAATATGCATGGTGAGTGCTGAGAGCATGAACAGGATTGTATACGACTGGGCATTGGGCGGCGTTGGGATACCACTCAGCTTGTGGCAGGACAGCATCCAATCAAGGGTGTAGTATAGGGAAGTACTCGATGTAGCTACATCGCATTGAGTGCTTTATTAATGGCGGTGACATATAGGAGGGCGGACTACGCTCCCCAGGGTTTGGGTACCATCCTTAGCTGCCGTTACAGAACCCACCCGATGAACGTACGGAGGCGAGCGCAGATGGGATGGATGCTATATCGGGGCCTTCGCCGAGTAAAGGGTGGATGTGAAGGTCTATTTCAGCTAGAATAAGCAAAGCCAATGTCTCCAGTGGAAGATGTTGTACGCTTAGCAGATGTCACTCCGATATCCTCACTTTGGCAACACATGACTGCGAGAATGATCGCTTCATTTTTGTAACAAAATCGGGGTCCTTTGCGCCCGCCCGTTCCTCCTGCCGCTTGCCAGAGTTTCAGTGTATTCTGGAATCCGAGAGGACAGTCTCCATACATGCTCATTAGTCTGCATATGAGCCCAGACCTGCTCGTCGCTCAGATGGCTGCAGATACATCGGTACCGAAACCCCGTCTATCCAAGCGCCCACATGTGATGCAAAGCGAGGTGTTGCCCGTATGGCATGCTCAAAAAGAGATTATCGCATGATTTCTTGGAAGATGAGAACTAACAGGGTCAGTGTGCACATTTCAAGGTGGAGAAGAAATTGAAGACATACGCTTGAGTTGCTCCTTGGTAAGGTTGTCCTTGTTCTTGTCAAAGTCGAAGAACTCCTCTGGGATGGGATCCGCAGTGGGCTCGTCCTCCGGGTCGTGGTACGGCTCCAGGTACGGGTGCTTCAGGGCATCCTCGACTGTGATCCGCTTCACTGGGTTGAATGCCAGAAGACGCTCCAGAAGGTCCAGGGCAAGGTCAGATGTCTTTGGGAACATGGCCTTCCACGGAATCTTCTTCTTGAACGGGAGCGAGCGGATGTATTCTCGGGCACGACGAGACTTGATGCCGTAGTAGTCCTCCATAGTCGGCGTGCCAAGCACATCGAGGATAAGCGTGAGCTGGTGATGATCTGCAAGCCGATGTTAGTCGCTTGTCTGAGTATCGGAAGCGCAACCACTAACAGTCCTTTCCAGGGAACAGGGGCTTTCCGCTCAGCATCTCGGCCAAGATGCAGCCCACACTCCATACGTCAATGGCTTTGGTGTACTCCTTGAACGTAAGCATGATCTCCGGCGCTCGGTACCAACGCGTCGCAACGTATTCTGTCATAAAACCCGAGTTGTCTTCGGTCGAGGCGGCTGATCGGGCAAGACCAAAGTCGCAGACCTTGAGATCGCAATTGGCGTTGAGGAGCAAGTTGGACGGCTTCAGGTCACGGTGGAGTACGTTGGCAGAGTGCATGGCCTTGAGAGCACGCAGCGTCTGGTAGATGAAGTATTGGCAGTGGTCATCGGAAAGCTCCTGTGTGCGGATGACACGGTGCATGTCTGTCTCCATGAGCTCCTGTTCACAATTAGCTCCAAGTCTCGGCTATAGCATGTCGGTTGCCCACCTGGATCAGATACACCTCGGTGAAGGTCTCATAGTTCCGCGGCTTCTGGATGTCGAGAATGGAGATGATGTTCTCGTGGTTGAAGTAGCGCAGCAGCTTCATCTCTCGGAGCGTTCTCAGGCAGAACATGGAATGGTCGAACGGCGTGATCTTCTTGATGGCGACCTTTTGGCCCGAGGGCTTGTGTAGCGCGGAGCTGTACCAAGGTTAGCGAGCGCTGCGACATTTGACAGGCTAGGGCATGGCTACCAGACGACTCCGTATGCGCCCTCGCCAACCACATCTTGGATATCGTACTGCTCCGACACGTTGAAGGAGATCTTCCTGGAGCTGCTGCTCCCTGCAGGTGCGCGGGACATTGCAGCGGATGGCGGGATGGATTGCGCGCGTGCGCGAGACGGGCTTGCGGGCGGGGTGCTGCTCGCTTTTCAAGAAGGTGGACGGGAGGCGGCAGCAGTTGGCGGGAAACGGGTTGTTGGCGGGGTTCGGCAGCCTAGAGCTGGTCAGCGGGCGATTCCATTGTCTGCCGGTGGAACAACGACGGTGTATTGTGCTCAAAGGGGAAGACGGCCGCTCGTCGCTTGTTTGCGCCGTCGTGAGGGCACGCCCGGGGCCCCGCCTGCCGTCGGCGTGGAGCAGGTGAATTGAGGCTCCCATGACCCGTGCCAGCACGCGCATTGCAAGGCACAGAGATGCACGTACCGACTTGAAAATGCCGCAGCCTCGCAGCGTCGGACGGTTGCACGCAGCTTCGGCGCAGGCTCTCCCCGCTACGCCGGACGGAACGTGGTCTTCGCAGCGTGAGGGCGGTATACGAGGGCGAGGAGGGGGGGGCGTGCAAGGAGCGGGGCGACGGGCCAAGTACGAAGCACCGAGGGGTCCCAGGCTGCGTGATGCGAGCTGGGTGCCAAGTCAGCCCGCGGCAGGAACGACAATGGAGAGGGAGAGCAGGCAGACGTGGCCGCCGTGGGACGTACTGCTATTCACCGCGTCCGCCAAAAGGGTGCAGTCCAGCTATCGCGTGGGGCGGGTGTTGCGCAGAGGGCGGTGGTGCGGTGGTGGGATGGCGGGGCTTCCTGAAGCGGCACGGCGCAGAAATGCGCGATGTAGTTATAAACTATGCTCCGGCCGTGCTGGACATCGAAGAGGTGCAGCCCACGAGCAAGAGTGTTAGCCGCTGGGGAGACACGATTTGGCCGCCATGCCGTCTCGCCTGCGCCCATTGGCGGGCCCCGTCGTCGCTGTCTCACGCTCCATGTGTAAGCCCTTCGTGAATCGCCCCCGGGCCCAGTCCTGTGATTTCTTCGCCGCACCCGCCTCCACGGCCATGCCCCACCGCCATTACACGCCGTCACACTTTGGCTCAGTGCCTCTGTTGTCGAGCGACCGCATAGGTTTGCGCCCCGACACCCGGTTCAACTCTCAATTCATTCAGCCATCTCGGTCGCCCGTCCGGAGAGTGCCAACCGGTCTTAGGTTGTGTGTATGCCAGGCCAAGCTCCATAGGGCAGCGCCTGAAACCTCGCTCGCGTTTCCGCGAACCGTCCTGCAGGAGCTAAAGTTGCATCTCTGCGGCGCCTATACCTAGCGTGTCCACGCCTGAGGCCGCCCTATCCATGCGGCTGTGTGCAATCCCGAGACTATTCGACACCATGCTTCCATTCCATCTTGTCGAGCAACGACACCCAACGGCAGCGGCCTCAGCAGCCGAACAAAGACGATGAAGATGCTCCGTTCAGCCAGGCTTTGAGAAGACAAGCCGCTGTCTACCTTTCGATGCTGATGTTTCGCATCGGGGAACCGACCCTTCTCGAACCGTTTCAGTTGCTAGCCGACCATCATCCTGGCAGCTTCTAGTCTGGCACGGTTTGTGAACAACATCACGGCCGATTCTTGCTTTACAGCCGAAGCAGTACCTCGCCGTCTCAACATTCCTATCCATGCTGGCACTAGATATGGGTGTTCTGGTACTGACCTGCCTCTAGATCATCCAAAACTTTGAGACGCTACTCTACAAGTCCACAGGTTATTGAACATCACGTTACCAACATCCAAAGTGTCACTCGAGCCTACAACGCGCATAATGGAGCATTGGGTAATGATCATCTGCAGTCTACCATGGCAGTGGAAACCGACTGGACCAGATCGGCCATCCCACTTGTACAAGCAGTACTACGTTGTATACTGCCACCGTCACTGCGACGTTCTATGCAGTTTACCATAGCCTCAGGTGTGGACCCGCAGACCGAGCACGTGGCTTGAGCGAGTCACCATCATCTGCAGGGTCCCGAATCGTTTGGAAAAACGCCTCGAAGACGGGGCCGGCAATGCGGTTTGTGTATTCGCCCAGAGGCTCTCAAATCTTCAGCTCTTCCCTCACATGGCAGCTAGCTCCGGCCATCCCCCTTTTCTTTCCAAGAGCACCAACAAGGCACCTCAAAGAGGCCGGTATTGCCCGCTTATTTCGTTGTTTTGTTATAATAAATAGATTTTATATTACAATCACCTAACTATTGAAAAAAGATTTTTATTTATTTATAAATTAAACTAGTAACTAATTTTTTAATATAATAAATTGAGTAAATATAGGCTTGTTAAATAATTTATTAAATTAAACTAATAATATAACTTAATACAGTCTATTTTCTAGTTAAATATAGTTTAGTTATTAATTTAGTAATAATTATTAAAAGTAATTTAAAAATAATTTAAACTAGTTTAAAAATAAAATATTAATTAGTATACTTCGCGAGTTTTATAAAACAATAGTATAATATAGTAATAAAAATTTAATAAATACTAAATAGTTTATACACTATTATATATAAGTAATATAAATTTTAAACTTTTAAAAAAAATTTTTATTTTTAGTAAGACTTATACTTCCCTACTAAATATAATAATAATTTATTTACACTCTAATTATATATTTATAAATTAGTAACTACTTATAATTATTCTTACTCCTTATTTTTTAAAATCCCTTTTAGTTGCCCCGAGCCACTATAGCTACACTATTTATTTAATTAATATATAAATATAAATATATAAAAAAGATACCTTTTTTAAAATTATATAACTCTTTAATTAGTAAGCCTAAACATACAAAAAAAATACTATTTTAAAAATAAAAACTAGCGTATTCTATCTACTTACTTAAGGGCTGCTTACTAAAGAGTTTAGAGGTAGTAAAAAATTTAGTAAATATAAAAAATTTATAAGGCCCTACTTTAAGTTAGTATAACTTTATAGTTAAGGTATAAAATTAGCTTATCTTTATATATAGTAAAATATATACTCTATTATATTAGTATAGAAATTATTTTTATAGTTTAATATATTAATTATATAATTATTAATAAAAGTTATATTTTTATATTTTTAATAATAAACTAGTAAATAATAAATTACTAATATTTAATATAGTGGCCTTTAGCTTCTATAACTATCTTATAATAGTTAGGGAGGGATAAAATATAGTTATTAATAACTTCTTATAGTATATTATTTTATTCTTTTATAATAACTCTTTTAAAGACCTCTATACTTTATAAACTTAATCCTATACCTAAATTAGCCTTTTTATTATTATTTAGCCTAGATTTTAAATAACTTTATATATTTTTTATAGGAGCTAAATTAGGGCTATTAACTAGGTAAGGAATAAGTGTAATTTTATTATTTTTAAACTAGTTTAAAACGTCCGTTATTTTATAAAAAGGGGCATTATTATATTAAAATTACTAACCTAAATTAATATTAATATAAAGTTTATAATTATAACATAATATATAAAGGTATATATATACTTCTCCTTTTTTAAAACTCCTTTTAGTCGCCCTAAGCTACTACAGCCACACTCTTTATTCGATTAATATATAAATATAAATAATATATACTATAATATAATAATATATATATTATTATATTAAAAAAAGAACTAAAATATCTATTAAGTTATTTATTTCTTTTTATTATTAGTTTAACTTTAGATATAAGGACTTTATTAATATAGTCCTTATTAGTAAAAGAAGTAAAAAAATTAGGTATTTTAATAAATACTAAATTACTTCTACCTTATAACTAAATTGTACTCTAAACTTATAGGGTAAGGTCTCGGCCTATAAAATAATTAATATAATTAATATTAAAAAACTAAAGGTCGCCCCGAGCTATTATAGCCACACTATTTATTCGATTAGTATATAAATATATATAAAAAACTAAAACTATAACTCAAAAATATATAAAAAGTTATATATTTTAATATTTTAAAAAGTTAAAATAACTTACTTCGTAATTAACTAATAGATAGTTTTTTTCTAATTTTATTATTATTACTTTTTTAATAATATTATTTATTTTCTTATTCCCTTTATATTGCTAAATAATTCACAATATTATTTTTTTAAATTTATATTTTTTATATTTTTTATATTTTCTTTAGCTTATTTTAATTTTTTTTTAGCGTTTTCTTTCTTAATTATTAGTTTTTTTTTTACTTATATTAATAGAGTAGTTATTTTCTTTTAAAAAAGTTTATAAAGTCCTTTTTATAATATTTAGACTATTTTCTATTAATAGTCTTTTATTTTCTTTTTTAGGACTTCTAGTTAAGTCTCTATTAATAATTCTTTTATTTCCTATAGTTAACTTTTTTATATTCCCTTTATAAACTTTTTTTATATTATAATTTTATTCTTTATTTTTAATTTTTTTATAGCGTTATAAATACCTTACTAAGACTTTTTTAAAGTAGTAATAATTAAAAAAGAAGAATTATTTATTTTTAAAAGAAGTTTAATTTTAAATTTAAGTTTTAAAAAATTTGGCGCTATCTCGACAATATAGGACTTTAGGTTTATAAAAGTAAAAATATTTTTTAATATACTATAATATTAATAATATATTACGTAAGTAGTAAATATATATATAGAGGCAGAATTTTTATTATTAATATAATTTTATAATTAGATTACTAATATACTTTAAAAAACTAGTTACGTAATTTATACTAGGCCTAAAAGGGTATAGTTAAACTTTTAGTTAAATATATTTACTAACTAAAAAGTTATAGGGACCTAAAAAAGAGTTTTAAAATATTACCTTATTTAAATAATTTTAATGTATTATACGTATTTAATAAGTAGTTAGTAAAATACTTATAGGATTCTTTGTTATTTTCTCTTTAAAACGATATTATTTATATATGTTTAGGCCTATTATTTAATTTATGTAAATGTTTAAAAAAGGTATTTTTTTTATTTAGTCTTTTTTTTTTTACTCCCCTGTAATAAAGAAGAGTAATGGTAATAATAATAGTAATAGTATTAGTAAATTAGTAATAAAAGAACTAATTAGAAATTTAATATATATTATATTTATATATTAATCGAATAAAAGGGTGTGGCTGTGATAGCTGTGTAGGCGACTAAAAGGGGTTTTAAAAAAGGATAGAAATTTAATATTTTATATATTAATTAGTAAAGAGGTATTATTACGCCTTACTTATAAAAGTTACTAGCCTAATTAGGCCTACTAATAATTATTGGCTTAGTAAGTATATATATAATGTTATATAAGTAATTACACAAATGGCTCTCGGCCGAAGCATTACGTAGAAATAGAAGCTAAATATAGGGGGATCAACGGGACGGAACCCGTCCTTGCCAGAAGTAGTGAAACCGTAGACAAGTAGCCCAGCGCTACAGATCGCAAAAAAGTGGTGGCACACATGCGATGTTCACTGGACTACGCAAGCCTGATTCGAGCAAAAAGATCACCACAAGATCAGATAGGAAAGCGGTGAACCAGGTTAACTGGTGACCGTCAGGAACCGCGAGTATATAGTACTGCAGCCCGCTGCTCTACCACTGAGCTACCACCGCAAGAATCGTGCTTTCCTGGCATATTCGTCATTTTGAAAATAATATATAGCATCGTTCCGTTTTTCATCCCTTAACTCCTGAATGTTTCCCTAATATGATGGTTTGAGAAGTGAACACATTACACTTGCGCTTTGTGAGATGGTGCAATATGACGATTCGCTTGCCCCGCAGCGAGGAACCACTCATTCCTCAATTTGATGACTAGCGTATGTCCCCGCCATCGCCGCACTCATACCCTCATCACGTCGACAAGCATTCTTTTCAATCTGCTGCCCCTTCTCCCAGGAATCAGGGGGACCGTTATGTCTGTGTATGGAGCTGGTGGGTGAGGAAGTACACCATCCCACTCCAATGCATCTAGTGCTATATATCTTTGCCCCCTTTCTTGAGAACTCGAAATATCAATTAGAAGTAAATTTACCAAAAGCTTCCAGGAAGATATTTCAAGGGCCTGGAGTCCGAACACTCAAAGGTCATGTCAGTACCACATAGTTATAGCTTGTGTGTGCTGGAACTAGTTACCTAGGTCAGAAGAAAATTCTGATGAACCATGAGGGACATTGATGTGTGCGCGTCCCCGAGCCAGTCATACCTACTTTTCAATTATATATAGTCACAATAATCGAGCAATAGGGTTAGCTGTCGCGGCTGAAGGCAACCAAAAGGGGCAAGAAACGAGGAATATGTGCATGCCTTCATACTCAAATGTGTCGAAAAAGGCGGGCCTACTGTTCAAACGCATTCCGTGTGGCCCACAAGCCTTTCTGAATACTGATTATGATGAATCTTCCGGACGTCTATACAATCGAGCAAGTAGTGAAGCAGTGAGAGTGGCTCCTTAGCAAGATGCATCACCGCCATAGCGTAGCCCGGACTCCGGCCACTCAGTCGCATGTACATACATCCATGGAAAAGAAAAGCCATGACGTTGTTACGCAAAAACGCTATCAGAACCTGTGACCAAAGTCGGTTCGCAAATGCAATATATCCTTCCTGCACCAGATGATGCTATAATGCCCATGTGCCAACCGGCTTCGCGCTATCCCTAGACATCTTCCCTGCCTCCTATTGTTTGCCATATATCATGTTACTCCCCTCCACCACTTGGTCCACCCGCCTAGTCAGGCCGGCCCTACCCCCTTCGGCGGATACTGTTGTCCTGCGCTCTCGACCTGGGGCCCACAAGTACACCTACCCGGTTCCTCTCAGCAAAACTCTTTTGAATGCAGGCCAGGCAGATGTACCATTCGTTTTGGGGCACGTTGTCCATGACGCCGGCGATGTGGTTGCCGCAGCCCCACCAGGTGGTTTTGTCTGTTCATGCTGTTAGATAGGAACCAATCGGGAGGGGGGAGGGAAGAAAGGCGCGAGAGATTGAGCTTACGGCATGTTTCGCAGGTAGATTTGCGGCACATGGTTCTGCGTTGTCTAACTCGGTGACGACTCGGTAACGATCCGGCGCTGGAAGGACTTCCGTGACTTTGTTAATGGCTGTTGATGTATGCTCTGGGCTTCCCTTTTGATCTGGATTTCACAGCACAACAGTGTCAGCGTCCGGAGAATCGAGAATGCTATGATGGAACCCCAGTTATATGCCGTCCATCTCTCTCTATATGTAATACACAGCAGTGTAAGAGTCCACTCGTGCGCGCAGGATTCCTCCGCCGCACCTACCTCCACCAAGTCGGCGACGTCGAGGTCGCCGAGTCGGACCCGCACGCGCACCAACCCAACCCCAAACCACTCAAACCGCACCAACCTAGTGGCCAGACAGGCGAACGACGCGGTCACTCCCGCACTACCAGGCGGCCGTAGCGCGTGGCAGGATGAGTGCGGATTCTGTCATGCTGAGCCGGGGCGTATGGCCGTCGCAGCCTGAGCGTCGTTGTCGGCGAAGTGAGATGCGGGAGTAGTATAAGCTAGGTAAGCAAGCGAGGGGCGAGGAGCCTATTTGGGGGGGTTTGCGACCGCGAGCAAATGCGATATGCGCTAAGCTACGTAAATTTGCAATGTCTCTGGCCAAATTCTTGAGGAGCCCCAGAGTATGACTATTGAAATGATTTGATAAGTATGGTGCCATGACGCGACCTTCCTCGGGCGTAAGCATGCAACAGGATGTCGCTCCGCGACATCATCGCCTTCCTTGCCCTTCCTGGTTGCCTTCCTCATCGTAATCCTTCCAGAACGCACGCTCAAACGAGGGGTTTCTCAGGACGCTGCGCCGTCCCAAGAAAGCGGCATCGCTAAGACGGTGCATTCTCCTCACCTACCGCGCACATGGTCGCCGAACGAACGTCTACAGATCCGGATACAGAGGCCTGGCGTACGTGGTACTAAAGGGGCAATTTCTGAACCATGCAGGTGGTAGGGGGTGGGGTAATCGGATGACGATATGCATGTGGTGATGGTAGCAAGTTCATAGAAATCTATGCCGTTAGGACCCAAATCTAAGTATATTATTTTGTCCCAGGATAAGCAATATAAAGGCGGATAGCGCTTAAAACCTCGCTTACTTAAACTCGCGGGAGAACTTTAGCTAAAGAAAATATCTTCCGTTCGAATATATATGCATATTTGCAACCGCTAAGTATTTATAGTAAACGCTACGCTCTCCGAGCACGATAGTACTCGCTAAGAAAGCAACGCTCAACCCAAAAAAGCAGACAGCGATTCCAACTAGGTTGCCCGTTCTATGCTACCCACTGGAAATGGCGATGCCAAACCGACTTTTGATGCACGCCCGAACGCCGCTCGCTTCGGCAGGTAATCTATCTGCATCAACCTCGCCGAATGACATAACACATCATACGATGCGCAGATCAATTCGGTTCGCGCCATTCGCTTGAGGATGGAAGGACCTATTGAAAAGAACTCCCCACCTGTAACACTGTTGACGCCTTCAATATCCTCAATCTAGAAAACAATCTTCACTGCTTTCTTAGTCATATCAACGTCCTTGTAGAAAGCTCCATAGGCACCGTGCTCCTTCTTCTTGACGGTCGTGCCGAACTTGAGGAGTTCTTCGGGCACGGGCTGGTTAGCAGCCTTCAGGACGTTAATCAATCTACATTTTATGTCAGCATACCAACAAGTATGTAGAGACGGGCAGTTTCAACGTACGCTCCGGAAAGTGCCTTGTCATGCTCTGTAAACAACGTGATGGCAAGGCCATCCTTCCCAGCACGTCCGGTTCTCCCAATGCGGTGCACATAATCCTCAGCCGTCAGAGGGAAGGTCACATTGATCACTACCTTCACCGCGGGGATATCCAATCCACGCGCCGCAACATCTGTCGCAACCAATAGAGGCACTTTTCCCTCTTTGAATGCTTGTAGGGCAGCAGTCCGCTTGTCTTGGCTAAGGTCGCCGTGTATACCACCCACACGGAAGCCTTTCGAACGGATAAAACTCTCGACCCGGGTGGCTTCCTTCTTGTAAAGACAGAAGACAAGAATGCGGTCTTCCTTGTTCCTCCCCGACTGATATTGTTTCAATAGCTGCAGAAGGCGGTTTTCCTTGCCGCGAGGATCCACAACCTCGACCAACTGCTTGATGCGTGTGTTAGCACGGAGCTCGCCGGAGAAGTTGTCGCCGATTGTAATCTTTACGGGCGACTGCATGAAGGTGGACGCAAGCTCTCGGACTGACGGCGGCCAAGTCGCCGTGAACATGAGCGTCTGTCGCTTCTTTGGCGTATAGTTGATGATCTGCCTGATCGCTTCTTCGAAACCCTTGTCGAGCATTCGGTCAGCCTCGTCGAGCACAACGTACTCGGCGCTGCCAAGGTCAGCCGAGCCGTCTCCGATCAAGTCGTTCAGGCGACCGGGCGTTGCGACGACAATGGACGCTGTTTTGATGGCTTTCACTTGGGGTTCTTTTGGAACCCCACCGTAGACGCAAACTACCTGGAGGCCAGCTGGTGTAGCCAGCTGTAGGAGCTGGTCATGAATCTGAATAGCAAGCTCTCGGGTTGGCGAGACAATGACGGCTTTGACGCCCTTGCGCTGGTTCTTGGGTAGCGAAGCGATGAAGCGCACGCAGGGCACGCCGAATGCCAGCGTCTTTCCAGACCCGGTCTCTGCAACACCGACCATGTCCCTACCCGACAGTAGCGCGGGCCATGTCACTGCTTGTATAGGTGTAGGTGCCGTGAAGGACTTGAAGGGGGCTCGTTGCGACTCGTCGGTTACGGGCAAGTAGTCAAACTTGATGATGGGGCGAAGCTTGCGGGCTGAAGGGCGCGCGTCTTGGACAGTGACGGTGTGGGTGGCGAGGTAGGAATCGATTTCCGACTGCGGAAGAGCTGCCAGCTCGCTGTTCTCCTCGTACGCAAGCCCACCGCCCCGGGACGCTGGCTCCGGGCTGGTCGCGGACGACTCGACGCGGGACGGAACCGCAGAGGTTGCTGCCGAAGACGCGGCGCTGGTGTCGTCTTGCGGGGCCTGCTTCGACTTGGGCTTCTTGCCGGCCTTCTTCGCCGCCTTCGCCTCTCTCCGTGCCTTTTTTGCGGCCTTGCGCGCTTCCTTGGAGGGCGCTGCCCCGTCGGGACCTACCGCCTCGTCGCCCTCGATAGGCGTGGCGGTGTCCGAATCGCCAGCGGCGGCCTTCGTCCTGCGCCTTTCGCGCTTGTCCTTCTTGCTCTTCTTCCGGGAAAGCGAGTCGTCCGTGGCAGGGACGTGTTCGTCGGCGAGCACCTCGGCAATTGCGCGTTTCCCCATTTTGCACGCGTCGTGGGCGGTCGCACGCTGCGGCGCCGCCTGCGCTCAGCTTTTTCGAAATCTTGGCAGCAACCCCACTTTTATTTTGCACTGTGCTGCAGTGCGGAGAAGGTGCACCTTCACACACGCCTCCCAATATGCCCGCCATGTCGCGAGGCGCCCTCCCCGCCGCAACGCCGCAGTACCGCGTCGAGAAACGAGCCAAGAGCGGCACAAAAACTGCCAAGCATCACAGATTCGAGTCGTTTGCCCAGTGCGTACTGTCGCCGTGTCTCGTGCCGTCGCAAAGGATGGACGTTCCAGACTTTGGCGGCTCGCTGGCCAAGACACCCATCCACGTCCCCCTTCCTTTGTTTGCTTGAATCCGCTGACTTCGTGCCCCCGATCCGCAGGCGCATCGCGAAACTCAAGATCGAGCCTGTCCGCCGCGGGCGCAGTACCATAATCGACGATGCCGAGCTCGACGCCGCCTTCTCGTACTTCAAGGATGCCCTGACCGAGTGGAGAGACCTCAATCTATCCGAAATCTTCACCTCGTTTGCGCGCCGCGCAGCCCCGTTGTGCGACAGCCTTCCGCAAGTCCTGCACCACAATGAGCACATCTTCCAGCTGCTTATCGAGCACATCGAAAAAGGCGACAAGAACAGTGAAGAGCCGTTGCTGAAGCTCCTGGCAAGCTTGGCGCAGGACCTGGGCGTCCGCTTCGAGAAACACTTTGAACGGGCGGTCCGGACGGTAGCCCACTTGGCCGCCACGCACGCCGACGTGGAGGTGATTGAATGGAGTTTCACGTGTTTGGCATGGCTCTTCAAGTACCTTTCAAGACTCTTAGTCCCGGATCTACGACCCGTCTTCGACCTGATGGTTCCGCTGCTGGGAAAGGCGCGTCAGAAGCTGTTTATCATGCGATTTGCGGCAGAATCTCTGAGTTTCGTGGTGCGCAAGGCTGGCGCTGCCTATCATCGAGACGAAAATCCTTTGAGGATTATTGTCAGGCATGTCTCAGAGCTCTTGGACGAGTCGCAGGGCACAGCTCAAGACATCGACTTCCAGCAGGGCCTCATGACCCTCTTTGCGGATTCCATAAAGGGCGTCCAGCGCGGTTTGCATTCGAGTGCCGTTGCTATATTGAAGGAGATGCTGTTGCGGACATATGACGAGGACTATCTGGAGATACAGACACCGCCCCTGGAGCCTGTGCTCACTGGTGTCATCACATCCGTGATCCACCACTCCGATGCGGAGCATTTTCAGCCTCTTCTAGAAATCATCATCGAGACGATCAAATCTAGGTCTTCCGACAGACGATACCTCGGGTTGTCATCTCGGCTTCTCTTCACAGCTTGTGGTGTACGCAAGGGCTCGCGAGTTGCAAAGTGGCCACTTGTTCTCGAAACCACCGGCCTCCTTGTCCAAAATGCCGAAGACTCCGCAGAGCTGGACCCAACGCATATCCAAAAGCTCTTCTCAACACTTGCGATAGTCTTTCAATATTGCCCGATTGATGCAGCCATTCGCCACGCCCAGCTTCTGGAGAAGATGAACAAGGAACCTCTGGAACTGTATTTCTTGCGATTCTGTCACACATTTGGAGAGCTGGGGAAAGAGAGATTTAACATTCTTCTATTACCATTCTTCAAGAGGTCAGTCGCATTTACACCAAGTCGCTGGCCCTGCTCTGACAATCTGCAGGTTTGTTGCTCAGAATGCTCAAAAGCACAGTGACGAGCTCTGCGTAATACTGCCTAGCCTTTACGAGCACGACATCGTTTCCAAAGCATCCTTACCGGTGCCCGCCTCTTGGCAAGCGGAAATAAGCGGTCGATTCCAGGAGCTTCCGAAATGGAACCGGGCATCGAGCAGCACTGACCGGACAGTCTACGAATCCAACGCTTACCTTGACACTATTGGAAGCCTTGACATCTCACCAGATACAAAACAGTCTCTCTCGCAGCGTCTCTACGAAGCGTTGACTGGTTTGCTGAAAATGGGCGATGATAGCCCGCCGTCATCTGCTAAGATATTCATTCTTGGTAACGGATTTCAATATCTTGTCCACGACAACGGCCTTCGAGAATCGTTGCTGCAACTGTGGCCTTCGTTATGCTTAGCTTCCCCGACACAGGCGGGCAATTTACCCTTTTTCAGGTCTTTGTTGTTACTCGCTGAGAGCAACAAGGGGAGCCTTGACTTCACTGGAAGCCATGTCGCACCTCTCAAACAAGCCCTTCTACGCTGTTTAGGGTCTCCTTCCCATGACTTGCGTCTCGTGGCACTGGGTCTTTTCGAGATCTTGGCTTCCGATACCGAGGAGCGGCGCCATGCTATCTCTACTGCGAGCCTTATCGAGCAGACTCCAGTGAACCTGGAGGCTCAGCGATCTATTTCCATGCGCATTGGTCAGCTCGCTAAGCTGTACTCAATCGTCACTTCCGACAATCTGTTAGGGGAGGCTATCCCTACGTTCTTGTTCGGTCTACTCCACGTTAGGCTCGCATCGGTCTGGGACGATGTTTGCTCGGCACTGAAGGTCATCTGCGAGACTAAAGAGGGCGAATCTCATGTCTTACGAGTCGCTTTTGAGTGGATAAATCAAGCGCATGGTGAGGATGAGCTGGTCAGTAGCTCCACAGAGCCATCTCCACCTCCACGTCACGTAAGCTCATTCGAGTGCACGAACGTCCTGCAGCTCGAACATGGAATCGGTAAATCGCAGGCTATGCTACAGGATATTGAAGAGCAACTCAAAGCTCGCTTCGAGGTGGATCATACGAGCGTTCAGTTACTGAATGCGTTCAGCAGGACCCAATCGCTCCGTGTGCTTAATGCGCTCCCTGGCGTCGCGGAGAAACGCTCCCGTGTCCTGGTTCCCGTTTTGCTCGATTGGGCGTCAGCCCAACGCGTAACAGACGTATCGGACGACTATGATACGATCGAAGAAGCACCGGAAGCGGAGTCCCGCTGGACTAGGAGAGACCAAAAAGCAATGCTTATGTTGTTCTCGAAATTCACCAACCCAAAGGTCTTGTATCGATCAAGGGAGGTCTACCAGGTTTTACTGGCTTTGCTAGGGAACGGTGACGTGGAAGTGCAAAAGCTCGCACTGAAAGCACTCATGGCCTGGAAGGAGCCCGGTGTAGTTGAACACCAAGAGAACTTGTTTAATCTTCTCGATGATGCCCGTTTCCGCGACGAGATTTCTTTGTTCTTGGACGCTAGTCATGATCCGAGTGCGAACAAAAGTCGAGACGTATTACTTCACGTCCTTCTCCGCTTAGTGTATGGCAGAGTCATCAGCGGGAAACGAGGACTTGACGTCAAGCGAAAGGTCGTCTTTCAAGCTCTCGCAAGATTTGGAGAGCGCGCAACCAACGGATTCCTTGAGATCGCGCTCGGTCCTCTAAGCGCCATTCGCATACTCCGAGGCGAACGGTTGAATG
The DNA here is from genome assembly GCA_030770415.1 of Pleoardoris graminearum. Lineage (NCBI taxonomy): Eukaryota > Fungi > Ascomycota > Dothideomycetes > Pleosporales > Didymosphaeriaceae > Pleoardoris > Pleoardoris graminearum. Next base: position 114,423 of record JASEKS010000044.1, on the reverse strand, counting down.
AAAGCGTTTTGCAAGGGGATTTGCTTGCGCCACGAAAGCAGGTCGGCATGATCAACATGATCGAAGATATGCTCAGCGCCCTTGGGACCACAATCCATCCGTTTGTCGATTGCCTGGTTCACCCTATTCTGTACTGTCTCATCAATTCGTCGAGAGTCTTTATAAAATCCAATACCCTACTAGACTCGGAGGCCGGCAAAAATCAAGTGTCTATCTACAGGTCTATCCGGCAACGAGCCCTGCATGCCTTGAACATATTGTTTGAGAACTCACCTGAATATCCGTGGTCACCCTATGTATCGGTCATAGTGAGAGAAGTAGTAAACCCTCGGCTCGAGCAACTCCCTATAGAGACAGCGCAATCGGTATCTGGCCTTTTACGCCTTTTCTCGGCATGGTCAAAGTTCGCCACCACAGCACCGTTCCTGGTTGACTTCAATCCGGACATATTGTTGAAGATAACGGAATGTCTGGAGGTCCCGTACGCGAAAGACGAAGTCAAGAAATTTGTCTTGGATCGCATTTTGCGGGAACTCATCTCTCTGGTAGCGAGCCATGAGGGGAAACCTACTGATGTCATCATCCATAGGAACAAGCTCCAATCCAACATAATCCAGCCGTACTCCAGCAGTATACTGGTCCACGTCGGTTCCCTCTTGCGAAAGAGCCCTAGCAAAGAGGTGCTCGAGTCTTGTGTTTATACGGTTGCCGAATTGGCTCCTTATATAGCGGGATCGAAGGAGTCTCGGAGCATAATCGAAATAGCCAGCTTCCTTCTCAAACAACCTTCTCAACGTGTCAACGCAGCTACAAAGCTCGGGCTGCTTAAGATTCTGCACGGGTTTATTCCTCGTTGCCAAAGCACCGATACGGCAGAGCTGGTCACCGTCGTATTTGAAGCAATCTGTCCGCTTTTCTCTTACATGAAGGACAGGTATGCTCGAACCTTGCTTTGTAACATTATCGAGGACCTCTCGTCCTATGAAGACGAATTAGCGATAGTGGCAACGCTCTGTCACTCTCTGAATGCCTATTCAACTTCTCGCCTTGACGAGCCAGACTTTGATCGCCGGTCTACTGCGTTTGATGAGGTTTCCGGAGGCTCAAGCTACAGTCTTTCGCAATGGAAACCCCTTATCTACAACATGCTCTTTTTCATCAAGGACAACGAGGAGCTGAGCATCCGTGTCAACGCATCGCTCGCGCTGCGATACTTCATCAAAACGTCAGTACCGGATCAAGATGTCAAAGATTTCCTCTCCGCAGCAATCCTTCCTGCGATTGAGTTTGGGATGCGGGAACAACAATCAGAGCTCATTCGAGTTGAGTTTCTGGCTGTACTAGCTCAGCTGGTCGAAACTTATAAAGATTGGGAACCCGTCGCCGACCTGCACATTCTGGTATCTGCGGACGAAGAAGCGTCGTTCTACAACAACATCCTGCACATACAAATTCACCGACGCCTACGCGCGCTACGTCGACTTGCCTCCAATACCTCCCACCTACAAAGCCGAAATATTTACCATCTCTTGTTGCCGCTACTCGAACACTTCGTCTTCAATAAAGCCGATGATGACAACGCTTCGGCTCTGGCCGGAGAAACCGTGAAGACGGTCACCGCGTTATGCCTGGGACTGGAGTGGCCACAATTCCGGTCCTTGCTGAAAAGATACGTTGGCTATCTGTCGAGCAAGGAAGATATGCATAAGATTATTATTAAGTTGCTTTCTGGATTCTTCGACAGTCTCAACCGAGCAGGACATGCCAAAGGCTACATCTCATCTACGTCACCAGATGTGCAGACGCCGAAGGAACCTGTCATTGAAGCCAGCACGGATGCAATAGAAGTTGACGGCGGGCAGTCTTCGACCCTCTCCAAAACTCTTCCCCAGCAGGAGAAGCTGTCCAACGATGTCATCGAAAATATTCTACCAGACCTAAACGATTTTCTACGCAAGAAGGATGAGTCTACGGTCAGTTTGCGTGTGCCCGTTGCTATGGCGGTATGCAAGGCACTCTTGATCCTGCCGCCTGCGGAAGTCGAGGTTCGGTTACCGGCTGTTCTGCTAGATATCTCACACATACTACGCAGCCGCGATCAAGGTAGTCGAGATATGGCTCGCAGCACTCTGGCAGAGATTGCAACTTTCACGGGTCCTACATACTTCGGTTTCATCCTTCGCGCCCTGCGGATAGCACTTGCACGAGGGTACCAGCTCCACGTGCTCTCTTTTACGGTTCACAGCCTATTAGTAAAGCTTGCTGAGCAGCTGAAACCGGGCGATCTGGATTATTGCGTCACAGACATCGTGGATGTGATTATGGATGATACCTTTGGCCTTACTGGTATGTATCTTTGCAACATATGGTTGTCCTCTGCTAACGGCTTACATAGGTCAAGAGAAAGACGCTGAAGAATACATCAGCCGCGCGCGAGAGGTGAAGAGCAGCAAGAGCTTCGATTCCATGACCATCATCGCGCGATCCATTACACCCGAGTGCTTGATCACCCTCGTTCTGCCCATCAAATCTCTGCTGCAGGAAAAATTGAACGCTCGCATGGTTCGAAAGGTTGATGAGTTATTACGGCGCATAGGACTTGGTGTGCTGCAGAACCCGACGGTGACCGACCGCCAAATCCTGGTCTTCTGTTTTGAACTGATCCAGGAAACCTATAGGTCGAACAGCAGCACTGAGAAGGTCGAACACGTGGATGCAAGGAACAGGAAGTTCCTTATCAATATGAAAGGCGCAGCCAAAAGTGGTGCAAGGCTTTCCACGACTTTATACACCTACAAGCTCATCCAGTTCAGCCTGGATATCTTACGAACAGTCCTGCGCAAGCACGAAGATCTTCTCACACCGCAGAATTTGTCAGGGTTCTTGCCGGTCATTGGGGATGCCTTGGTTGCAGGCCAGGAAGAGGTACAAGCATCCGCCATTCGCCTGTTATCCACGATTATCAAGGTGCCAATGAAAGAATTGGACGAGAGTTGTCCTGTCTACGTCACCGAGGCTGTACGTGCAATCAGAGGCGCCACTTCCTCGCACAGTGATATAGCTCAAGCTGCGATGAAGTTCATTACCTCTTTGCTTCGGGAACGATCGCACATCCAGATCCGGGAACAGGATCTCGCGCTGATTTTAAAGCGCTTTATTCTACCCGAAATCGATGAGCCTGATCGTCAGGGGGTTACATTTGGCTTCCTCAAATCCCTTATCAACCGTAACATCGTGATTGCGGAAGTCTACGAAGTTATGGACAAAGTTGCCACAATAATGATCACCAACCAGACAAGCAGTATCAGACAAGCCGCTCGTAGCTCGTACTTTGACTTCTTGTTGAAATACCCACAGGCGAAGAATCGCTTCAAGAAGCAATTGGAGTTCTTACTTAAGAACTTACGATTCGACTACATCGAGGGCAGGCAGTCAGTCATGGAAGCCTTGAGCCTGATTCTCAATAAAGTCGGCGACAGCGTACTTGGCCCACACCTCGACACGATGTTCCTTCCTCTGGTGCATTCGATGGCCAATGACGATTCGGCCGACTGCCGCACTATGGCCGGCACTCTTGTCAAGACCATTTTCGAGCGGGCGAACGGACAACAGTTGAAAAGCTTTGCCAGTGATCTGAGCGATTGGCTAGCGCAAAACGAGGATGCAGGTCTCAAGCGTCTCGGCATTCAGTGTTGGGGTCTTTATCTTGAAGTTGCGGATGCGAAACCAAAGGAGCTCGAATTCGTCATTGGTCAGCTCAGAACTACCTTGGATACCTGCTTAGACCGACGCGAAGAAGAAGACTGGGAACTCATTTACTACTCGCTAGTAGTCTATTCGAAACTCACAAAATCATGGCCTGACCATACCCTTTCATCGAAAAACGAGGCTATCTGGGTCTTGATCCGATCATGTGTGTCATTTCCACATGCATGGGTCAAACTTACATCTGCGAAGCTTACTGGCATCTTCTTCGCCGATCTTTCCAGTGCAAATAGCGAATCAGGATTCGAAAGCGTGCCTCTGGAAGGTTCTCGTGGGCTACAGCTTACTGAGGAGACCATGGTAAAGCTCACGCACGCGTTCTTAAGCATACTCGAGACGCCCAACGCCAGCGAAGATCTTTACATCCAGAGTGTCCGTAACTTGGCTTTCTTGGCGCGGTGTCTGGCAGCAAACAGGATCATGTGGAACTGGAAGAAAGTGGAAGATGACGAGGATGTGGAGGATGACATCATGGCCGACGAGGTAATTGGAGCAGTAGAAGGGACAATTGGCGATGTCTCAGACGAGGAGCAGGGTGACTTTTCTCCGCCTCCCGAGGCCTCTCAACCGAAGAAGACGAAGGCTGTGACTCCTACGGCCATCCACCGACTCATGACGCGCCTATCAGGCATTATTCGCCGCGAAACGAAAATTATGAAGCTTTCCTCACTCTATCCAAAGTCGGCAACAAGCACCCTTTTGGAAACCTTGGCCACGAAGCTTCCTATACTAGCGCTCGAGTCATCGCTGCCCCACCTGCTCACCACACTATCAACCTTAACCGATCCTGCTACGACAATACCGCGCTCTACGGAAGCGGCCTTCAATGACATGTACCGCGATATCATCGACAAGAGCCGCCAAATCATGAGCACCCTGCAGAAACGCATCGGCACTCAAGAGTTCCTCCACTTCATGGGTGGCGTGCAGAAGCGTGTCAAGCAGAGGAGGGAGGAGCGGCGACAAAAGAGAAAGATTGCGGCGGTGGCCGAGCCTGAGAAATTTGGCAAAGAGAAAAGGAGGAGGAATGATATCAAAAAAGTGAAGAGAAAGGAGAAGAGTGCGGAGTATAGGGGGAAGAGGAGAGGATGGTGAAACTTATGGTTTGCAAGCTATTGCATTGGGTTGGCGCTCGCAGAGGAAAATTAGCATGTTTATTGTGCATTTTGATGGAGTAATTTTATTGTTTTCATACAGCAATGGATATGATACCCTAACTCTAATATTGCGTGTCAAGGTGTTTCGCGGAAGTCGGACGCCGTCGGGATGCCGGCGGAACGCCGTTTCCGTCCGCACCCCCCCCAAAAAAGGAAAATAGAGATCAGACCATGTTCTCACCACTGCAAATCCCGAGTCTCCACAGACTCAGGTGGAGAAGAGGAATTTTGCTTGGCTTGTGCTGAGGTATAAGACGCAGCACCGTGCAGTCCCGTTTGCAGGGTGCATGGGAGCTCTTTAATTCGTGCCGCCACCATCACAACAGCAACAACGCTAGACCACACCACAGAATCCAGGCCTATATCGCAACACAATCATCATCGCATCCATATATTTTCCATCATGGCCACAGCATCGGTTCTCGGTCTAACTCTAACGCTCTCCCCAGCAGCTCTCACCGCTGTGCGCCTCACCCCTCTTCTCGGCACCACCGCCTCCATGACCCACGCCTACATGGAGTATCTCACCACAACATCCTTCCTCGTTCCGCCGCCCACCCACAACATGCTCACCAGCTCCATGGCCAAGGGTTACACAGACCCCAATGAACCGCACAAGAACACGGCTGAGGTAGCCGCAGCAATCGACAAAGTCGTCCCAGTCTGGTTTGTTAACTTTTTCAACACCGGCGTCGTGTCCGTCATCGGCCTCAATTCCATCAGTCTGCTTTCCGCAGCCGCGAACTTGTGGCTTTTTCCAGCCGGGAGGATACCGTTGGGTAGGGCGAGGACATGGTATATGGTGGGAGTTGTGAGCGCTCTGGGTCACTATGTGTTTGTGCCGGGGGTGGCAGACGCGGTGGAAAATATGTACAGGCTGTGTATTAGAGGAGTGAGGGGTGAAGAGACTGAGGAAGTGGGGAAGGGGAAGGCGGCGCAGTATGTGAAGGAGTGGGTGGGCGTGCATAAGGTTAGGTGGGTTACAGTGGATTTGGTGGCATGGGTGAGCTTTGCGGTTGGGGTTATAGGGGTTCTGACACCCTAGGGTCCTGTGTGAGCAATATAGGTGGTAAAAAGGTATCTTCAGCGGAATGAATTGCGGGCCTAACCCTTGCCTACGGAAACACGAGCGTAGATATAAAAATATACTTATAATTACTCTAATAAATAGCCTATAAAATAGATATAATACCTTAAACTAATTTATATAAAATAAAATAGTACTTTTAAAAATATAAAATATTAATTTTAAAGTTAATAAAATTATAGTAAGTAATTAGTTATATATATATTAAAAAAAATTAATCTTATAATACTTTAACTTTTAGTTTTAATAAAGACTTAAAGATTTTAAAATTATAATAAAATAATTAATATAAAATATTTTATATTATTTAGTTATATACTAAGCTATTTTTTTTATATTAGTTATTACTTTTTTAATATATTAAGTATAAAGATATATATATACTCCTCTATTTTTAAAACCCCTTTTAGTCGTCCCGAGCTACTATAGCTACACTTTTTATTCTATTAGTATATAAATATATAATATATATTAGTTATTTATTATTATTTTATAGAAACTCTTTTTATTTATATTTAAATATTTTCTATAGTATTAAGTTATAGCGCTTTTTTATATACTAGTAATTTTTATTCTATATTATTTTAATTAAAATTATATATACTTATTACGTCCTAAACTATAGCTTTATATATATTTAAATATTTATAAAAAAAAGCTATACAATTTTTTTCTTTAGTATTTTATAATTATTAATATTAATATTATTATTAATAATTATAAATTTACTCTTATTTATTTATTACTTAGTATAGTAATATAACTATAGTAATTTTAATATTATTTTTTTACGTAGTAGTATTTTTAACTAGTAAATTTTTAGTTTTTTTTTTATTAAATTTTATAATTTTTTTATATAGCTTCCCCTACGCCTATATTAATAAAATTATATAATTTAAATAATTATAAAAAGTAAGTTAAAAAGAATATAGACTTACCTAAAAGTAAAATAATAGTATAAAAAGGCGTATAAAAGAAGAGATAATAAAAGTATTATACTAATATTTATATATTAATTAAATAAACAGTATAGCTGTAGTGGCTCCGGGCAACCAAAAGGGGTTTTAAAAAAGGAGGAGTATATATATACCTTTATAATATTATACTAAAGTTAACTAAACTACTAGCTTTATAGCTATAGCTAGTATATAGTTAGTAATAGTATATACGCTTCTCTAAAAAAAAGTTTTAATAAAAAAATAAACTTTATTAAAGATACTATATTAAAAGTATATTATAATATAAATTATAGCTATTTTATATAATTTCTTTTTTATAATACTTTTTACTATTATAAGTTATTTTATTATTATAGCTAAAAAAAATATAAAATAAGTATTTTACGTACGTATCGTTGGTAGATATTAATAATATAAATATAAATAAGAGTACTAATACTTTATCTTTATATTAAATATAATTCTGCTAAAAATAAAATTAAACTAGAAGGTTACTCTATTTATCTAAAATTAAATAAAAATAATAATTATAAGACTACTATAAACTATATAAATAATATTTAAAATATAATTACTTTATAAAACCTAGATAATTAGAATTTTATTTTTACTTTGATATACTAAAAAAATAAGATTTTTTATATTAATATCTTATAAGCGCTTTAGCTAACTAAACTATAGTAAATAGTATAATAAGACCTAAAAGTAGCTGGTAAATAAAATCTAGTAAAATAGTACTATAAACTCTAAAAAATTATAAATTAAATTATAATTAACTTATTATTATTATTAAGAAAAATTAAAGGTTTATATATATATTAATAATTAGATTTTATATATAGGAGGTCCTATACAGAATACTAATAAAAATTATTATTTTAAGTATTTTATTTTAAGTGCTAAGAATAAAGTGTAGAGTAAAAAATATACAAAGTAAGAAGTATATAATAAAAAGTAAAAGTGTGCTATATAAAGCTAGTATATTTAAGAATATAAAAGCTTAAAAAAATAAAAAGTAATAAGTAATAAATAATGAGCGCCTAAAGTATTACTATTTATATATATTTATATATTTTAAAACCCCTTTTAGTCGCCCCGAGCCTCCACAGCCACTCTATTTATTTAATTAATATATAAATATATATATATATTTATATATTAATCGAATTAATAGTGTGGCTGTAGTGGCTTAGGGCGACTAAAAAAATTTTTAAAAAAGGAGGAGTACATATATACCTTTAATATTACTATTTAGGATATTACTATTTAGGATATTATAAGTTAGTAGACGATATAGTTAGTTTTATTTTTATAATATTAAAAGTAACTATTAAATAGTTATTAAAGTTACACTTTTAATAGTTATATAACTAATTTACTACTAAAAGCAATAGCTTAAAAAAAAAATTAATAATTAAAGAAATACGTGTTAGTCTTAACTTAAATATAGGCTTTTATAAGTTATTTAAAAAATAAATAATATTAGAGTAGCTATACTAAATACACTTACTACTTTATATTTATTAATTATTTTATTTAATTAAAAATTTTAAACTATATATTATCTACTATAATATAGACTAAAGTAAATTTAGTATATATATTTTATTAATAATTTTTTTTTTATATACTAGGAGCGCGTATTTTATAAAAGAATAAAAAAGAGATATATTAAAAAGTTAACTTTTCTATAATAGTATAACTTTTTAATTAGTAAATTTAAAAATACTAAAAAATAACTATTTTAAAAAAAAACTAGTATATTATATTTATTTTATTAGGGACTACTTAGCGAGAGAGTATATAGCTTAGTAAATAATATACCTAGCTACCTATAATAGTAATATTATAAGTAATAAGTTTAAATCTCGTTCTTCTCTACTTTAAATCTACTTATTTAATAAGATTTTAGATTTATTCTAATTAGACTAGTTTAATTTTCTAATCTAAGATAGCGTAGTAATCTAGTCTAATTAGAAAATAGACTATACCTAATTAGAAAGTAGACTAATCTAAATAAATTTTTAACTTATCTATATTTACTAGTTAGTTTACTAAAGAGCCGATCGTTAGGTTACTTAAATAATAATGAACTTTCTTTAATAGTTAGGTAGTCTTAATATAAAAGGCTTTTTTTTTTAAAATAAATAAATAAATAGACTACTTACTAAGGGGTTTAAAAGTATAAAAAAATTAGTAAATATAAAACATTTTTAGATCTCTACTTTAGACTATTATAACCTATCCTTAAGGTATAAAATTGGCTTATTTTTATATATATTATAATAAAATCTAATAAAGGTATGTATATACTCCTCCTTTTTTAAACTCCCTTTTAGTCGCTACTACAGCCACCACAGCCACACTATTTATTTAATTAGTATATAAATATATAATATAATCTATAATCTATAATTATTTATAAAATTAGATTTTTAATATTTTATATAATAACTAGTAAATAATATAGTACTAATATTTAATATAGTATTCTTTCGTTTCTATATCTACCTTATAATAGTTAAACAGAAATAAAATATAATTATTTATAACTTTTTATAGTATAAAATTCTACTTCTTTATAATAGCTCTCTTAAAAAGCTTTATATCTTTTACACTTAATTCTATATTTAAACTAGTCCTTTTAGTTTTATAAAGTTTAGATTTTAATAAACTATATATATTTTTAATAAGATTTAAATCTGGGCTATTAACTAGATAATAAAAAAGTTTAATTTTATTATTTTTAAATTATTTTAAACGGTCTATTATTTTATAACTAGGGGTTATATCTTATTAAAATTATATATTTATATTAATATTAATATTCACTTTATAATTATAATATAATATAATAATATATATATTATATTAGAATAAAGGTATACACATACTCCTCCTTTTTTTGAAACCCCTTTTGGTCGCCCCGAGCCACCACAGCCACACTATTTATTCGATTAATATATAAATACAAATATATTATATTAGAAAAAGGTACTAAAAAATCTTTTTAGTTCCTTATTCCCTTTTATATTAAGTTTAACTTTACGTATAAAAGATTTATTTATCTAATTTTTACTTATATATAATATAATACAATTAGATATTTTAATAAATAGTAAATTACTTTATTTTATAACTAGATAGTACTCTAAACTTAGATAGTAATATCTAAACCTATAAGAAAACGAATATAATTAATATTAGAAAAGTGAAACTATATCTTAAAAATATATAAAAAAGAAATATATTTTAATATATTAAAAATTTAAATATATATTTATATATTAATTAAATAAATAGTGTAGCTATAGTGGCTCGGGGCGACCAAAAGGGGTTTTAAAAAAGGAGGAGTATATATATACCTTTATACTTAATATATTAAAAAAGTCAGGTAAAAAAATTTAAAATAAATTAGCTAATAGACGATTCTTTTTTAATTTTATTATTACTCTTTTTTATAATACTTCATTTTAATTTTATAGCTTTATATTACTAATATATTAAAAAATATATTTTTATATTACTATTGGTATATTTTAATCTTTATTTTAATATTTTCTTTATTTATTATTCGGAATGTTTAATTATATTAATATAGTAGTCCTCTTTTTTAAAATTTTATAAAAATATCTTTTTAAAATATTAAAATTATGTTTTATTAATAATCTTTTCTTCTCTTTTATAGTGCTTTTCGTTAAGTTTTTACTAATATTCTTTTTTATTTTAGAAACTTTACGCATTTTAATCTTTTTTATATTATTATTATTATTTTCTTTATTTTTAATACGTTAAATAGTATTATAAAAAACGTTCTAGACTTTTTATAAGTAGAAATAATTATTAAAACAGAAGTAGTTATTTTTAAATATAATATATTTATATATTAATCGAACAAATAGTGTGGCTGTAGTGGCTCGGGGCGACTAAAAGGGGTTTTAAAAAAGGAGGAGTGTGTATATACCTTTATTATAATATACTATAATATTAATAATATATTACTTAATTAATAATTTTATATATAGAAACTACATTTTTATTAATTATATAATAAAGATATATACAAATCCCTCCTTTTTTAAAACTCCTTTTAGTTGCCCCGAGTTACTACAGCAACACTATTTATTTAATTAGTATATAAATATATTAATTAGATAAAGTTATTATTATATAATAAATTATAATTTAAAGTTAAATTACGTAACTTACACTAGTCCTAAAAGTGTGTAGTTAAAATTTTAGTTAAATATATTTACTAACTAATAAGTAATAGGGACTTAAAAAAGTGATATAAAAACTTACTATATTTATATAAATTTAATTTATTACCTAGACCTAGTAAGTAGTAACTATAATACTTACTAAGGTTATTATAATTTTCTTTTTAAAAAGCTACTATTTATATATTTTTATACTTATAATTAGATTTTGTATAAATTTTTAAAATTTATGACTTTTTAGAGAAATTTCTTTTTCGTTTACAGTCGTATAGTTATAAAGTAGTAGTATACTATTATAAGTAAATAATACTTTAAACGCTACGAAGTATACTATTTATATAAAATATTAATTTTTTATAGATACTTAGTTAATATTAGTTTATTATAGTAAATATAGAAGTATATATTATTATATAAAGTAATAAATTATATAATATTATAAATCTAGTGGCTTTTTTAATATATTGAGTATAAAGGCATATATATACTCTATCTTTTTTAAACCCCTTTTAGTCGCCCTAAGCCACCACAGCCACACTTTTTATTCGATTAATATATAAATATATATAAATCTATTAAGTCCTATTTAGTAGTTATTACGTGCCTATTATAGCGTAGTACCTTTTTTAATTTAACTTAATATAATACCTTTAAGAACTAGTTATTAGGTAATATAGTATATAAAATACTTTTCTTTAATTAAATTATGATTAATAATAATTTTATTATTAAAAAACCACTTTTATATATTAAACTATTTTATTTATTTATATATTTATTATTATTCTAATTATTATTTACATGTCTAGCGTGCCGTACGCTAGCGTAGCGCTATATTATTTTTAATCTAGTCTTACCTAACTTTTTTAATATATTAAGTATAAAGATATATATATACTTCTTGTTTTTTAAAACTCCTTTTTATTATTTTAATCTATTATAGCGACACTATTTATTTAATTAGTATATAAATATATATTTATATATATATATTAATTAAATAAAAGGATGTGGCTGTAGTGGCTGTGTAGGCGACTAAAAGGGGGTTTAAAAAAGAAGGAGTATGTATATACCTTTATATCTATAAATATATTATTATTATTATTATTATTATTATTATTTATATATATATTTATATATAAATCGAATATATATTGTGGCTGTAGTAGCTCGGGACAATATTATTATTATTATTATTATTATTATTATTATTATTATAAAGGTATATATATGCTTCTTCTTTTTTAAAACTGCTTTTAGTTACTCTAAACTACTACAGCCACACTATTTATTTAATTAGTATATAAATATAATAAAGGTATACACATACTCCTCCTTTTTTAAAACCCCTTTTAATCGCCTACACAGCCACCACAGCCACACTTTTTATTTAATTAATATACAAATATAAAATATAGTATATAAATATATATTATTATTATTATTATTATAATAGTATATTACTAAACTAAAAATACTTTTTTAAACTTTAGTATTTTTTAATATATTAAATATAAAAATATATATACTTTATCCTTTTTTAATATATTAAGTATAAAGGTATATATATATTTTTTCTTTTTTAAATTTTTTTATAATTATCTTAAGCTACTACAACTATACTATTTATTTAATTAATATATAAATAAATATATATATATATATATATACTTTACCTCTTTTAAAATATTTTTTTATTAATCTAAGCTACTATAGTTACACTATTTATTTAATTAATATATAAATATAGCTATTAACTACTATAGTAATCTATTAGTTACTTTTTTAACTTTATTTTTATATAATAAAATAGAGGTTATATTTATTTTTATTACTTTTTATTCTACCTATATATATATAAGTAGTGTAGCATTTAATAATAGTAAATAATTTTTTATTTATAATTATAAATTCTTTTCTACCTAAAAATAACTATAATACTAAGTATACTTATTTACTAGTCTATTTACTTAGCCTACGTAGTAATAAAACTAAAAAACTATATATAGATCCCCCCTAAAAGTTTTAAATATTAATTATTTTTAAAATATTTTTACTATCATTTTTATTATTATTACTATTACCTTTATTATTACCTTTATTATTATTTTTACTTTTACTTTTACCTTTACTATATTTTTTATACTAAAATGTACCTATTATATTTATAAAATACTTATTTTACTTATTAACTCTATTATAAACTATATATTATAATTTTTTATTTTTTTTATTTTTATTATATTTCTACCTATTAAAGCTATTACTATTAAAGCTACTACTGCTACTACTACTAATACTATTAACTGAACGTTTATAATTTTAACTATTTCTTTTATTAATAATCTAATTAACTTAGTTAACTTAGGCTAGTACCTATTATTAAAAATAGATATAATTTTATTTAAATTATAATTAACTGCTTTATTAGCGTTAGCTATTTTTAAATAAATAAGATACTTATACTAATAAGCGTTTACTAAAGTTATATCTTTATTACTAGTAAAGTAGAATAATATAGTAAAAAAAGCTTAGATAACTATAAATATTTTAAAATTAATTATAATTATCTCGTTATTAGTATTAATAAAAGAAAAAATAGTATTAGAACTTTAAAAAAAAATTTTTTTTAAGTATTTCTTTTATTTAATAAATATTTAACTGTATTAACTATAAAAATAGAGAAAAAATATATAAGTAGTAGTAATTACTATATTTTATATATTTTTTCTCCATAAATAAATATAGTATCTTTACTAATTTATTTTACTTTTTTAATTTAACGTTTGTTTAGGGGGCGTACTAAGTATACTAATATATTAATAGTTAGTATAGTGCTATATCTTTTTTAATTTAGCTTTATTTAATTTTTTTAATATATTAAGTATAAAGGTATATATATACTCCTTTTTTTTAAAACCCCTTTTAGTTACTTTAAGCTACTATAGCTATACTATTTATTTAATTAATATATAAATATATATATAAATATATATTATACTATAGTAATATTATTATAAAAAATATAATATTTATTATAAATTTTAAAAAGTGTTTAACCTAAAACTTAATAGTCTTAAATTTTACTACATAAACTTTTTTTTAAATAAATATAAATATAATTATAAATATTTATATTTATATATAATAGGGGCCTAATAAAAAAAAGTAATAAAGAAAATTTTTTTCTTTAAAATAATATAATATCTTAATTACTAAGCTTAAAGATACGAGAAAAATAGTATTTTAAAAAATAAAATTAATAAATTCTATTTACCCTATTAGGGGCTGCTTATTAAGGGGATTAGGGGTAGTAAAAAATTAATAAATAAAGAATATTTTTAGGACCCTACTTTAAGTTAGTATAACTTATTATTTAATATATAAAATTAGTTTATTACTATATATTTATATATAAATTAAATAAAAAAGTGTAGCTATAGTAGCTTAGAGCGACTTTAAAAAAAATTTAAAAAAAGAGAAGTATATATATACCTTTATTATTATTAATACTTATTATTATATCTAGTTTTTTCAATATATTAAGTATAAAGGTATATATTTATTTTTTCTTTTTTAATATTTTTTTTAGTTATCCTAAGCTACTATAGCTATACTATTTATTTAATTAATATATAAATATATAGTATAATAGATACTATATTATATTAATATATATATTATCTTAATATATTAATATATTAATTATATAATTATTAATAAAGTTATATTTTTATGTTTTAATTAATAATCTAGTAAATAATATATTACTAGTATTTAGTATAGTAGCCTTTAGTTTTTATAACTAGTTTATAATAGTTAGGAAGAGATAAAATATAGTTATTAATAACTTTTTATAGTATATTATTTTACTTTTTACTATAGCTTTTTTCAAATACTCTATACTTACTAAACTTAATTATATACCTAAATTAGCCTTTTTATTTTTATTTAGTTTATATTTTAAATAACTCTATATATTCTCTATAGTGGTTAAATTAGGGCTATAGACTAGGTAAGGTAAAAGTATAATTTTATTATTTTTAAACTAGTTTAAAATGTCTGTTATTTTATAAATAGAGGTATTATTTTATTAAAATTACTAATCTATATTAATAGTAATATAAAGATTATAATTATAATATAATATACTATATGTATATATATATATATATTATTATATTAATAAAAAAAAAGAGTAAAAAAATATTATATAAATTACCCTTTTTTATATTTAGTTTAATTTTATTAAGTTAATTTAATTTCTAATTTAGGTAAGCGTAGTAACTTAATCTAAATAAAAACTATACCTAATTAAAATATAGACTAGTCTAAATAAAATATATAATTAGTTTAATTTACTAATTAGTTACTTAAAAAACTAGTTATTAAGTTACTTAAAAAATAAAACACCCTTCTTAAATAATTAGATAGTGTTAATATAAAAGACTTATTTTTTTAAAAAATAAATAAATAAAAATATAGTATAGTATAATACTTTTATTAGTATTACTTTATTTAGTTTTTTTTTAATTTTTAAGTATAAAAGTATTAATTAATATATTTTATAAATATTATACAGTCGTAGTATAACGTAATAATAAAATTTAATAAATACTAAATAGATATTTTTTAATATATTAAGTATAAAGATATATATATACTTCTCCTTTTTTAAAATCTTTTTTAGTTATCTTAAGCTACTATAACTACACTATTTATTTAATTAATATATAAATATAAATATATACTAAATAAATTATATATAATAAGACTATATATAAGTAATATAAATTTTAAACTTTTAAAAGTTATACTTCTTTTATTAGTAAAAATAAAATATTTTACTAAATATAGTAACGCTCTACTTATATTTTAATTCTATATTTATAAATTAGTAATTTATTATAATAATTACTAATAACTGCTATTATAACCTATTAGTTATTTTTTTAATTTTATATTTATAAATAATAAATATTATTTTTATTTTTATTACTTTTTATTTTACTTATATATATAGGTAGTATAGCGTTTTATAGTAAACTAGATAATATTTATTTTTAAAAAAAAAAGATAAATTAATACTATTTATAAAATAAAATAATTAAAATAAAATATATATATAATATATAAGTAATTAGGTAACTTAGTTATATAATAAACTAGTAATTAAAGAGGATATATAAGTTTTAATATTATAATATACCCCCTAAATAAGCTGCGTATTAGTAGTAGGCCTATTTAAAAATCTATTAAAGTAAATTTTATTTTTATAATATTTTACTATAACGCTTACAGCGAACTTAATTTATTTTATTAAATTTTTTTTTTAATTTATATACTCTTTATTTTTATAATAAGTTTACAAGTTTAAATAATTTATTTAACTAATTACTTATAGTAACTTATTTTATTAGTGTATTTTAAGTAAGGCTTATTTTTTTATATTATTTTAAAATTAGTTATTATTATTTTTTTTACTAAATTATATTTTCTATATTTAATAAGTAGATAAAAAGGTAGAATAATATAGTAAATTAGTATTTAAAAATATATTAAATTTATAAATTTTTTTAAATTGTTATAATTATTTATTTATTAGAGGTTTAATTCTTTTTTTTATTATAAGCATTTTTTAAATACGCCTACTTTACTAGTAAAAAAAATAAAATTTTTAGAAATATAAAGTACTACTAAATATATTTTTATATTTATATATTAATTAAATAAAAGGGTATAGCTGTAGTGGCTGTATAGGCGACTAAAAGAGGTTTTAAAAAAAAAGGAGTATATATACCTTTATACTTAATATATTAAAAAAGTTAGGTAAAGCTAAGTTAAAAAACGAATAGCGCTACGCTAGTATACTATTAGTATACTTAATATACTCTCCTAAAAAAACGTTAAATTAAAAAACTCTAAAATAAAAACTCTAATATAAAAAGTTTAGTATAGATACTATATTTTTTTTTAGAGGAAATATATATAGGTAGTAGTAACTACTACTACTTATATATCTCTCCTCTATCTTCTTTTATAGTTAACACAGCTAAACTATTCTATATTAGTTTATTTATAAAACAAAATACTTACTAAGATATTATTATTCTTTTTTAAAGATTTTATTTTTTTTACTTTTATCTTAGCGGATACTATACTTATTTATATTAATTTTAATATTATAATTTTAAATATATAAGCTATCTCTGCCGTATTCTACCTAGATAGTAATATATAATAAGAAGGTTTTAATAATACTACTAAGTATCCTGTATATAACGTAATTACTTACTAGTTTTATAAAAATACTATTTGTTAATACTAAAAAATCTTAGACGATAAAGCGTATAGTAATAAAATAAAAAATAAAATAAAAAAATTATAATACTAATAATAGTAGAGGCGATAGATTTTAAAAATTTAAAATTAATTATAATAGTCTACGCAAAGGCGAAGGCAATAAAAGTAAAAATAAAAATAATAAAAATAAAGGTAGTAGTACCGTACTAGTTATAAAAAAAAATAGTATATTAATATTAAATTTATAATAGAGATACGTAGTCTAGAATATAAAATATAATTATATAAAATACTATTAGGCGTACTAGTAGTAAAGGTAAAGACGTTCTAAGTTTAGAGCCTATAGGGTAATAGGTAAAAGACCTTTATAAAGATACTAAAAGTAGTTAATATTTAAAAGTATTAAGGGGGCCTATATATATATATATTTTATTTAGTGCGTAGGCTAAGTAAATAAACTAGTAAATAGGCGTACTTAGTTTTATAGTTATCTTTATAGGTAAAAAAAAATTTATAATTATAAATAAAAATATTAACTATTATTAAACGCTATACTACCTGTATAAATAAAGTAAAAAGTAATAAAAATAAATATAACCTCTGTATATATTTGTATATTAATCGAATAAATAGTATGGCTGTGGTGGCTCGGGGCGACCAAAAGGGGTTTTAAAAAAGGAGGAGTATGTGTATACCTTTATTATAACCTCTGTTTTGTGTAAAAATAAAGTTAAAAAAAGTAACTAATAGGTTACCATAGTAGTTGTCGGCTATAGAGTACTACTAAAAAATTTATATAAAACTATAGAAAGCTAAAATCTTTATATAAAATACGTTATATTTAAAAATTACTATCTAAAATTAAATAAGATAAAAATCTATACTTAAATAGGTCTAGTATAATAAACTAGTTTTAATTAAAAAATAGATTAGTAGTTTAGTCTAACTATTTAGTAATATAATAACCTAGTTAAAAAAATTAAAAAGCCGGTTTTAGTTTATTTAAAAAATAAAATACTTTTTATAAATAGTTAGGTAGTGTTAATATAAAAGATTTATTTTTTTAAAAAAAAAATAAATAAAGTTATAGGCGTAGTAAGTAGGTAATAAATTATATAAATAAAAGCGGCTTTACTATAATAGTGAAGTATAATAATTATTAAAAATTTTTTTTTTTTTAAGTTTATAATAATTTTTACTATAGTACATAATACTATTATTATTATTATTTTTTATCTATCTAAGTATTGTAGACTAATTATAAAGTATTTTTAAAAATTTTAGTATTTACTTTTTTATTTATAACTAGTAGTGCTATAGGGATAATAGTTATAACTATAGTTAGCTTTTTAAAAGCGCTTTTTCTTCTAATCTTTTTAAATTAAATAATAATAGTAATAATCTTCTAGTTTTAGATAATAATAAAAAAGAGTAAAGTAGAGGTAGTTAAATAATTATTAAAAGTATATCTTTTTCGACACATTAAGTATAAAGGCATACATATACTCCTCCTTTTTTAAAATCCCTTTTAGTCGCCCCGAGCCACCACAGCCACACTATTTATTTAATTAATATATAAATATTATATATTAAAAGTAAAAGTAAGCTACCTTTTAAATTTAGTAAGTAGTTTATTTTAAATTATAAAGTTTATATATAAAGCGCTGTAACTAATAATTTAATAAAAATTTATTTTATAAATTTTAATTTTCTAGATATACGCTACTATTATTATATAATTTATTTATATATATTTATATATTTGTATATTAATCGAACAAATAGTGTGGCTGGGGTGGCTCGGGGCGACTAAAAGGGGTTTTAAAAAAGGAGGAGTATGTGTATGCCTTTATTATTTATTTATATAATTAGCTATAAATTATATTAATTATATATTTATTATATATTTATTAATTAATATAGTTCTATTAGTACCTATACTATCTATATAACCTTTATTAAATTTATAATTAAATATAATATTATAAATTCTAAAGTAAGTAATTTATTTTTAAATTTAGTTTATAAATTATACTAATATATTATAGTTTAATAATAAAATTATATTTACTTTTAAAATTATTTATAATATTTTAAAATAGTACTAGAATTTTTAAATACTAAATACTAAAATAACATTACTAGGGAATCAAAATTTACTAGACTTTTTTAATTAAAATTAATATATAAGTTTTATTTCTAAAGACTAGGGCTATAGTAATTTATTTAGTAAATGTTTTTTTAGGTATATTTTAATTATTATTAATATTTAATTTTATACTCCGCTATTGTTCGTATAAGTAGTAAATAGCTAATAATTATATTTAAGTAATAGGCTAATATATTTCTTTAAAAGAAAATCTTACGAGTTATATAAGTAAATATTTTTTAAGCCTAAGCTAAAAGCATTTTAATATATTCTAAAGGGCCTATAATATATTTATAAATTAAAATAATAAAAGTATAATTATACTTAATTTACTTTGTTAGAGTAGTAAAAGATAAAAAGTAAATAATATTTTTATAACTAAAACTATTTTTTTTAAACTTTTAATTATTTTTATTTACTTTAGACTCTAAGCGGGCGTTTTTATGTAAATAAAATTTAAAAAGAAAAGTATTATTAGCTATATAAGCTACTTAATATAGCTTTAGCTATTCTATAGTTATAATTATTTACTTTTCTTTTATTTTAGATTTTTTTATTTAAAATAAATAAAATTTAATAGGCTCTTTTCTCTCTATTTTTTACTTACTTAATAATTAGTAGCTATATATTTTATAAATTAAATAGCTTTTTAAAGTGTATAAATTATTATTACTTAAGCGCCTTTATTAATTTATTAATAAGTATATTTTTCGTTTATAGATAAATTACTTTAAATAATTCTTTTATATATTTTTACTATAATTATATATTATAAATATTAATATAGCGTAGTAAAGTTATAATTTTTTTATTAGTTTTAACTATAAGCCTAATTATCTATTAATTATAGTAGTAAATTTTTTAAATAAATTCTAAATTAAGTATAATTTATAGAAAAAGTATTTTAAAATTATTACATTTTTACTTATATACTTTAAGGTAATTAGCTTATTTTTTATTAATAAAATAGTAATAGTAGTTTATTTAAATACTTTTTAATATATTATACTTTTCAATATTATTATAATATAGCCGTAAAATACGGGCTTAACCGTAATAGTTAGGTCTAATAGGTTATAATAATACTTATTAATTGGTTTACGATAAGAAAGAGACTTTTTTATTTTTTTTTAGTACTAACTGCCTATTTCCTTTATACCTAAACTATTATATATTATTTTATCTATACTTATAGGTATTTTATAATACTCTTCTTTCTTTCTCTATACTTATTTATTATTTACTATATTTATCTATTATATTTATCCGTTATTATTAATTACCGTTTTATAAATAGCTTTTTTTTTTACTTTTAGGCTAGCCCTTAGGGTATTATTACTAATATTATTATTACTAGATTTTTTACGTTTTATAACTATACTACTGTTAAAATAATAGCTGCTACCTTATCTTTAAATATAATATAGTTAAGATTATTCTAATTATTTAGTAGAGCTAAAAGATGCTACTTCTACCTATAGATATAGTTTAGGTTAGTATTTATAATAAAATTCTTAGACTTATTAAAATTTTTAGAGTTCTTTACTATTATAACTGCGTAAATTAGTAATAATTGCTATTACTATAGCTATAGCTATAGCTATATAGGTATAGCGTACGCTTACCTATTTCTATTATAATATAGTAGTTTATAGTTATTAAATTTACTATTTATTCTATACTATTTAGTTACTTATATAGGCTAAAGCTTACCGTAATATTCTAAAGCTTTTTAAAAATATTTAGTAGGAGAGTTTTTACTAAGAGTTTTATTATTACTAGTATAGTAATAAATCTAGTTACGTAGAATATACTATAAGTATTACTTTTATATAGTTATTTATCTATAGTATAGTTATAGATATTTAGTAAATATAAGTAGCTACTTAGTATAGTAGACTACTAATTATACTTTTTTTATTATTTTATATATATATATATATATAGTACTGGGGACGCTAGCGTATATTAATACCCTATAATATACTAGTAACGGCGCAAGCTATTACTACTATTTTTCTTTTCTTTATAAATAGACGTCTAGTACTAGATTAGAAGAGGTTATATATTAATTTATTATAAGTAATTAAGCGGGTAACGCTATTTTAACTTATTATAATTAAGTATAATAAATACATCATTAGTATAACGCATTAATATATAACCGCGTACTATTTTTATCTCCTATTATTATACCTAGAATATTACAGAGCTATTTTATAAAGACCCTTATAGTAGCTAATAGTTATTTCTTTTAAAAATATAAGTACTACGCTAAAAGCGTAGCTTTATTTTTTAAAAAAAAAGCCGTAAAATAATTTTTTTATATTAAAATTATTAACAAATAATATATTTTTATAAGTTATAAAATTACGTTTATTATATTATCTATATTAAATTACCTACTAGCGAGTATAATATAGGTAAATAATTATTTTATAAATAGTAGTAAAATATTATAGGTTTAAATTTATTAAGAACTATAATAGCTTTAAGATTATAAATATAATATTTAGATATAGTATAAGTACTATATATAAAACTAATTTTATATATTTTTAATATTATTTAATATATATTTATATATTAATTAAATATATAGTATAGCTATAGTGGCTTAGGGTAACCAAAAGGGGTTTTAAAAAAGAAGGAGTATATATATACCTTTATTTTAGTAAATATAATAAATTTTTTTAAAGAGAAAGGCGTTTCTAAAATACTATTACTATTATTAAGGGTAAATGTGTTATAATTTTATTTATATATATATTATAGATAAGTATAATTATTCTATTTTTATAATTATATATTACCTTAATCCTAAAAACCTATTAAATAGGCCCTTTTATTTTAATTTTATATTTTAAAGTAATGTAGCTCTACAGCTACTTTACTATTATTTTATAATTTTTATAATATAGTAATAGAGTATTATTTATATAAAATAAAATAAAAATTATTTTCTCGTAATTAAAAAAAATATAAAACTCTTTTTTTTATACTATAAGCCTAATAACATATAGTAAGCTTAAGAATTTTTTATATTAAAAGTAAGGCGAGTTGCGTAGGCTATATAATACTTAATTAAGTCTAATATATATACCTTACTTTTTAAATTTATTAAGTAATATATATATTACTAAGTATTTTATTAATATTAGAGTATTAAAAAATATTTTTATAATATTATATTATAAAATTTATAGATTAAATTCTGCTATAAGTACTATTATAGGGCGATAATAATAAAAAAAGTATATTTTAAAAAGTTAGTATTTTTAAAAATTAATATAAAATTAATTACTAAGCCTAAAATACGTAAATTATACCGATTTAAAAAAAAGTTAGTAAGATTTTTATAATACTTTTAATTACTACTTGGTTAATATACGTAATAAATTAAAATTACCTAAATATAATAATTTTTTTAGTCCGTTTTTCAGATCCCTAGAACTTTTTAGTTAGTAAATATATTTAACTAAAATTTAATTATACTATTCTAGGACTAGCGTAGGTCACGTAATCTAAGTGTTAATAAGAATTTATTATATAATAATAAATTTATATAATTAGTAAAAACTTAGTAATTACGTAATATATTATTAATATTATAGTATATTATAATATTTTTTAACTTTTATAAACTTAAACTCTTATTTTCTTAAAATGGCGCTAAATCTTTTAACAGTTATATATAAATTTAAATTACTTTTAATAGTAAATACTGTTATTTTAATAATTATTTCTACTTTAAAAAAGCCTAAAATAACTATTTATAGTGCTATACAACGTATTACGAATAAAAAAAACATAAAGAAAATAATTATAATATACAATAACTTTATATAGGAGAATAAAAAGTTAACTAAAAGAGATAAAAGAGTTATTAATAGAGACTTAACAAAACGTCCTTAAATAAAAATAGAAGAGTACTATTAAAAAATAATATAAATATTATAAAAAGACAATTATAAAGAATTTTAAAAGAGAAGAGTTATAAAATTAATATAAGTAAAAAAAAACTAATAATAAAGATAGAAAATACTAAAAAAACATTAAAATACGCTAAAGAGACTATAAAAAATATAAAAAATATAAATTTAAATAAAATAATATTTTCTAATAAGTTAGCAATATAAAGGTAATAAGAGAATAAATAATATTATAAAAAAAGAAATAATAATAAAGTTAGAAAAGAACTGGCTGTTAGCTAATTATAAAGTAAGTTATTAAAACGTTTTAAAATATTAAAATATATAACTTTTTATATGTTTTTTAGTTATAGTTTTAATTTTTTAATATTAATTATATTAATTGTTTTATAGGCCGAGACCGTACCCTATAAGTTTAGGATATAATTTAGATAGATAGAAGAAGTAATTTAGTATTTATTAAAATACCTAATAATAATACTTCTTTTACTAGTAAAGACTATATAAATAAAGTCTATAATTCTATAGTTAAACCGAGCATAAAATGGGGTAAGTTATATAAAATTTTTTTACACCTTTTTTTATCCCTTTTTTATTAATATAATAAGATATATATATATATTATTATATTACATTATAATTAGAATTTTTATATTAATATTTATTTAGGTTAGTAATTTTAATAAGATAACGCCTCTATTTATAAAATAATAAATATTTTAAACAAGTTTAAAAATAATAGAATTATACTTTTCCCTTACCCAGCCTAAAGTCCAGATTTAAATCCTATTAAAAATATATAAGGTTTATTAAAATCTAGACTAAATAAAAAATATAAAGGTAATTTAGGTATAGAATTTAGTTTAAATAGTATAGAGGCCTTTAAAAGAGCTATTATTAAGAAGTAAAATAATATATTATAAGAAGTTATTAATAACTATAATTTATTCCTTCCTAACTATTATAAGGCGGTTATAGAAGCTAAAGGCTACTATACTAAATACTAGTAATTTATTATTACTAGTTTATTATTAAAAATATAAAAAAGTAACTTTTATATATAATAATATAATATTTATATATTAATTAAACAAATGGGATAGCTGTGGTAGCTTAGGGCAACTAAAAGGGGTTTTAAAACAGGAGGAGTATATATATTCCTTTATCTATAATAATATAAATAATATATATTTATATATTAATTAAACAAATAGTGTGGCTGTAGTGGCTCGGGGCGACTAAAAGGGGTTTTAAAAAAGGAGGAGTATGTGCATGCCTTCATACTTAATGTGTCGAAAAATTCAGGTAAGGCAATATAAATAATATATAAATATATAAAAATACTTTAAAAACTTATATATTAGAAGTACTATTATAATATATATAAAAATAAGCTAATTTTACAGCTTAAATAAAAAGTTATAATAGTTTAAAATAAGACTCTAAAAAAGTTATAAATATACTGATTTTTAATTACTCCTAAACCCCTTAGTACGCAACTCCTAGGTGGGTAAATAGAGTACACTAGTCTTTCTTTTTAAAACCGTATTTTTTACGTATTTTTAGGCTTACTAATTAATAAGTTATATAACTTTAAAAAAGGTAACTTTTTAGAGTACACGTTTCCCAACATCACCCCCTTATATAATATAGAATAATCTCGTTGTGAGTATAACGGTATATATTAAATATATTAAATTAATCTTTTAAAGATTACTTTTTATAATAATATAAACTTTATATTTAATAAAGTACTTATTTTAATTAAATTTATAGGTTTAAACCTATTTTAATAATAAAAGTTAACTATGTACTTCTATTTTAGTAATTTTTTTTAAATTCCTTTCCTTAAAAGCGTATTAATTATAATATATAAGGCTTATTTAAATTTATTACTAAAGGGGTATAAAGTAAGCTACTTCTATGTTATAAATAGGTAAAAAAGATTATTTTTATATATATAATATAGATTACGGTAGGTAGGGTAATTAAAAAATAATATTTTAAATAATATTATAAGTATTACAGCTATTACTATAGCATTAAAAGTAATATATATTTATAATTTAGCTTATATCTCTATAGTAAAAAAATATATATTCGTAAATTTAATTTAAAAATTATTATTTTATACATCTGCAATTACTATATAAATATTTATAAAATTTATTTTACTCCCTAACTAATTATTTATATTATTATTTTCAGATTACCTTCTATAGAGGGGTAAATTTATATATTTAATTTTAAGTTTTTATTACTATAGTGTTTTACTTAATTATATTATCTAACTCTAATTATACCTTTAATAGTATTAAGCTATTAGTATTTTTATTTTACTTATAGTAGTAGAAGCGTGATTTATAATTTAAAAAATAGTTATAAAGTAACTATATTATACATTTTAAGAATTATTTTTAAAATTTAATAAACTAGTTTTTTTAGTTTTATACATCCTGTAGTAGCAATTAAGTATTTTTTAATTTTTTATAAAATTACTCTAAGTATTGTCTAGCGCTAGTATTACTTTTAAAATTATAAGTTCTAATTATTTATTTAATATTATATAAATTCTTAAATAATTATCGGCTAAGATAAAGGTATACACATACTCCTCCTTTTTTAAAACCCCTTTTAGTCGCCCCGAGCCATAACAGCCACACTATTTGTTCGATTAATATATAAATATAAATATAATTATCGGCTAAGTAATTATCTTATATAGTTTTTAAATTCTTAGTAGTACTAACAGGAGTTAAGTTTATTACTTTCTTACGCTAATTATAACTAGTATCTCTAAGTTTATAATTAAAATTTAGATATTTATTAATCCTTATTTACTTATTAAACTAGCTTAAAAAGTATATATTATTAAATATTATACCTAAGTCTATAAATTTATTTTTATAAAATACTTTAATAACTAAAACTATTTTTTTTGGTATGTTATAATTAGATAGCCCCTTATAGAAATACTTTTTATAAAAAATAATATTTTAAGTTATAATTACCTAATTAAGTACTTGGACTTATATTTTATTAATATTAAAAGTATAATAGCTTACTAAGTACTTAATATAGCTCTATAGGTTTACTTTAAATTTATACTTATTATACCCAACTAAGCGTTTTTTATTTAAAAGATAAGTATAGTAGCTATATAGGTAAATCTTATTTTAATTAAAGCGTAAGTCTACTATTATATATTTTGTAATTATAGGCTTTTACTATCTAGAGTATTATTTACACTAATTATTAAGTTCTTTATTTAGTAATTATATCTAATAGAATAATTATAAACTTAGTTTATATAATTATATTATATTATCTATTATCTTTAACTACAATCAAGTAAGTAGATTAGTGCTTAATTATATTTTAATTACCTTTAAAATTATTTTTTAGCTTACTCTCTTAGTACTACTATTTAGCTTATAAATATATAGTAAGATTTTAATAAACTTAATTTTTTAATTAACTATTTATTTTTTAAAGTATAAGGGACTACACTATAGTACTATAGTAGTATTATTATTTTAAATAAGTATATAAATCCTAAAATTATATTACGTAAAAAGTAGTTTAGTAAAATTATTAAAAACATTTATAACTAATTTTAAGTCCTTTAAGTAGAGGTTATAACTATAGATTTTTTAGCTAAAATTATTTTTTAAAATTATACTCTATTACTCGTTCAATCTACCTATTAGTATATTATACTTTTTTAATCTAGTCTTACCTGACTTTTTCGACACATTAAGTATAAAGGTATATATATTTTCCTTCTATTTTAAACGTCCTTTTGGGTCGCCCTAAGCTACTATAGCTACACTTTTTATTTAATTAATATATAAATATATATAGTATATTAAAATAATTTTATAATATTTAAAATAATAGCCGTAGTAATTATTCTTTTAGTTTTTTAGAGATTACTTATATTATATAAATAGGAGAGCAGTATATATACTTTAAATAAGTTATATTATTAATATTTATATTTTAAATATACTATACTAACGGGCTTAACCGTAACGGCCGAGTCTAATAGGTTATAATAATGCTTATTAATAGGTTTATAATAAGAAAGAAACTTTTTTATTCTTTTTTAGTACTAACTACTTATTTCCTTTATACCTAAACTGTTATATATTATTATAAATTTATCTTACCTGCACTTATAGGTATTTTATAACGCTTTTTTTCTTTCCCTCTATATATTATCGTTACGTTTGTTTTTATATTTACCTATTATATTTACTATCTTATATATAGCTCTTATACGTTCTTTTCTTACCTTTAGGGCTAATTTTTAAAATATTATTACTAGTACTCTCCCCGCTAGATTTTTTACGTTTTATAACTATTCTATTACTAGATTTATAGTTGTATACTATACTATTTTATTCTTAAACTTAGCGTAGTTGGTATTATTTTAATTATTTAATATAGTTAAAAGCTACTGCTTCTACTTTTAAATATATTTTAGGTTACTTATAATAGGATTTTTAGGGTTTATTACCTTCGTAATTACGTAAGTTAGTAATAATTACTATTACTATACTAGTATAGGTATAGGTATAGTATATATTAGGCCCGCTCCTTCTCTATAAAGACGCAGTTTATAGTTATTATAATTATAATTTCTTTTATAGTGCCTATAGGTTACTTATAAAAATTAAATTTTTTTATAATATTTTAAAGTTCTATAAGAGTAATTAGTAAAAAAGTTTTTATTAAAAGTTTTATTATTACCGGTACGGTAATAAATCTAGTTATATAAAAATTATTATATATATTACTTTTATAAGGTTGTTTAGCTATTATAATATAATATAAAAGAATCTAATATAGCTGTCCGGTATAGTAAGCTATTTTATTATACTTTTTTATATTATATTATATATAGTACTAAGGGCGGCGGCGTATACTAATACTTTATAATATACTATTAATAGCGAGGAGTTATTACTATTATATTTTTTTCTTTTATAAATAAACGCTACGTACTAGGTTAGAAGGTAACACTTACTTATATATTACTATTTTAATTTATTATAATAATAAACTATTCTTAGCGTAACGCGTTAATATATAACTACGCGCTATTTATCTTTTATTATTATATCTAGATTATTACAAAGCTATTTTACAAAACCTATATAAAAGTACTATACTAGTTATTTCTTTTAAAATAAAGGTACTACGCTAAAAGCGTAGCTTTATTTAAAAAAAAAAATACTATACTAATACTTATAATACTATTATTTTTAAATAATTTAATTACTAATACTATACCTACTCGCTGTTAATTTAAGAATAATTAATTTATAATTTTTAAGTTTTACAATTATCTATTATAGTATAAAGTATTAAATAAAAAGTAATTAGCTTATATTTAATATATATAAGATTATACTTATATTATAGTTTTATTAGAATTATATTTTATTTTAGCGTATCTATATATAAAGTATAATTAAAACTTAAGTACTAAATAGGCGGGGTAGCACAGTAAGAGTATATACCTAAAAATACTAAAATTTTTTAAATTTTTAAGGTCTTCCTACGTATTATAGGTTTAATTCCTCTTTTTATTGTAGTATTCTTTAAACACGTCTACTTTACTAGTAAAAAGTAAAATTTTTAGAAGTATAGAGCACTGCTAAAGAATTAATATAAAACTATAAAAAAGCTAAAATCCCTATATAGAACGCGTACTATTTAGAGATATTTTAGGCTAAATTACTATCTAAAGTTAAACAAGATAAAAATCTATTCCTAAATAGGCTTAGCGTGGCGAACTAGGCCTATTTAGGTAATAGATTAGTAGTTTAATATAACTTTATATAGTAATATAGCTTAAAATATTAGTTAGTATTAGTTAGGAGTTAAAGAGCCGATTTTAGTTCGTTTAGAAAATAAAGTACTTTTCTTAAATAGTTAGGTAGTCTTAATATAAAGGCTTATTTAAAAAAAAAAAAAAAAAAGTACTAAATACTAATTTTTCCTAAATAAGCTTTAGAAATAATAGTAAAATAAAAGTCTTTTACTATTATAATATCTTTAAGTATTAAATTCTTATTATAATATAAGCTTTATCTTTTACTAAGCGAGAGGTGTTTACTTTTTATAATAGTTATAAGCCCTTAATTTTACTAAAACTTATTTAAGTAGGCCCTCCTTAGTTTATTACTAAGGTAGGGGACTATAAAGGCAAAAAAATAGTAATATAAGACTACGTAATTAGCGTTTAAGTAGTTACTAGTTCTAATTAGGTCTAGTAACTAGGGGGTATATTATAATATAAGCTTTATCTCTTACTAAGCGAGAGGTGTTTACTTTTTATAATAGTTATAAGCCCTTAATTCTACTAAAGCTTATTTAAATAGGCCCTCTTTAGTTTATTACTAAGGTGGGGGACTATAAAGGTAAAAAAATAGTAATATAAAACTACGTAATTAGCATTTAAGTAATTACTAGTCTTAATTAGACCTAGTAACTAGGGGGTGTGTTATAATATAAGCTTTATTTTTTACTAAGCGAGAGGTGTTTACCTTTTATAATAATTTTTTATATAAGAGTTTTTTTTACGATATAAGACTTATTGTAAAATTTAATTACTTATTTTATTAATTACTAATATCTATATTTTAACTTTAATACTCTTAATTTTAGTTATAGTTTTAAATATTTTAGAAATAAGTATTAAGATATTATTAATAAGATATATAGTAATACTGCTATCTAAAATAATATTTTTCCCTCCTAAATAGGAGGCGAAAAACTACTCTATTTAGGTAACCTAAGTGTAAAACTGTATTATATTTACTAGAATTAATATACGGAGTTTACTATTATTTTAATAGTTTTTATTTAATATAGTTTAATTTAATTTTATAACGTTATACCTCTTAAAGCGCTAAGGCCTTTAATATAAAATTTTTCTGCTACTATTACCGGTAGCTTTTTCTAATACTTAATAACCTAATAATAATAATCTTTTTGCTAACTCTCTCTCTATAAAAATAATTTTAATCTCTAGTAAAGTACTAATTAATTTAAGTCTTTTTAGGTATCTTTACTAGTTATAATCTAAAGAATTACGCGTTTTAAAATACTACTACTACTACTACCGCCTACTATAAGTACCTACGCTTAGTAACCCTTTTACGCCTTTATTTTTACCTAGTCCCTCTTTTTACGCGTATATAAGTATATATTTTATACTTACTCTAACTATAGCTTAAAATTATAAATTCTATCTCTATAGTACGCTACTAGTTTTTTTATACTTTTAGTAATAATTACCGTACGCTCTTAAAATAATTTATTAATAATATTATATAAAATAGTAAGGGCGTTTACTTATTATATATACTGCCGCTAGACGGCTGAATTACTATATACTAAGGCAATAATACTAAGCTTAAATATAGTAAGAGCTACTATATTTAGCTAGAGAAAGTATATACGCTACTTAGACTAAATAAAATTACTTTTATATAATTTTTTAACGTCCTTAATCTTTAATTTAGTAATTTATAAAGCGTAAAGGTACAGGTATTTATTTATAGCTATATAAAGGTTATATAAAGAATTTATCTATATTTTATTTTTTAACGCCTTATTAGTCTTAATAGTAAAGTATAAGTACTATTTAAACTTGTTAGATATAGTAATTAGGTAATTTTAATAATAGAGAAAGTTTATATAGTAATTATATAGGTCTTTCTACTATTTATATTATATATATAGCCCTTAAGGTAACCGCGTTATATTATACTAAGTACCCTAGTACCTACTAATATAGGCTACTAGTTTAATACTAACCGCTAGCCTACTAGTATACTTATTATTTAATTAAGTAGCTGTTTAAATAGATATTATCCTTAGTTAACTTTTATAAGCTTAGCTTTTAATTATTACGTATATAGTTTAGTACCTAATAGAGTTCCTTTACTATATTTATACCTCTAGATTATCGTCTAGGCGTACCTATTACTTTTTAAAAATAATATTTTTTTTAAAAAAAATATATACTAAATATTATAACTTTTTTAACACATTAAGTATAAAGGTATATATATACTTCTCCTTTTTTAAAACCCCTTTTAGTTGCCCTAAGCCACTATAGCTACACTATTTGTTCGATTAATATATAAATATATATATATATATATATATTATAGTATTATATATATTTATACTCTTTTTAATAGATATAAGATTTAAAAAATTTATAATAGTTACTATAATTTTTTTAATATACGTTTTTAGTATAAGTATTTATCTGTTAATATTATAAACTTTTTTTTTATTTTTATTTATAGATTAGTACATTTAGTTTATTATAAATAATTAAAAACCATTTTCCTATTAGCGCTAGAAAGTATAATTAGTAGTAATTTTTTTTTTAGATATTTTTCTATAACTACAGTCTTAAGCCTATAGTAATAAATTAGCTTTTAGTAGTAATAAATAAGCTTTTAATAGTAATAAAAAATTTTAAATATAATAAATAGACTTGTACTTAGTTTAATACTTATTTTAATTTATCCTAGTACTTAGGTTAGTATTAAATTAACGACTAGTAAGTATTATAAATATTATTAAGTACTTTTTATATTTAGTGCGTAGAGACTGCTACTAAAATATTATAAAAATAACGTTTTTAATTTTATCTAAAGTTAAAAGTAGTTATTTAAGTATTAAATTACGCGTAATATCACGTTTTATTAATTATATTTAGTTAAAAATAATTCTTTACTTTAGTATAATTAAAAAATTATAAATAGTTATTTTTTTTTATATTAAGTATTTTATATATACGCGTTTTTCTATAAAGAAGCTTTTATTTATTATATTATTACTTAGAATTCTATTTCCTATACTTAGTCTTTTTAAAATAAGTATAGTATTATACTTATACTAGATTCTACGTATTAGTATTAGTTAGTATAAAATTAGTATTAACTATATCTATTATCTCTTAAAACGTTAGCTTCTAGTAATTAAGAATTTTAATTATTATAAGTTTTAAGATATTAGGGTATACTATCTTATTTATCTAGAGTTTAAAATTTTTATAACGACTATTATTTATAAACTAATTAGTAAATAATATACTATATTTTACTTTTTATATAGAATACTATTATACTTATTTTTTATATCCCTTAAAATTCTTCTTGTATTATTTTTTAATTATAGAATTATTAGTATTTAAAAGGGCTAGTTAAATAGAGAGTAAAGGATACTATAGTTAATAATTTTTTATAAAAATAATATTTTTTTTATTAGAGTTAACTTTTTTTAGATCACTTTCTATATAGTAAAAAATTAGAATTATATGTACTAATTCGGCTAGTTTAATTTATTTATTAGTTAATAGGATTTTATTAGAATCGAGTTAGTTATTATAATAGTTTAATTTTAAGTATAAAGGCATATATATATAGCTCCTTTTTTAAAATCCCTTTTAGTCGCCCCGAGCCACTATAGCCACACTATTTGTTCAATTATTATATAAATATATATATAATAGTTTAATTAATAAGTAATTAAAAAAGGGGTACACAGACTCGATTTAATAATTAAATATATTAGTATAATAGTAAGAAATAATTAGAGTATATAAAAATAAGTACCTACTAGTATTAAGTTATATAGAAAAATTTATCGTACAGTTCTAAAGCGCTAAACTTATAATTATAATAAACTAAGTAATAATTATCTTTAGAGTAAAAGGTAAATTAATACTACTTATAAGATAAGATAATTAAGATTAAATATATATATAATACATAAGTACAGGGGGGGGGGGGGGGTAAAAAAAATTAAAAAAAAAAAAAACTATTGTTTTTGAAAAATAATAAAAAATTAATTTCAAAGGCAAAAAATTAGAAAAATAAAAAGGTTTAAAAAAAAAGATAAAGGAAATTTTTAAAAAATTTTTAGATATTGATGGAAAGTATAAGTAAAAAATATAAATTATATAAATATAAAAAATACAAAAAAAAAAAAAAAAAAAAATAAAAAAATATAAAAAAAAAAAAAAAAAAAAAAAAATAAAAAAAAAAAAAAGAAGGAAAGTAAAAAAATAAAAAAAAAGGGAGGAGGGGTGGTGGGGAGAGGGATTAGAAAATTATAAATTAAAGAAGCTATCTTTTTTAAAAATTAATATAAAATTAATTACTAAGCCTAAAAATACGTAAATTATACAGGTTTAAAGAGAAGGCTAAAGGAATTTTTATAAGAATTTTAATTACTGCTTAGTAAGTATACGTAATAAATTAAAATTATATAAATATAATAATTACTATAACCTATTTTTTAGATCCCTATAACCTTTTAGTTAGTAAATATATTTAACTGAAATTTAATTATACTATTTTAGGACTAATATAGTTTATATAACCTAATTTTTAATAAGAATTTATTATATAATAATAAATTTATATAATTAGTATAAGTTCAGCTTTTACTTATATAATTACTAATTATATAATATATTATTAATATTATAGTATATTATAATATCTTTTTACTTTTATAATCTTAAACTCCTATTTTTTTTAAAATGGCGTTAAATCTTTTAAAACTTAAATATAGAGTAAATTTACTTTTAAAAGTAAATACTTCTATTTTTATAATTATTTCTAGTTTAAAATAGTCTCATACTACTATTTATAAGGCTATAAGACGTATTAAAAACGAAAAAAAAACAAAGAAAATAAATATAATATTAAAAAAGTTTATATAGGAGGTATAAAAAAGTTAACTAAAAGAGATAAAAGAGTTATTAATAGAGACTTAACTAGAAGTCCTAAAAAGGAAAATAAAATAATACTATTAGAAAATAATTTAGAGATTATAACTAAATAATTATAAAAAATTTTAAAAGATAAGAGTTATATAATTAATATAAGTAAAAAAAAACTAATTATAAATAAAGAAAACACTGAAAAAAGATTAAAATATACTAAAGAAAATATTAAAAATGTTAAAAATGTTAAAAATATAAATATAAAAAATTTTTTTTAAAATAAGTTAGTGTTATAGTATTAAGACTTATATACCCTCTTTAATTATAGATTAATTACGTAACTAGATTACTAAATTACTTACCTTTTTCTATATATATATTTAATCTCGATTAACTTATCTTATAAATAGTATTAATTTATTTTTTACTTTAAAAATAAGTATTATTTAGTTTACTATAATTATACGTCTAGCGTTTTAAAACTATAGAATAATTCTTCCTACGTAACGTAACGCTAGTAAATACTTATTTTTATATATTTTAATTATTCTTTGCTATTATACTAATGTATTTAATTATTAAAGCAAGTCTTTTTTACTTCTTTCTTAATTACTTATTAATTAAACTATTACGATAATTAACTTAATTCTAATAAAATTTTATTAGCTAATAAGTTGCTTAAGCTAGCCTAATTAGTATATATAATTCTAATTTCTTACTATATAAAAAGGGATTTAGAAAGAAGTTAATTTTAATAAAAAAATATTACCCCTATAAAAGATTATTAACTATAGTACTCTTTACTTTTTATTTAATTAGTTTTTTTAGATAGTAATAATCCTATAATTAAAAAATAATATAAGAAGAATCTTAAAAAATATAAAATTTAAGTAAAGTAGTACTCTATATAAATAATAAAATATAAAGTACTATTTACTAATTAGTTTATAAATAATAATCGCCTTAAGAACCTTAAGGACTAAGTAAATAAAAAAGTATACTCTAATATTTTAGATCTAATAATAATTAAAATTCTTAATTACTAGAAGCTAACGTTTTAAAAAATAATATATATATTTAAAACTAATTTTACACTAACTAATACTAATATATAATATATAATGCGAGTATAGTACTATACTTATTTTAAAAAAACTAAGTATAGAAGGCAGAATCTTAAGTAATAATATAATAAATAGAAACTCTTTTATACAAAGGCGCGTATATATAAAATACTTAATATAAAAGAAAAAATAGCTATTTATAATTTTTTAATTATATTAGAGTAAAAAATTACTTCTAATTTAGCGTAATTAATAAAGTATAATATTATATATAATTTAACGCTTAGATAACCCCTTATAATTTTAAATAAGATTAAAAATATTTTTTTTATAATACTTTAGTAGTAGTCTCTACGTATTAATTATAAAAAGAGATTAGTAGTATTAATAATACTTAATAGATATAGCTTTATACTAATTTAAATACTAGTAAAAATTAAAATAAGCATTAAACTAAGCGTAAGTCTACTTATATATACTTAGAATTTATTTATTATTACTAAGAGCTAATTTATTACTATAGGTTTAAGACTATAGTTATATAAAAATACCTAAAAAGATTATTACTAATTATACTTTTTACCACTAATAGAAAGAAGATTTTTAATTACCTATAGTAGACTAAATATACTAATCTATAAATAAAAATAAAAAATTTTTTTTTAAAATTAAAAGGTAAATACTAATACTAAAATAGTATATTAAAAAAAACTTATAGTAGCTATTATAGATTTTTTAATACTTATATTAAATAAAAATAGTATAAAAGTTTATAGTACTATATATATATTTATATATTAATCGAATAAAAGGGTGTGACTATAGTGACTGTGTAGGCGACTAAAAGGGATTTTAAAAAAGGAGGAGTATGTGTATACCTTTATCCTTAATGTGTCGAAAAAGTTATAGTACTACAATATTTAGCGCGTACTCTTTTTTAGAGAGTATTATTTTAAATAGTAGTACTACTATATATTTTATTAATAATATTTTAATACTTATTTTTAAAACGTTTAAAAAGGTAACTAAAATTAAAAGTATTAAAGCTAAAATATAAATATTAGTAATTATTAAAACAGGTAACTAAATCCTAAAGTAAGTTTTATATAATATTAATAGTCCTTATATAGAGGATTTAATACTTAAAAATATTATAATAGTAAAACGTTTTTATATTAATATTATCTCTAAAGCTTATTTATAGAAGATTAGTATGTAGTATTTAAATTTTAATTATACTTTACGTATAGGTACGCTAAAAAGAATATTATTTTAATAAAACTATAATATAAATATAATTTTATCTTTTATAAATATAGATCGATTACTTCTTACTTTATATCTTTATATACTAATTAAATAAATAGTGTGACTGTAGTGGCTCGGGGCAACTAAAAGGGATTTTAAAAATCTTATTTTATAATTAATACTATAATAGATAATTATAAAAATTATAAATTATAAATTAATTATCTTTATAATAATAGTAAGTAGATATAGTATTAGTAATTAGAGTATTTAAAAACAGTAGTATTATAAGTATTAGTATAATATACTTAAAATATTAAAATTAATAGTATAGTGTATTTAAAGTACGTATACTACTCTACTACTTATATAATATATATAATTTCTAGGAAACTAAAGGGATAATTATTATAGTTATTTTTTTAAATATTATAGAACCTCTTTAATATACTAATAAATAGATTAGGCAAGTAATAGAGTATAATTCTAAAGAATAACTTTAGTAAAAAGATCTATAATTATAACTTTTACTTAAAAGACTTAGAAGTAATTATAAAAGCTTTTAAAAATTTTACTAAACTACTCTTTACGTAATATAATTTTAGACTTTATATATTTATTTAAAATAATAATACTATTATAGTACTATAGTATAGTCGTTTATACTTTAAAAAATAAGTAATTAATTAAAGAATTAAGCTTATTATAATCCTACTATATACTTATAAGCTAAATAACAGTATTAAGAGGACAGGCTAAAAAATAATTTTACAAGTAATTAAGATATAATTAAATACTAATCTATCTATTAAGTTTTAGCCTCAAATAATAGGTACTATAATATAGTTATATTAATAAAGGCATGCACATACTCCTCCTTTTTTAAAACCCCTTTTAGTCGCCTACACAGCCACCACAGCCACACCGTTTTCTTTAATTAATATACAAATACAAATATATAGTTATATAAAATAAGTTTATTATTATTTTATAAGATATAATTACTAAATAAGGTATTTAATAGTTAGTTTATATAGTATTGTAAATAGTAAAAGCCTATAATTATAAGAAATATAATAATAGATTTACGCTTTAATTAAAGTAGAATTTATATATATAGCTACTACACTTACGTTTTAAATAAAAAATACTTAGTAGGCCGTAATACGCGTAGATTTAAAATAAACCCGTAGGGCTTTATAAGGTATTTAATAACCTATTATACTTTTAATATTTATAAAATATTACTCCTAAGTAGGAGTATAAAAGGCTTATATATTCTTTTATATTTTATTTTTATTATATTTTACCCTATCTACTAATATTGTAAACTAATAACGTTATTATAGATTTATTACATAATTTAAAGTAATATTTTTTTATTTAATTTTATATAAGTTTTTATATTACCCGTTAAACTTCCTACTAAGATAATAATACTACCTAAAAGCTTACTAATAAAATAAGTTACGTATATACCTAGCTTACTTAGTAGTCTTATAGAATAAAAAAAAACTATACTTACTATTATTAGTACCTACGCTGCTAATAGTACCTACTACCTAATTAGTAATACCTACTAAATAAGAATAAAACTATATACTTACTTAACTTACGCGCCCTAGTAGGCCGTTTTAGAATTTATAATACGTAATTATTTTTTTTTATATTAAATTTTATAAGTATACTAATAGATTTATTTTATTTTATTAGTTTACTTTTTAGATTACTCTATTACCCCTAGTTTTATTAATAATACTAGGTCTTTCGGCATTTCTCTATTAATTACCTACTTTTATAACGCTTTTATTTTATTAGTTTAAAATCTATTTATATAGAATAATATACTAAGAAGGGTTTTAAAGTAACTAAAGATAATATATTTAAAAAAGCTATTCTCTATTAAAAGTGAACGTATACGTAGGTTAGTATAGGACTTATTAATAAACTATATATAAGTAGAAGACTTATATTCTAATTAATTTTAGATTTTACTTTAGCTTAGAGTATTGCTACTATTAGAAGTAGTTAGTATAATAGGCGCCTAGCTAAAATTAATATAGTAATAAGACATTTTAAATATAAAAAAGACTTATACAGATATAATATAGTAAAATACTTCTAAATAAAAGTTAATAATATAGTATAAAATATAAAATAGACAGCTAGACTTACTAATTTAAAAGCTAAATATTTAGTTATATAGACTCTAGGTAATAGCTAAATAACTTCTTTTAGTTCTAAAGTTTATATACCTAATAACCCCCTAGACTAACTGCGTTATATATAATTATAAGTAGTAATTACTAATAACTTTAAAAATAATTACGAGTAGTCACTAATCTATAAATATTTAATTAGAGTATAAGCAGAGCGTTATTATATTTAGTAAAATATTTTACCCTTACTAATAGGAAACAGTATAACTTTTAAGGGTTTAAAATTTATACTGTTTATATATAGCCTTTATATAAACTATTTAGTATTTATTAAGTTTTTATTATTATATTATACCGCGACTTTATAAAGCTTACGAAGTACGTTAATTAATTTATTAAATATAAATTTTAGTACTTAATTAAGTAATTATAACTTAAAATATTATTTTTAATAAAAAGCTTTTTTATAAGAGGCTATCTAATTATAGGATACCTAAGAAATAAGTAGTTTTAGTTATTAAAGTACTCTATAAGAATAAATTTATAAACTTAAATATAGTATTTAATAATATACGCTTACTAAGCTAGTCTAATAAGTAAATAAAAAATAATAAATTTTTAACTTTTAATTATAAACTTAGGGGTACTAATTATAGTTAGTATTAAAAAAAATTAACTAAGCCCCTTTTATTACTATTAAAGACTTAATAATTATATAAAATAATTACGTAGCTAATAATTATATAAAAATTTATATAATATTAAATAAATAATTAGAATTTATAACTTTAGAAATAACGCTAGCGCTAAACGCTACCTAAAGTAATGTTATAAAAAATTTAAAAGTATTTAATAGTTACTAAAAGATATATAACACTAGAAAAACTAGTTTATTAAATTCTAATAATAATTTTTAAAATTTAAAATATAATTACTTTATAATTACTTTATAAATTTTAGATAATACTTTTACTATTATAAGTAACGTAGAAATATTACTAGTTTAATATTATTAAAGGCGTAATTAGAGTTATGTAATATAATTAAGTAGAAGGCTATAGTAGTAAAAATCTAAAATTAAATATATAAATTTACCCCTCCGTAAAAGGTAATCTAAGGATAATAATTTAAGTAATTAGCTAGAGGGTATAATAAATTTTATAAATATTTATATAGTAATCGCGGATCTATTAAATAATAATTTTTAAATTAATTTTATATATTTATCGCTATAATAGTATAGGCTAAACTATAAATATATATTACTTTTAATACTATAGTAATAGCTGTAATATTTAAAAAAAATTTTAAAGTACTATCTTTTAATTATTTTATCTAGTTCGATCTATATTATATATATAGAGATAATATTTCTCTACTACTTATAATATAAAAATAGGTTATTTTATATTCTTTTAATAATAGATTTAAATAAGTTTTATATATTAAAAATATTACGCTTTTAAAAAAGGGAATCTAAAAAGAGATTATAAAAGTAAAAGTAAATAGTTAACTTTTACTATTAATATAGGTTTAGCCTTATTAATTTAATTAAAATAGATATTTTATTAACTATAAAGCCTACATTATTATAAAGCCTACATTATTATAAAGCCTACATTATTATAAAGCCTACATTATTATAAAGCCTACATTATTATAAAGCCTATATTATTATAAAAGATAATTTTTAGGAGATTAATTTTATATATTTATTATATATTATTACGCTTACAGTAAAATTCTTCTATATTATAATAATATTTATAACAGAATTTAATTTAGAGATTCTATAGTATAATATTATTATAATATTCCTTAATATTTTAATATTAATTAAAAATCCGGTAATGTATAAATTATTTAATAGATTTAAGAAGTAAGATATATATATTAGGCTTAATTAAGTATTATATAGTCTACGCGACTTATCTTACCTTTAGTATAAAAAGGTTTTAAGTTTACTACGCGATATTAGGCTTATAGTATTAAAAAAAAAGTTTTACTTAGCTTTTAATTATTGCGTACACAGTTAAGCACTTAATAGAGTTCCCTTACTACGTTCGTACCCCTGGATCGTCGTCTAGGCGTACTTATTACTTTTCGAAAAAAAAATGTTTTATTTTTTTTTTATTTATAAGAACATAGTTTTTATTTTATTTTATATAAATAATATTCTATTACTATATTATAAGAATTATAAAACAATAGTAAAAAAAACTATAAAATTAAATTATTTTAAGATATAAAATTAAAGTAAAGGGGCCTATTTAATAGTTTTTTAAAATTAGAGTAATCTGTATATTTATATATTAATCGAATAAATAGTGTGGCTGTGGTAGCTTGGGGCAACTAAATAGGATTTAAAAAAAAGAGGCATATGTGCTAGTAATCTATAATTATATATTTATATACTAATCGAATAAATAGTGTAGCTGTAGTGGCTTAGGGCGACTAAAAGTAGTTTTAAAAAAGGAGGAGTATGTGTATGCCTTTATATCTATAATTATAAAAATAGAATAATTATACTTATCTATAATATATATATTAATAAGATTATAAAAAAAAATTTAGCTTTAATAATAGTAGTAGCTCCTTTAAAACGCCTTTCTCTTTAAATAAACTTATTAAGTTTACTAAAAAAGCTTCTAAGTAGGATATTAAGCTATATTAAAAACTTATAGTATTAGTTTTATATATAGTAATTATATTTTAGTTAAATATTATATTTATAATTTTAAAGCCATTATAGTTTGTAATAAATTTAAGTCTATAGTACTTTACTACTATTAATAAAGTAATTATTTATTTATATTATATACACTAGTAAGTAATTTAATATAAATAATATAATAAATCTAATTTTATAATTTATAGAAACGTATTATTTGCTAATAATTTTAAAATAAAAAGATTATTCTACAGCTATGTTATAATAATATTTAAAAGTATAATTTTTTAGAAAGTAACTAAATAAACTATTATTACTACTTTAATAATAGAAGCTAAGCTAATTATTTTAAACTATATAAGTAAAAAAGTAATAATTTTAAAGCACTTTTTCCGTAAAATTATATTTAATATAAAATTTATTTAGAGAATCTACTATAATAATTAATAAATAATTAGGGTTATAGTTAGAGTTAATAAAAGAATTATAATTTAATTACGCTATATTAATATTTAGAATATATAGTTATAGTAAAAATATATAAAAATATTATTTAAAATAATCTATTTATAAATTAGAGATATACCTACTAATAAATTAATAAAAGCACTTACGCGATAATAATTTATACGCTTTAAAAAATTACTTAATATATAAAATATGTAGTTACTAATTATTAAGTAAGTAAAAACTAGAGAGAAATAAGCCTATTAAATTTTATTTATTTTAAAAATAAAAAGAATAAAAAAAAAGAAATATATTATTAAAAACCTAAATAATTACAACTATAGTATAGCTAAAGTCTTATTAAGTAGCTTATATAGCTGCTTATACTTCTCCCTTTAAGTTTTATTTAAATAGAACTGCCTATTTAGAGTTTAAAATAGATAAAAGTAGCTAAAAGTCTAAAAAGGAGAATTCTAACTATAAGGGTATAATTTACTCTTTATCTCCTAATACTCTAATAGAGTAAAATAATTATAATTATACTACTATTATTTTAATTTTATAAATATATTATAGGCTTTTAAGAACGGATTAGAGCACTTTTAGTTTAAACTTAAAAAAGATTTACCTATATAGCCTATAAGATGTTCGTTTAAAAAAATATTTTAGATTATTACTTAAGTACAATTATTAGATGCCTACTATTTACCAGATAATAATAGAGTACTAAATAAAAATTAGTAATAGTTACAATATGCCTATAAAAATACTTATTAACTAAATTATTATAGCCCTAGCTACTAATAATAAAATTTAAATATTAATTTTAATTAAAAAAGTTTAGTAGACCTTAATTATCTAATAACTTTATTTTAGCGCCTAGCGCTAAAAAAGTCTAGTACTACTTAGAAATTTTATAGGTAGTTTTAAAAGTAAATATAATTTTATTATTAAACTAAAACGTATTAGTATAACCTATAAAATAAAATTAACAAGTAGATTACTTATCTTAGGGTTTATAGTATTATATTTAATTATAAACATAATAAAAGTTATATAGATAATATAGGTATTAATAAAACTATAATAATTAATAATATATAATAGATATATAATTAGTAAAATATATA
Organism: Pleoardoris graminearum; assembly: GCA_030770415.1. Taxonomy (NCBI): domain Eukaryota; kingdom Fungi; phylum Ascomycota; class Dothideomycetes; order Pleosporales; family Didymosphaeriaceae; genus Pleoardoris; species Pleoardoris graminearum. The sequence continues at coordinate 71,364 of JASEKS010000044.1, read as the reverse complement.
GTAGATTATATAAATAAATTACGTAATAATAGTAGCATGTATCTATAAAATTAAAATTTTTAAAATAAATTTTTATTAAATTACTTAATAGAGCGCTGCGTAAATAGATTTTATAATTTAAAATAAGCTACTTACTAGACTTAAGAGGTATCTTTTTTTTATTTTTAGTAATTATTTAAGTACTTTTACCTTATTTTTTATATTATTGTTTAAGGCTAGAGAATTGTTATTATTATTATCTAATTTAAAAGAATTAGAAGGGGGAGTACTTTTAAGAAATTATTTATAGCTATTATAGTCGCGGCCGCTATAATACTATTAATTATAAATAAAAGAGTAAATACTAAAACGTTTAGGAGTACTTTATAAATAGTTAGTAATACTTAAATAAGTAAAAGAAATAATATTAGTAATATTACCTATTATAGTAAAAATTATTATAAACTAAAAAGAAGAAGAAAAGGATAATTTAAATAACTATTATACCTAACTAGTATAGATAAGTTACTTTTATATATATAACTTACTATCTATTTACTACGCTTATAATTTTATATATTTACTAAATATAGAAGGCATAATTAAGTAAAAAAAATAATAATAACTAATTATAAAATAATATAAAAAATAAGTCTTATATTAGAATAACTATACTCTACTTATACAGAGTAATAGTCGTCTGTAATATTATAATAAATAAGAAATAGTATAAAATAGTAAATAATAATAGTTATATTTTAATATATTCTCTCCTTTTCTCTCTACTATTTATATAATAGCTAGATAGAGGTTCTATACGCTAGTATAAATTATATAATTATATAATTATAGCTATATAATTTATACGCTCTATATTACTAGTAAATTTATTTAGATTAACTACTCTATATATACTAGTAACTTTTTTTTATAGTAATACTATATAAATACTCTATCCTCCTATATCTCTTTTTATATATAAATAATTCGTCCTCCTTTCTGTACGAGTATCTTTTTATTTTAATATATTTTTATATAACTAAATTGTGCTCTGTTATTCGCGTATTATATAATAATAAAGAGTAAAATTATATAGTATACTACTACTCGTTAATTAAAATTACAGTAAACTAAAATAAAAGGTTAATAACTTTATATGTTATATAAACATAAAAAGTAAAATTATAATATATAAAAGTACATACCTTTTTTAAACTAGCCTTACCTGAATTTTTTGACACATTAAGTATAAAGGTATACATATACTTCTCCTTTTTTAAAACCCCTTTTAGTCGCCCTAAGCCACCACAGCTACACTATTTGTTCGATTAGTATATAAATATATAAATATAATATATATAAAAGTAAAAAGTTATTATATAATAGTTAAGGAGGGCCGGTCTAAAGCTATACAGAATAATAGTATATAAAAAAGGAACTTTTTTCTTTCTATAATATTTTTTTTTTTAGTTTTTATCTATTATTATCTCTGTACGTAGTTTTAGATATTATTTTTTTTTTAACTTTTTAGCTATCTTGTTTTATATAAAGTTAACTTTTAATAAAATTTTTAAAACCGTTTTAGTTCCGTATAGACAGTAGTAGTAGTAATTATAGTAAGTTATAGTTATATTTAGTTTTAGTTTTATATAGGCTCTTATATTTAGTAATTAGATTTAAATTACTATTTTTACTAAAACGGCTATTAATAGGGTATTTTTATTAGCTTTTTATATTAACGTATATATATATTCTTGTATAATTCTTTCTATATAGTAATATTTTATAGAATATTAAGTATATAGTATACTAGCTGCCCTTATATAATATAAATATTATCCTATCTAATAATACTAACTTAATCTTTTTTACCGTAAAAATTTTTTACTATAAAGACTACTTTTATACGTTCTTAGTACAGTCGCGTAGAATTTTAAAACTATAATTATATATATAAAAGTATAGTAGTAATACTAAGCTCTTACCCTTTATAGAGTATTACACCCTAGTAGTATTTTAGGATAATATATATAGGTTTTATATATAATAGTTACGGAAAGCCTAATATAAATATTATATTTAAAGTATATAGATATTTTTTTTTTATTAATATAGAGGACGATTAGGGATATATAGAAAAAAAATTTTTTTTTATTTTATTTTTATTTTCTTTAGGTATAATATTTTAAAAGTTTTCCTTTTAACCTTCGTGCGATAAAGTAAAAGCATATAATATAAAAAAAAATATATATATATACTAAAAAGTAATTTATGCGATAGAGGATATCTAATTTAAAATATAAAAAATATATAAAATATCTTATTAAGTCTTTTATATAGGCTCTAGCCTATTAACTAAAGCTTTAATACTATAAGAGAGGGTATTAGAAAATACTAATTATATAAAAGAACTATTTAGTTTATTTTTTATAAAAGTATTTATAAAATTATTTTTTTTTACTATCTATTACTATATATATTAAGTTATTTAGTAAATAGATTATTTAAAATATTTAGATCCTTTATCTAGTATTATAATTTAGTCTTGTCTCTAAGTACTTGTATAAAAATATTATATTTTTAAATATATTTTTTTTATAATAAATCTAGATCTGTTTTTATTATACGTTTTTTTCCGTGTCTTATAAAGGAAATTTATTTTAGTACTATTATATTATCTAGTTTATATAATTAATTATATAGTTTTAGCTTACGGTACTAGTAGGTTTATATAAAATAGTTTAGTTTTAAAAAGAGTTATTCTTATCTTTTATACGGATAATAGTTTAATAAAATATATAATTTAATATACTTTTTTCTATCTATAAATACGGGAAAGAGTCGCGCGATATATAAAATTATTTTTATATAGTATAAATTAAATAATAACTTAACCTCTCTATACGCCCTTACTAATTTATAATAAATAAAGAAATCTAATTAACTATTAGCTATAGAGAAGTTAAATAAATTAATTAACCAACTATTTATTAGTGTTAAGATAACTATACTTTACTTATACGGAGTAATAGTTATCTATAATATTATAATAAATAGAAAATAGTATAAAATAATAAATAATAATAGTTATATTTTAATATATTTTCTTCTTTCCTCTTTACTATCTATATAATAGCTAGATAGGGGTTTTATACGCTAGTATAGATTATATAATTACGTAACTATAGCTATATAATATATATACTTTATATTACTAATAAATCTATTTAGGTTAACTACACTATATATATCTTACTTAAAATAAATTAATAAAATAAGCAGCTATAAATAATAAGTTAATATATATATATATTTATATATAAATCGAATAAAAAGTGTAGCTGTAGTAGCTTAGGGCGACCTAAAAAGGAATTTAAAAAAGAAGGAGTATATACATACCTTTATACTTAATATATTAAAAAAATTAAGTAAGGCTAAGTTAAAAAAGGTATAGCGCCGCGCTAGTATACTACTAGCGTGCTTAGTACGCCCCCCTAAAAAAATATTAAGTTAAAAAAATTAAAAAGTTTAGTACTAATACTATATTTTTTAAAAAAGAGATACGTAGGGTACCGCCTATATATCTCTCCTTTATTTTCTCTTATTAATATAGCTAAACGTCTAAATAAAAAATACTCGCTAATATACTTTCTAAAATATTCTTTAAAGGTATATTATAACGTATATACTAAACCTACTATTAATAGTATCTAGCTCCTACATAATATAGTCCTCCTCTTATTAATACTAATAATAAAATAGTTCTAATTAATCTTAAGGCGTCTAGTATAGTTACTTAAGCTTTTCCTATAATATTATTCTACTTTATAGGTAACAAAGATATAACTCTAGTAAATACTTACTAGTATAGGCACCTTATTCGTCTAAAAGTAGCTAATCTTATCTATTTAGTAGCCTATAAAGAAGTTAATTATAATTTATTAAATAAAATTATAACTATTTTTAATAACAGGCACTAGCGTAATAAGTTAATTAAATTATTAATAAAGAAAGCAGTTAAAGTTATAAACGTTAAATTAATAGTATTAGCAGCAGCTTTAATAAGCGTATATAAGAATATAAAAGTAAAAAAAATAAAAAAATATAACGTATAGTTTATAGTAGAGTTAATAAGTAAAATAAATATCTTATAAATACAGTAGATACTCTTTAGCGTTAAAAATATAGTAAAGGTAAAGGCGAGAGTAAAGGTAGAAGCAAAGGTAATAAATAGCAAAGCTTTTAGTAAATAAAAATACTAAAATAATTAATATTTAAAAGTTTTAGGGGGGCCTATATATAATATATATTGTTTTATGTTTTTTTTTCTAGTATACAGGCTAGGCAGGTAGGCTAGTAGATAGGCGTACTTAGTGTCGCGTTATATTATTATAGGTAAGAAAGAAGATATAATTATAAATAAATATTAATTATTATTAAATACTACACTACCTGTGTGTGTATAAACAGAGCAAAAAGTAATAAAAATAAATATAACCTTTATTTTATTTTGTAAAAATAAAGTTAAAAAAGTAACTAACAGGTTATAACAGCAGTTGTTAGTATAAGTTAAATAATTATTTAGAGCCGTAGACTTACTATATAAATAAATAGTATTTAATTCTATAAAAAAAAATTTAATAAAAAAGATTAAGTATACTGTAATTATTATAGTAGGATATTATAAAAATAAAATTTATTTTAAGCAATTTTTAGATAGGCTTACTACTTAAACATAGCTTACCTAGGGGGTATATTATAATATTAAGGCTTATATACTCTTTTTAATTACGAGTTAATTACGTAACTAGATTATGTAATTACTTACTTATTATATAAATATTTAAATTTAATTATCTTATTTTATAGACAGTATTAATTTATTTTTTATTTTAAAAATAAGTATTATCTAGTTTACTATAGTTAGTAATATAAAGAGAATAATAAAATAGATATTATTATAGAAAAAAGAATAATAATATAGTTAAAAAAAACTAGCTATTAGCTAATTATAAAATAAGTTATTTTAATTTTTTAAAATATTAAAATATAAAACTTTTTATATAGTTTTAAGTTATAGTTTTAGTGTTTTTATATTAATTATATTAATTATTTTATAGGATAAGACCTTAAACTATACGTTTAGGATATAATTTAGATAAAAGGTAGAAGTAATTTAGTATTTACTAAAATACTTAATTCTTTTACTTCTTTTACTAGTATAGACTATATAAATAAAGTTTTTATACCTAAAGTTAAACCTACTATAAAAAGGGGTAAGTTATATAAAGTTTTTTTATTACATTTTTATTAATATAATTATATATATATATATATATATATTATATTATTATTATAAACTTTATATTAATATTAATTTAGTTTAGTAATTTTAATAAGTTAACGCCCCTATTTATAAAATAATCGACGTTTTAAACTAGTTTAAAAATAATAAAATTACACTATTTTCTTACCCAGTCTATAGCCCTAGTTTAGTCCCTATAAAAAATATAGAGAGTTATTTAAAATAGGGGCTAAATAAAAATAAACAGGCTAATTTAGGAATAGGATCTAGTTTATAAAGTATAGAGGCTTTTAAAAGAGTTATTATAGTGGAGTAAAATAAAATACCTTAAAAAGTTATTAATAACTATATTTTATTACTCCCTAACTATTATAAGGTAGTTATAGAAACTAAAGACTACTATATTATATATTAGTAATTTATTATTTACTAGTTTATTATTAAAAATTTTTAAAAGTTATTTTTATATATATTTATATATTATTCGAACAAAGTAGTGTGGCTGTAGTAGCTTAGGGCGACTAAAAGAAGTTTTAAAAAAGAAGGAGTATGTGTATACCTTTATTATATATATAATATTATTTTATATACTTATATATTATAGATCCTAATATAATATTTATAATAAAGGTATATACATACTCCTCCTTTTTTAAAACCCCTTTTAGTCGCCCTAAGCTACTACAGCCACACTATCTGTTCAATTAATATATAAATATATAATATTTATATATTAATTATCGCAATATTAAGGCTTATATACCCTCTCTAATTATAGGTTAATTACGTAACTAGGTTACCTAATTACTTACCTATTATATATATATTCGATCTTAATCGTCTTATTTTAGAGATAGTATTAATTTACCTTTTACTTTAAAAATAAATATTATCTAGTTTACTATAATTATAAGTCTAGCGTTTTAAAACTATAGGACGATTCTCCCTATATAATTTAATACTAATAGATACTTATTTTTATATACTCTAATTATTTTTTACTATTACACTAATATATTTAATTATTAAACTAACTCTATTTCTTCTTCTTTCTTAATTACCTACTAATTAGTCTATTATAATAACTAACTCGATTCTAATAGGGCCTTATTAGTTAATAAGCTAATTAAGCTAGTCTAATTAGTATATATAATTCTAATTCCTTACTATATAGAAAGAAATTTAGAAAAAAATTAACCCTAATAGAGAAAATATTACTTTTATAAAACATTATTAACTATAGTACTCTTTGCTCCCGGTTTAATTAGCCCTTTTAAATACTAATAATTTTATAATTAGAAAATAATATAAGAAAGATCTCGAGAAATATAAAATATAAGTAGAGTAGTACTCTATATAGATAGTAGAATATAAAATACTATTTACTAATTAGTTTATAGATAATAATCGCCTTAAGAATTTTAAGAACTAAGTAAATAAAACGGTATACTCTAATATTTTAGGGCTAATAATAATTAAAATTTTTAATTACTAGAAGCTAATACTTTAAAAGATAATATATATACTTAGAGCTAATTTTATACTAACTAATACTAATATATAAAATTTAGTATAAGTATAGTACTATACTTATTTTAAAAAAGCTAAATATAGAAGGCAGGATCCTAAATAATAATATAATAAATAAAAGCTTCTTTATAAAAAGGCGCGTATATATAAAATACTTAATATAAAAAAAGAAATAGCTATTTATAATTTTTTAATTATACTAAAGTAAAGAATTACCTTTAACTAAGCGTAATTAATAAAGTATAATATTACGCGTAATTTAACGCTTAAATAACCCCTTTTAACTTTAAATAAAATTAAAAACGTCTTTTTTATAATACTTTAGTAGCAGTCTCTATATACTAATTATAGAAAAAAATTAGTAGTATTTATAATACTTAGTATATATAGATCTAATATTAACTTAAGTACTAATAAAAATTAAAATAAGCGTTAAACTAAGCGTAAGCCTACTTATTTATACTTAAAATTTATTTATTATTATTAGAAACTAATTTATTACTATAGACTTAAAACTATAGTTATAAGAAAATACCCTAAAAGATTATTACTAATTATACTTTCTAGTACTAATAGAAAAAAAATTCTTAATTACTTATAGCAGACTAAATATACTAATTTATAAATAAAAATAAAAAAAAAAGGTTTTAAGAATTAAAAGGCGAATATTAATACTAAACTAATATATTTAAAAAAAATTATAGCTACTATTATAGATCCTTTAATACTTATATTAGATAAAAAGAGTATAGGAGTTTATAGTACTATAATATTTAGTATATACTTTCTCTTAAAAAGTACTATTTTAGATAGTAGTACTATTATATATTTTATTAATAATATCTTAATACTTATTCCCGGAACGTTTAAGAAAGTAACTAAAATTAAAAGTATTAAAACTAAAATATAGGTATTAGCAATTATTAGAATAGGCGACTAAATCCTAAAGTAAGTCTTATATAGTATAAATAGCCCTTATATAAAAAATTTAATACTTAAAAATATTATAGTAGTAAAAAGCTTTTATATTAATATTATTTTTAAAGCTTATTTAGGGAAAGTTAGTATTTAGTATTTAAATTTTAATTATACTTTACGTATAGGTACGCTAAAGTAAAATATTATTTTAATTAAACTATAATATAAGTATAACTTTATTTTTATTAAATATAAGCTAATTACTACTTACTCTATAATTAATACTATAATAGATAATTATAAGACTTAAAAATTATAAATTAATTATTCCCGTATTAATAGCGAGTAGATATAGTATTAATAATTAAAGTATTTAAAAAAAGTAGTATTATAAGTATTAGTATAATATACTTAAAATATTAAAATTAATAGTATAAATTATTTAAAGTGTGTATACTACTTTATTACTTATATAATATAAGTAATTTTTAAAAGACTAAGAAAATAATTACTATAATTCTTTTTTTAAGTATTATAAAACCTCTTTAATATACTAATAGGTAGATTAGGCAAGTAATAGAGTATAATCCTAAAAAATAACTTTAGTAGAAAGATCTATAATTATAACTTCTACTTAAAAGGCTTAAAATTAATTATAGAAGTCTTTAAAGATTTTACTAAACTACTTTTTACGCGATATAATTTTAAGATCTATATATTTATTTAAAATAATAATACTACTATAATACTATAGTATAGTTGCTTATAATTTAGGAAATAGATAGCTAATTAAAAAATTAAGCTTATTATAACTCTACTATATACTTATAAGCTAAATAGCAGTGCTAAAAGGGTAGACTAAAAAATAATTTTAAAGGTAATTAAAATACGATTAAGTACTAATCTATTTATTAAATTTTAGTCTAAAATAATAGATACTATAATATAGTTATATAGAATAAGTCTATTATTATTATATAATATATAATTACTAAATAAAATACTTAATAACTAGTTTAAGTAGTACTTTAGATAGTAAGAGCCTATAATTATAAAAAATATAATAGTAGATTTACGTTTTAATTAGAGTAGAATTTACGTATATAGCTACTATATTTACTTTTTAAATAAGGAGCGCTTAGTAGGCTGTAATAAGTATAGATTTAAGGTAAACCCGTAAGGCTATATTAGGTATTTAGTAAGCTATTATACTTTTAATATTTATAAGATATAGGTCCTAGTACTTAATTAGGTAATTATAACTTAAAATATTATTTTTTAATAAAAAGCTCTTCTATAAAGGGCTATCTAATTATAAGATATTTAAGAAAAAAATAGTTTTAGTCGTTAAGATATTATATAAAAATAAATTTATAAACTTAGGCGCAGTATTTAATAATATATATTTATTAAACTAGTTAGATAAGTAAATAAAAAATAATAAATATCTAAACTCTAATTATAAACTTAGGGATACTAATTATAGTTAGTATAAAAAAGTAATAGACTAAGTTCTTTTTAGTACTACTAAAAACTTAATAGCTATATAGGATAATTATTTAGCTATTAATTATTTAAAAATCTGTATAGTATTAGATAAATAATTAAAACTTATAATTTTAGAAGTAATACTAGCGCTAGATACTATTTAAAGTAATTTTATAAAAAATTAAAAAGTATTTAATAGCTACTAGAAAATATATAAAACTAGAGAAACTAGTCTATTAAATTTTAAAGATAATTTTTAAAATTTAGAGTATAATTACTCTATAGCTATTTTTTAAATTATAAATAACGCTTCTACTACTATAAGTAAAATAAAAATACTATTAGTTTAATATTACTAAAGGCGTAATTAGAATTAAGTAATATAATTAAGTAGAAGGCTGTAGTAGTAAAAACCTAAAATTAAATATATAAATTTACCCCTCTATAAAAGGCAACTTAAGAATAATAATTTAGGTAATTAGTTAGGGGGTAAGATAAATTTTATAGGTATTTATATAGTAATCGCGGATCTATAAAATAATAATTTTTAGATTAATTTTACGTATATATTTTTTTCTAATATTATAAAGGTATACGCTAAGCTATAAATATATATTACCTTTAATACTATAGTAATAGCTATAATACTTAAAAGAATATTTAAAATATTATTTTTTAATTACTCTACCCGCCGTAATCTATATTATATATATAAAAATAATCTTTTTCTGCTATTTATAATATAGAAGTAGTTCGCTTTATATCCTCTTAGTAATAGATTTAAATAAGCCTTATATATTAAAATTAATACGCTTCTAAAGAAAGGAATTTAAAAAAAAATTACTAAAATAGAAGTAAATAGCTAATTTTTATTATTAAAATAGGTCTAGACTTATAAATTTAATTAAGATAGGTATTTTATTAAGTGTAAAGTATATATTATTATAAGAGGTAATCTTTAAAAGATTAATTTTATATAATTAATATATATTATTATACTTATAGTAAGATTATTCTATATTATAATAGCGCTTATAGCGGAATTTAATTTAAAAATTCTATAGTATAATATTATTAAAGTATTTTTTAATACTCTAATATTAACAGAGAATTTAGTAATATATAAATTACTTAATAAATTTAAGAAGTAAGATATATATATTAGGCTTAATTAAGTATTATATAGTCTACACGACTCGCTTTACCTTTAGTATAAAAAATTTTTAAGCTTACTATATACTATTAGGCTTATAGTATTAAAGGAAGAGTCTTATTTTTTTTTTAATTATAAGAAGATAGTTTTTATTTTATTTTATATAGATAATATCCTGCTACTATATTATAAAAATTATAAAGTAATAGTAAAATAGCTTTAGAGCTAAATTATTTTAAAATATAAAATTAAAGCAAAGGGGCCTATTTAATAGTTTTTTAAAATTAGAGTAATCTATAATTGCGAAAATAAAATAATTATTTTTTTGAAACCCCTTTTGGTCGCCCCGAGCCACCACAGCCACACTATTTGTTCGATTAATATACAAATATATATAGAATAATTATACTTATTTATAATATATATATTAATAAGATTATAAAAAAATTTAGTTTTAATAATAGTAATAGCTTTCCTAATATACCTCTCTCTTTAGAGGAGTTTATTAAGTTTACTAAAAAAGCTTCTAAGTAGAATATTAAGCGATATTAGAAACGTATAGAATTAGTTTTATATATAGCAATTATACTTTACCTAAATATTATATTTACAATTTTAAAGCTATTATAGTTTTTAATAAATCTAAGCCTATAGTACTTTACTATTATTAATAGAGTAATTATTTACCTATATTATACCCGCTAGTAGGCGATTTAATATAGATAATATAATAAATCTAATTTTATAATTTATAGAGACGCTTTATTTACTAATAATTCTAAAATAAAAAAATTATTTTATAATTATATTATAATAATATTCGGGGGTATAATTTTTTAGAAAGTAGTTAGACAGACTACTATTACTATTTTAATAATAGAAACTAAGCTAATTATTTTAAAGTATATAAGTAAAAAAGTAATAGTTTTAAAGCGCTTTTTCTGCAAAATTATACTTAATTTAAGATTTATTTAGAAAATCTACTATAATAATTAATAGATAATTAGGCTTATAGTTAAAACTAATAAAAAAATTATAACTCGATTACGCTATATTAATATTTAGAATATATAGCTATATTAAGAATATATAAAAAAATTATTTAAGGTAATCTATCTATAAACTAGAGATATATTTATTAATAGATTAATAAAAACGCTTACGTAATAATAATTTATACGCTTTAAAAAACTATTTAATTTATAAAATATATAATTACTAATTATTAAGTAAGTAGAAAGTAGAGAGAAAAGAGCTTATTAGGTTTTATCTATTCTAAATAAAAGAAATCTAAATAAAAAAAATCTAAAATAAAAAAAATTAATTATAAGAAGAGTAGATAATTATAACTATAGTATAGCTAAAGTCTTATTAAGTAGCTTATATAGTTACTTATATTTATATATTTTAGTTTTACTAAGCCTGCTTAGAGTCTAAGTAAAGTAAAAGTAGTTTAGAGTTTAAAATAGATAAAAGTAGTTAAAAGTCTAAAAAGGAAAACCCTAGCTATAAAAGTATAACTTACTTTTTATCTTATAATACTTTAGTAGAGTAAAATAATTATAATTATAATACTACTATTTTAACCTTATATACGTATTATAGTTTTTTAAAAACAGATTAGACTACTCTTAATTTAAATTTAAAATAGATTTATTTAAATAACTAGTAAAATCCTCTTTTAGATTAATATTTTAGTCTATTACTTAAGTAGTGTTATTAGCTATCTATTACTTAAATAGACAATAGCAGGGTACTAAATAAAAATTAGTAATAGCTAGAATACGCCTAAAAGAATATTTATAAGCTAGATTATTATAGCTTTAGCTACTAGAAATAAAATCTAAATATTAGTTTTAATTAGAAAAGGCTAATAGATCTTAATTACCTAATAATACTATATTAGTATCTAGCACTAGAGAAGCCTAATACTACTTAAGAATTTTACGGGCAGCCTTAAAAGCGGATATAATTTTATTATTAAGCTATAAAATATTAGTATAATCTATAAACTAAAATTTAAAAAATAATTACTTATTTTAAGGTTCGTAGTATTATACTTAATTATAAATTTAATAAAAGTTATATAGATAGTACGGGTGCTAATAAAACTATAATAATTAGTAATATATAATAGATATATAATTAGTAAAATATATAGTAAATTATATATATAGATTACGTAATAATAGTAGCGTATATTTATAAAATTAAAATTTTTAAAATAAACTTTTATTAAATTACCGGATAGAGTGCTGCGTATATAGGCTTCATAATTTAAAATAATCCGCTTACTAGGCTTAAGGGGTAGCTTTTTTTTATTCTTATTAATTATTTAACTACTACTACTCTATTTTTTTTTATTATAGTCTAAGACTAAAGAATTATTATTATTATTATTATCTAATTTAAAAGGATTAAAAAGGGGAGTAGCTTTTATAGGTTAATTATTATAACTACTATAACTATTATAATTATTATAACTACGACTACTACGTTACTATTTATTATAAGTAAAAAAGTAAGTACTAAAACGTTCGGAAGTACTCTATAATTAGTTAGTAATATTTAAATAGGTAAAATAAAATAATAATAGTAGTATTATCTACTATAATAAAAATTATTATAAACTAAAGAGAAGAAGAAAAGAATAATTTAAATAGCTATTATATCTAATTAGCGTAGATAAGCCGCTCTTACTTATATAACCCGCTACCTATTTACTACGCCTATAATTTTACCTGTTTATAAAATATAAAAGGTATAATTAGTTAAAATAAAAAATAATAGCTAATTATAAAATAATATAGAAAATAAGTCTTATTTAGGGTAAACTAACGAAATAAGCTACTATAGGTAATTAATTAAATAAATTACCTAGAGCCGTAGGCTTACTATAAAAATAAATAATATTTAAATTTATAAAAAAAAAATTTAATAAAAAAGATTAAGTACGCCGTAAGCTTTATAGTAAAATATTATAAGAATAGAATTTACCTTAATTTACTTTAAGTAATTTTTAAATAGGCTTACTACTTAAACGTAGCTTATTTAGGGGGTATATTATAATATTAAAACTTATATACCCTCTCTAATTACGAGTTAATTACGTAACTAGATTACCTAATTACTTACCTATTATATATATATTCGATCTTAATTATCTTATCTTAGAGATAGTATTAATTTATCTTTTACTTTAAAAATAAGTATTATCTAGTTTACTATATTAATTAAATAAATAGTGTAGCTATAGTAGCTTAGAGCAACTAAAAGGGATTTTAAAAAAAAAAGAGTATATATATATCTTTATACTTTTTTTTTTTTTTTTTTATGTAATAAAGTTGCTATTAGCAACTACCTAATTAGGAAGAAAAGTGCTATATATACTATAGGACCTAATAATTAGTTTTTAAAAGTACTATATTAAGCCTAATTAAGAAAGGTACCGCGCCTACTAAGACAGGTATATAACGACCGCTTAATAGTACTTAATAGTATTACAGCTTAGTGTAATTTATTACCTTATAATAATTTATACTTATATATCTACTATTATAACTAATACTAAGCAGGTATTTATAAAAAAAGAGAAAAAAAATATTATATCTACGGTACGCAGCGCAACGCGTAAGATAGTAGGCTTTATTAACTATAATACTAAGCTTCTATATACCTAATAAACCGTAAAATAGATAATTTACTAGTAATATATATATAGACTCTCGCGTTACAGGCTCTCGTAGTATATACTATAAAAGATACATATTAAACAGATAAGTAAAAGAAATAATAAAGAAGTTAAAGTTAAGATAAAATCTTTATACTTAATATATTAAAAAAGTTAGATAAGACTAAGTTAAAAAAAATAGTACTATACTAGTATACTACTAGTATACTAAGGGCTCCCCCTAAAAAAAAACGTTAAATTAAAAAACTTTAGTATAAAAATTTTAATATAAAAAGTCTAGTACAGATACTGTATTTAGTAAAAGAAATATATAGGTAGTAGTAGCTACTACTACCTATATATATTTCTATCCTTTTACAGTTAATATAGTTTAATATTTAAAATATTTATTAAATATTTTCTAAAGTATTTTTTAAAAATTCTACTTTTACTTATATATTTTTCTTAGCTAATACTATAGTAGTACGGATTAATTTTAATATTATAATTTTAAATATATAAACTATACTCGCCGTATTCTACTTCGATAATAATATATAATAATAAGTTCTTTTTAATATCGCTAGGTATACTGTATATAATATAATTATTTACTAGTTTTATAAAAATACTATTTATTAATACTAAAAAAATCCTAGATAATAAGGCGTATAGTAATATAATAAATAGTAATAAAATAAATAGTAACTAAATAAATAAAATTATAATACTATTAATAACGGAGGTAATAGGGTTTAAAAATCTAGAATTAGTTATACTAGCTAATACGAAGGTAATAATATTAGTAAAGATAAATAAAAAAGCTAAAGTATACGTAGTACTATATTAGTTATAATAATAAAAAATAGTATATTAATATTAAATTTATAATAAAAATACGTAGACTAGAATATAAGGCGTAACTATATAAAATACTACTAGAAGTACTAGCAGTAAAGGTAAAAATGTTTTAAGCGTATAGAGATACTAAGTAGTTAATATTTAAAAATTTAGGAGGGCCTATAAGTATAAGTAATAAGTATTAGGTATTTTCTTTAGTACGTTTACGAGGGCTGGGTATATAGGTATTTAGTACTATAGTTATTTTTAGATAAGAA
The DNA here is from genome assembly GCA_030770415.1 of Pleoardoris graminearum. Classification (NCBI taxonomy): domain Eukaryota; kingdom Fungi; phylum Ascomycota; class Dothideomycetes; order Pleosporales; family Didymosphaeriaceae; genus Pleoardoris; species Pleoardoris graminearum. The sequence continues at coordinate 56,203 of JASEKS010000044.1, read as the reverse complement.
ATAAATTATAATTATAAATAAAAAATTATTAACTATTATTAAACGCTATACTACTTATATATATATAGACGCAGCGAAAAGTAAGAAAAATAAATATAACCTTTAATTTATATAAAAATAAAGTTAAAATATAACTAATAGATTACTATAGTAGTTGTCGGCCGATTTTAATATAATATATATAAAAACTAAATAATTTTATAAAATAAATAAAAAGTTATAATACTTTAAAATATAGTTCTAAAAATTCTTTATATTTACTAAATATTTTATACCCCTTAGCGGCTTACTAAGAAGTCCCTAACAGGGTAAATAGAATACACTAGTCTTTTTTTTTAAAATAGTATTCTTTTTATATTTTTAGGCCTTATAACTATAAAATTATATTATTTTAATAAAGGTAACTTTTTTAATTTAGGTTTTCCCAATATCTACCCCCTATAATTAGGTAATCTAGTTACGTAATTAACCCGTAATTAAAAATAGTATATTTGCCGTAATATTATAATATGTTTAATAATAATTAGTATTTTTATTTATAATTATATTATCTTTTTTATTTATAATAATTACTATAATATTAAGTATACTAACCTGTCTATCTAGCCTATATACTAAAGAAACTAAGAAACTATATATAAGCCCCCCCTAAAACTTTTAAATATTAACTATTTAGTATTTCTATAAAGGTTTTACTATTTTTTATTTATTACTCTATAGGCTTTATACTTATACTAACTACTCTTTTATTTCTACTTTTACTCTTACCTTTATATTTCTTACGCTAAGAAGTATTTATTATAATTATAATATATATATTTATATATTAATCGAATAAAAGGGTGTAGCTGTAGTGGCTGTGTAGCCAACGAAAAGGGGTTTTAAAAAAGGAGGAGTATGTGTATGCCTTCATACTCAATATGTCGAAAAGGTCAGGTAAGGCATATAATTATAAAATACTTATTTTATCTATTAACCCTACTATAAACTATATATTATATTTTTATATTTTTTTCCTTTACTATATCTCTATAGACCTTAATTAATATTTTTTTTTTAACTACTAATATTACTAACCTAATATTTAATATCTTAACTACTTTTTTAATTAATAAATCTACTATCTCGTCTCTAGGGCTATACTTATAATTAAATATAGCTATAATAATATTTAATAAGTTATAATTAACTTCTTCTCTATTAGCTACCTCTAGATAAATAAGATACTTATACTAGTAAGTATTTACTAAAGTTATACATTTATTACCCGTAAAGTAGAGGAATACTAAAAAAAAAACTTAAGTAACTATACTAAACGCTATTTTAGACGTCTTAAAATTAATTAAAATATATATTTTATTATATATATATATTTATATATTAATCGTATAAAAAGTATAGCTGTAGTAGCTCGGGGCGACTAAAAGGGGTTTTAAAAAAGGAGGAGTATATGTATACCTTTACAGTATATTTTATTATTATTAGTATTAATAAAAAAAGGACTATACTATATAGAAACTAGACATTTAAAAAGTAATATTTTAGTAAATATATTTTTATTTATTAAATATTTAGTTACACTATTAATAAGAATAAAAAAATATATAAGTAGTAGTAACTATTACTATTAGGCTTAATAATAATAGCTAGATCTAATAGGTTATAATAGTACTTATTAATAGGTTTTTTATAATAAATAAAAAACTTTTTTATTTTTTTTTGTACTATGTATCTAATTTCTTTATACTTAAGCTATTATATATTATTTTACCTATACTTATAGGTATTTTATAACGCTCTTTCTTTCCTCTTTATACTTATTTATTATTTACTATATTTATCCGCTATATTTATTTATTATTATTAATTATTATTTTATATATATTTATATACTAATTAAATAAATAGTGTGGCTGTGGTGGCTCGGGAAAACTAAAAGGGATTTTAAAAAAGGAGGAGTATATATATACCTTTATAATTATTTTATAAATAGCTTTTTCTCTTTTCATCTCTAGACTAGTCCTTAGGGTATTATTATTAATATTATTTTTACTAGGTTTTTCGTGTTTTACAGTTATGCTATTATTAAAATAATAATTACTACTTTATTTTTAAATTTAGTATAGTTAAAGTTATTTTAATTATTTAATAAGGCTAGAAACTATTATTTTTATTTATAAATATAGTTTAGGTTACCTATAATAAGACTTTTAGAGTCTATAACCTTTATAACTTTCTTTTTTAAATAAAGCTACGCTTTTAGCTTAGTACCTATATTTTTAAAAGAAATAACTACTAGCTACTATAGGGGTTATTATAAAACGGCTTTATAATAATCTAAATATAATAATAAGATATAAAGGCATATATATACTCCTTCTTTTTTAAAACCCCTTTTAGTTACCCCGAGTCACTACAGCCACACCCTTTTGTTCGATTAATATATAAATATATAATAATAGGAGACGTAGTACGTAGTTATATATTAATATATATACTAAAAACGTATTTATTATATTATACTTAGTTATAATAAATTAAAATAGCGTTACCCACTATAAGTTAATATATAATCTTTTTTAATCTAGTACTAGATATTTATTTATAAAGGAAAAAAAGATAATAGTAATAGTTTACGTCGTTACTAGTATACTATAAAATATTAATATATACTAGCGTTCCCGGTATCACACACGTATATATATATAAAATAATAAAAAAAATATAACTAGTAGTCTACTGTACCGAACAGCTATTTATACTTTTTTTTATCAATATTACTATATATACTATGTTATATTATAATAGCTAAATAATTTTATAAAAATAATATATATAATTACTTTTACGTAACTAAATATATTCTTATACTAAAAACTCTTCTATTAAAAATTTTTAAAACACTCTAGAATACTATAGTAAGACTTAATTTCGGTAAGTAATTAAATAGTATAAAATAAATAATAAAAGTAATTATTCTAGACTATATCTTAATACAGGAAATAGGTAAGTATATACTATATTTTACAGTTACAGCTATAACTATAGCTATAGTTATAGTAATAACACTTATTACTAATCTACGTAGTAAAAGACCTTATTATTAATAATAACCTAAACTATATTTAAAAGCAAAAGTAGTAGCTTTTAGTTATACTAAATAATTAAATAACTCTAATTATATAGAGTTTAAGAATAAGGCGTTATAATATAAAATTATAAATCTAGTAGTAAAATAGCTATAGAATATAAAAGACTTAGTAAAAAGAATACTAGTAGTAATATTCTAAGAACTAGCCCTAAAAGTAAGAAGAGAACGTATAAGAGCTACGCATAAGACGGTAAATATAATAAGTAAATATAAAAATAAACGTAATAATAATATATAGAGGAGAAAAAGGAAAGTATTATAAATTACCTAATAAAGGTATACATATACTTCTTCTTTTTAAAACTCCTTTTAGTCGCCCCGAGCCACTATAGCCACACTATTTATTTAATTAATATATAAATATATATATAAAATACCTATAAGTGTAGATAATTATAATAATATATAATAGTTTAGATATAAAGAAGATAGGTAGATAGTACTAAAAAGAAATAAAAAAGTTTCTTTTTCTATTATAAACCTATTAATAAGTACTATTATAATCTATTAGACCTAACTATTATAGTTAAGCCTAAATCTTTATAACTATATAAATTAGTAATAATAATTATTACTATAGTTATACTAGTATAAATATAAATATAACGTATACTAACCCTAATTTTTTTTATAAAAATATAGTCTATAGCTATTATAATTATAGTTTCTTTTATAGTATCTATAAATTATTTATAAAAATTAAATTTTACTACGGTATTTTAGAGCTCTATTAGAATAATTAGTAAACAGGTTTTTACAAAAAAAATTTTTATTATTAGTATAATAATAAATCTAGTTATATAAAAATTATTATAAATATTACTTTAATAAAGTTATTTATCTATATTCTAATTATTAGAAATTAGAGTAGAGTAGTAATATAGTATAATATATAAGATAAATTAGATATATATTATTTATAAGAGTAAAAAGATAAATTACTATTAAGCTAAAGCCCTGTAGCGTAGACTATATATTTCTTATTATATAAGTACGCTTTTATCTAGAGCAGAAATACTTAAATTATAATATTATTTTTTTTTAGGACCGCTCTTAGCCTAAAAATAAATAATATAAAAGTATATAGCTAAAGTATACCTATTTAGTACTTTTTAAACTATTTTAGTATAATAGTATTAAATATTAGAATTAGATACTCTTTTTAAGGCCTTTTTCTACGGGTTACTATTTAGCGGTATTTAGTATTATTTATTTTTTATTATTTTTATTAGGTATAGTTAATTACGTAATAAGCTAATTAATAACGTTATTTTACCTACGTTAGCGTCTTAGTACCTTTAGCTATAAAATTAAATTTTAGGGACCTTTATTTTTACTCTCTACTTTAATTTTAATTTTTTTTTTAAAAAATAAGTATTTTATATAAGGCGCGAAGTAGTAGAATTTAGTACTAATTATATTATATAGTTATTTTAAGTTATAATTAGCTCTTTTTTATTATATTTTAAGTTATTTTATTAAGTTTTAGTCTATAACGCCGTAATACCTTTTAAGTATTATACTCTTAAGAACTTCTACGTTAAGTTAACTAAAAAAAATAAATAGAGGACGGAATTACTTTATATTAGTTATATTAGTATTATAGTAAAGTACAGCGTTCTAAATAGTAAGTATTAGTACTTAATAAATTTTAATATAAATAAATAGGAATTATCTATATATAAAAGCTACTAAATAAAAACTTATTTTATCTATTTTAATAAGAACGCCGCTTACTATATAGTAAGTACTAGTTTAGTACTATTTAGTACTATATAATACTAATTATACTAATTAGTTACTATATAATAAGCTTTAGTATCTAAAGCAACTTAAGACTATTATTAGTAAGACTTTAGCTAATAATAAGAATAATTATTTCTATTTAGGCTAAAAGGCGTTTAATAAATACTGTACGAGATATAAAGCTAATTTTATAGAATATAAGTATTAGATTATAAATTTATATTATATTAAGTACTCTATAGTTTCTTAGAAACGCTAATTTTAATATATAACTAAGCCTACTACTTTTATATTCTTTAATGCGGCTAGGGCGCGTAAAAAAATTTAAAAAAATAAAAAAAAGACTAATAAAAAAGTAAAGTTTATTTATAAGCGTATTATAGTAGACTTAATTAAGTAAGTAAATAGTTTATAAGGATTTAGGATAATTTAGTATTAATTATTATATAGTAATAATTTTAAGTTTTTTAATAAGTTTTACGCGTATAATAGTGCTTTTTACTTTTTAAATAAGTACGCAGAGTTTAGTGTCCTTTTTTATAATTATAACTATTTAAACTAGGCTCTTAAGAGGAAGTAAAAGCGCGTTAAAACTAAAAATAACTCTAATAATTCCTAATTAAGTCCTAAAAAAAGTAAGGAGGGCGTAAATATTCTATATAGTAGTATAATAGCGTAGTTTAGGCTAATTTAGTACTATTTAGTATACTTAATTACTAATATATCTTTTAGAAGTCTAGTACTCTTTATATAGTAGCTCTAACTAGCTTAAAGATTAAAAAAAACTATTATATTACTAATAACGCTGCTTAGCTCTAGACTTAGGTTTAGACTTTTATTATATTTTTTTTATTTACTCTTTTTTACTGTAATAACTTTTATACTTTTTAGATTCTTAATTTTACTAGTTTAGGTTTTATTTCTATTAATAGTAATAAGTATAAAAAGGTAATATATTTTAACTACTAATTTAGTATTAACTATTATACTTAAAATAGTATAACTAATTTTACTAAAAATTATAACTATTAAAGGCTTCTATTCCCTAGTAACTTCTTTTAAAAAATAGGCTGTAGGAAGTAATACTTTAGTAAATTTTAAATAGGTAGTTAAATAAGTTTATAATTTTTTAGGTCTTTATAGTTATTATTTTAATATATAGGCTTTTAATATAGTAATTTAGGCTAAATAGTACTAATTTATAATAGTTATAGTTTTTATTTTACTATAGTATACTTATATATTTTTTATAATTTTTTTATTATACTATTAAACTACTTTAATTTTTAATAGGGCTATTTTTATTACTAAACTTTTTATAGAAGATATATACGGAATTATAAAAATAAAAAATAATAATTTTATTTTACTTAGGGAATATAGCCCTGAAGTAGTTTATTTTAAACTATTAATTTATATTAAAGGTCTTTTTAGACTAATTTAGCGCTTATAACTATTAAAAAAAAAAGTAATTCTTTTAACTCCTTTAGAGTCTATATAGAATTATTTTAAACTATTTTCCCCCTTTTAGGAGGCGGGCCTTAGTTTTATTATACTAGTATACTTTTAGGTAAATTATTACTTTTTATAAAAAGTTTATCCCGCTTTTATATTATTTAATTTAGTAAGATTATTTTAAATCTTTTTAGAGTAATTTTAAATTATTTCTAAAACCTTTTTAGCACTTTTATACTAATTAAGACTTCTAGTTTTTAAGTATTCTTTTTATCTAAATAGTTTTACTATTTAATAAGATATTTTTATTAATTAGACTTATTACGTTTATAGTCTATAATATATTTTATATTATATATATTATTATTAAATTAGTATAATATATTAATTATTAGTTTCTGCTTATATAGTAGTATATCTTAGGGTTTATATAATTTTAATAAAGAAAAATAAAAGACTAGATAAACTTATCCTAGACTTATAAGTTTAATTTTTTATATAGTAGGTAGACTACCTATATATTTAACTACTGTACTAGGATCTAGCTATTTTTAGTTAATTTTTTTACTTAGTCTTATAGATTATATATAATAATTTAAAACCTAGATCTTACTTTCTATTTTTAGATTTAGTAGGAAATATTTCTTATTTTAAAATACTTTTTAATACTTTTATACTATCTTTAGTTTTCGTTTAGCTTTATTACGGATATTAATAAGTTTAAAAACTAAGTAAAAAGCTTAAAAACTTTCTCTTTTATCTAGCACCTATAAAGGCTAATTTAGCTCTTTTAGGCTGTATCTATAATAGACTTAAAAGGGTATATATTTAGTAATAGAGTGTTAACTATTATTATAAGTAAATTCTATATAAGAGATTTATAACGCCTAATTATCTTACTTTAGATAATAAAAAATACAAAGATATTATTTAAGGGTTTTATTTTACTATTTTATCTACTTATTTATCTATAAGTAAAAGGTAGAAGTTAAGATTTACCTTAAATTTAAATAATAGTAGAAAGTATTCTAATACTTTACTTATATAAGTAGATTTTTATTAAATAGTACTATCTCTAGATTTCTATAAAATTTTATAATCTTATAGATTTAAGACTAGGCTAAATTAATACTATTTTAATTTATTCTTACTAGTACGTAATAGACTATTTTAAAAAAAATTGTCTATAATTATAAAAATTATATTATAAATACTTTTAGTAAAGCAACTAGGGGGTAGGTTTATAATAAAATTTATAATTACGTATTACTATAGTCTATTAAAGATAAAAAGCAGATAAAAAAGACTATATAATTTATATATCTTTAAATTAGCGCGCTAACAGCGCTTAGAGTTATAAACGTAATTAGTAATATATTTAAATATACTTATTTATATATATTTATACTATACGCGCTTAAGGGTGCGCTTTATACTAAAATATTTTAAAAGGAGACTATTATAGTATTCTATAATTATTTTTACCTTATCTTTAGGTATATAGGGCTGTATTAGTTTTATTAATTTTAATTTAGCACCCTCTAAACTATTTAATTATAAATTATTATTACTATCTTTAAATAGGTTTAACTTTTTATCTTTTAGGTCTATCAAGTACTTTAAAATAGTTATTTCCTCTTTAGGTAAATTACGCAGCCTAAAATTTTAAATTTTTTTTATAAATTTTAAGTTACGTTTACAGTTTATCTATATACGAGTTATTATTATAAAAACTATAATTTTATTAACCTCTATAGTAGGGAGTTATAATAGCTCTTTTATAGGTACTATAAAGGCTATATTACGTTTATACTTAATTACTTTAAACTCTAGTATATAGTTAGGGCGATAGAATAGGGTATTAACTAGATTTATTAATTTTATTTTATAGAATACGTTAAAATTATACTTAAAGAAAAGTAAATATAACTATATTTAATGCAGTAATAAAGTTTTTATTTATATAAATTATTATAAATTATTATAATCTATAAGAATTCTAAAGTAAATATCTTATAGATATTATTTCTAGTGCTTAATACTTTTTATAATAGTACGGAGTTTTTTATTATATATATTATAATAGCACTACGCGCTGTCTAACTTCTTTAAATAGAAGTTAACTAGCTACTACTAAAATAATTTATTCTTCTTTAAAACTAATTAGCTTAAAATAGTACTAATAGTTTTATTAAAAGTATTAGTTTTAATTTAAGTCTATTTTTTATATTTAAAATATAATAGTATCGGTACTTTAAAAAAAATATTTTAAAGCTTTTTAAAAGCTTTTCTACTAGCGTCGCTTATATTTATATAAACACTTTTCTCTCTTTTTATAACTAGCCCGCTTTTAGCGCTATTTAGCACCTTTTAAATTAATTTAGTAAGTAGTAGGACTAACTAAAAAAATTAGTTTATAAATCTATAATAATAGTTTATAAAGTTAATATAGACGTAAATATTACGTATATAGGTAGGTTTAGACTAATTTTAAATTATCTTAACCCTAGTTAGGTCTATTAAAAGGCCCTTAAATAAAATAATAAAACTAAAGTATTTTATAAATATAGTATACTAAGAATATTTCTTTAAATTTAAGTAAAATTTTATTTTATATAAATGCTATAACACCTTTTTTATATAATTTTTATAGTCTTCTTTAGTATCCGAGAAGATAAGTATATTATTAAAGTATATAATATAGGTTATATTAACTAATCTAGCTAGTATTTATAATATAAGCTATTAGAACTATATAAGTATATTTATTAAACTAAAAGATATAACTATATATTTAAAATAGTTATATTTTATATAAAATACAGTCTTTTACTTATTACTTTTTATAATATAGATATAATAGTAAGCTTTTTATAGATTAAGCTTAATATAGATCTATACTTTTATAAGCCGGTCTAGTAACTTTATAATTAGTAAAAAAGTACTATAATTTTTAATTATAATTTTATTAAGGTCTCTATAGTCTATATAAAGCCCTAGACCGCCTCTCTTTTTCTTTATAAAGAGGATAGGGGCCTTAATAGAGAATTTTAATTACTAAATTTATCTTTATTTAAAATATTTTTCTATATACTTTCTAAGGACCTCTAGTTTAGTAACTAAGAAATTATATATAAAATAATATAAAGGATTAGTACTAGACTTAAGATTAATTTTTAAATTATTTAATTTATAGTCTATAGGGATCTTAAAGTCTTTATTTAAGGCTAGATCTAAAAAATTAAAATATTTAGGCGGTATAGAGTATTCTTTATACTTATTTAATCTATTTTAAACTAAAATTTTTATTAACCCTATTAGATATACGTATATTTAGGTAGTTAGATTATATATAGTACGCTTAAACTTTTTTATATTTTTAAAGGTAATCTTTTTAATAAAAATATTATTCTTCTTAGGGTTACCTCTAAAGAGAACTTTTTAAGTAGTAATATTTATTTTTAGATTCTGTTAGTTAAACTAAAGTAAGTTTAAAAAAATTTTATATTAAGGAAGATCTATAACTATAAACAGGATTAGCTAAATTTAATTTTAACTATATAAATTAGTTAAGTTTATTTCGGTAACTATAATACTATAAATAGTTATATTAAAACTATTTACCGCTTATACTAATAATCTATTAAAAGTAGTTACTTTTAAGCCTATCTTCTTTACTAGCTTAGCGCTTATAAGATTTAAAATAAATTTTAGGTTTACTAGAGTTTTAATATAGCCTCTATTTATAACTTTAGTTTTTAGGGTAACTATCTTTTTAAGTTAGTTATATAACTAGTTAAATAAACTGCTAATATACTTAACTTTAGGTATCCTTAATAGGTAGCTTATAATAGTTCTAATATAGGCGGTAAATACTATAATTATTTTTACTTTTTTTCTTTTTTTATCTAAGTTAATAACGCGGCTTTTTTAGTTACTTTTTTAGATTTAGAGACTACTAGCTTATCTTTATATTAGTAGTTAAAAATATAGTAGTTTTTTTTACTATAATAATAATAGATTAGTATAGTAATAGAGGATTTTATTTTAGTTAGTAGTCTATTAAACCGGTTAGTACTTAACTATACCTATTAATTTTTTTTAGGATATTTTTAAAGTTTAGTAGATTTTCCTATATTTTATATATTTTTTTTAGGCTTTTATATTTTAGAATTACTAAAATCGGTTATCTTTTATATTAACTAAAAAAAATTAGGCTTTTCTTTTATTTTAGTAATAGTATTAATCTATTATTTTTTTAAAGTCTATAGCCTAGCCTAAAAATCTTTATTTAAATAGCTTATAAAGCTTTAGACCTATTAAAATTCTTTATTAACTTTAAGTATATTTAGTTTCTTTTAAAGAGGGTAAATATAGTTTAGGAGTTCTATAAAGGACTACTTAAGTAGTTAAATAGTTTACTTAAAATTAATTTTAGTTTTATTAGACTATTATAGTAGTTCTCTAAAGGCGTTTAGTATTTTAACCTTTAAAAGGTCCTAAGTCTCTTTTTATAATAGATTAGTGCTAAGTTTTAAGATAATTTTAGCTTTTTAGATAGTTTAAAGGGAACCGTTAATATAAGTAATAGTAAATTTAACTTTTAAAATTTTTATTAGAAAATAGGTTAACGATTAGTAAAAATAGCATTTATAATTATTTTTTTAAAAGTTAAAGTTACGTCTGCTTTTTTTTATAAATATAAGGGGCCTTTATCGTTAGTAGATATATAGTTAAAATAAAAGTTAAAATAGTATAATTTTATAGAATAGTTAAGTTTTTTATAATTACGGCTTAGTTACCTACGTTAAAGTATTAATAAATATTAAATAGTTATTTTATTTTCTTTATATTTTTAACCTATTAAAGCTAAGCGTGTACTTTTTTAAAATTAGTAAATACTAAGAGTTTTAATTAAAATAAGGGCGTTTAACTATAGCAGTTAACGGCCGTTTATACCCTTTTATATTTTAATAGGTCTAATAGAGGCGTTTTTACGGCTTATATAAAATTTTAAAAAACTTAAGTATTAAAAATACTAAAAGGGAACTTAAGATTATTTTTAGGTTTTTTAATAATTTTAGTATTTTATAGAACCGACGTATTATACGTAACTAAATAATAAAACTTTCTTAAAGCTATATTATACTAGATTACTTTTAAGTATAAAAGAGCAATTTAAATTTTAAAAATTAAAATAGAGTAGTAATATAGTATAATATATAAGATAAATTAAATATATATTATCTATAAGAGTAAAGAGATAAATTACTACTAAACTAAAGCGCCGTAGTATAGATTATATATTTTTTATTACGTAAGTACACTCCTATTTAGAGCAGAGATATCTAAATTATAATACTAATATAGTATATATAGTAATATTTATAAAAAATATAAATAGTTATTTAGTGTAGTACCCTACTAGTTATACTTTTTTTATTATTATTATTATATATATATATATATATATAGCACCGGGGACGCTAGTATATATTAATATTTTATAGTATACTAGTAACGGCGTAAACTATTACTACTATTTTTTATATATAAATAAACGTTCAGTACTAGATTAAAAGAGATTATATATTAACTTAATATAGGTAATTAAGCTAGTAATACTATTTTAATTTATTATAACTATTTTTAGTATAATATATTAATATATAACTACGCGCTATCTCTTTTATTATTATATTTAAAATATTAGAAAGCTATTTTATAGGAACCCCTATAGTAGCTAGTAGTATTTATTTTTAAAAAAAAATATAGGTACTACGCTAAAAGCGTAGCTTTATTTAAAAAAAAACCTACTACTATCTATATATCTATTTAAATATAGTATCTATACTAGACTTTTTATATTAAACTCTTTTAATTAACGTTTTTTTAGGGGGGCGCGCTAAATATTAAATACGCTAGTATACTAGCGCAGTACTATACCTTTTTTAATTTAACCTTATTTAACTTTTTTAATGTATTAAGTATAAAGGTATATATATACTCCTCCTTTTTTAAAATTTTTTTTTAGTTACTTTAAGCTACTAAAGCTACACTATTTATTTAATTAGTATACTAATATATATAATAATCTTTAAGATTATTAATATATACTACTTATAATTATATATAACGTAGTTAATATATTTATATATTAATTAAATAAAAGGGTGTAGTTGTAGTGGCTATATAGGCGACTAAAAGGGGTTTTAAAAAAGGAGGAGTATATATATATCCTTATACTTAATATGTTAAAAAAGTTAGGTAAGGCTAGATTAAAAAAAAAATAGCGCTATGCTAGTTTATATTAGCGCACTTAGCGCGCCCCCCTAAAAAAATATTAAATTAATAAAGTTTAGTATAAAAAGTCTAATAAAGCTACTATATTCTTCTTTAAAAAATAAATATATAAATAGTAGCTACTACTACTACCTATATATCTCTCCTTTATCTTTCTTATAGTTAACATAGTTAAACGTTTATTAAATAAAAAAAATATACTTACTAAAATATTATTATTTTTTAAAGCTTTTCCTACTTCTCTTATACTTATTTCGGCGGATATTACTCTTATTAAAATTATTCTTAATACGCCTACTATACTAAATATATAAGCTATCTCCGCCGTATCCTACTTAGATAGTAATATATAATAAGAAGTCTTTAATAATACTGCTAAGTATTTTATATATAACGTAATTACCTACTAGTTTTATAAAAGTACTATTTATTAATTTTACGTAATATTAGATAATTAGTATAATAAAATAATAGACAGCGTAGTAACTTTATTAATAATAAAAACTATAGAATTTAAAAATTTAAAGTTAGTTGCAGTAGCCTCTACAAAAGTAAAAATAATAAAAATAAAAATAATAGTACTATACTACTTACGAAAAATAGAGGGTTAGTATATTAATATTAAGTTTATAATAAAAATATATAGCCTAGGGTCTATAGCGTAGCTATATAAAATATTACTAGGAGTACTAGCAGCGAAAGTAAAAACGTTTTAAGCTTAGAACTTAGAGCCTATAGGGCGATAAGTAATAGATAAAGAATATAAAAATACTAGGTAGTTAATATTTAAAAGTTTTAAGAGGGGCCTACTTATATAGGTGTGTTTAGTACGTAGACTAGGTAGGCGTATAAGGCGTGCTTAGTTATTATAGTTATTTTTATAGGTAAGAAAGAAGATATAATTATAAATAAAAAATATTAATAATAAAGGTATACACATACTCCTCTTTTTTTAAAACTCTTTTTAGTTGCCTATATAGCTACCACAGCCACACTTTTTATTTGATTAATATATAAATATAAAAATATTAATTATTATTAAACGCTATACCACTTATATGTGTATAGGCAGAGTAAAAAGTAATAAGAATAAATATAACCTCTATTTTATATAAAAATAAAGTTAAAAAAGTAACTAATAGGTTATAATAGTAGTTATTGGCTACATAGTTAAATTAGGGGATTACTAGACATATAAACTTTAAGACTAAAAAAATTATTAGGCTATTACCCAGAGCCTATATAACTAAATATCTAGTTTTTATATTAGTATAGTCTAACTATTTATTCTATACTCTATTTTATATTTATATATTAATTAAATAAAAGAGTGTAACTATAGTGGCTATATAGGTAACTATAAGAAGTTTTAAAAAAGAACCAGTATATATATACTATTATAATACTCTATATTATATATATATATTTATATACTAATTAAACAAATAGTGTGGCTGTAGTGGCTCGGGGCGACTAAAAGGGATTTAAAAAAAGGAGGAGTATATATATACCTTTATAAATACTCTATATTATATTATTAACTTTTACTTAAAGATACTTTACTATATAATATCTCTATAGGGTTTTTTTTTAAAAAATATTTTATTACTATACTAATTTTGGCTAGATTACTACCTATTATACTACCTATTATACTAACTACTTTTAGTAGCAGCGATACTGTAAATAAAAATAAAGTTTAAAATTAATTAAAATATAATTTTTTTACCTATATATAGCTTATTAATAAATTTTAAACTATTCTACGTATATATAACCTTTTAATAAAAAATAGTCTATTTAAGTATATTATTTATAGCTATTTTAACGCTATTTTTAATATACTGCTATTCTATATAAATAGATTCTAGACTAATAGAATAAAAGCTTAATAAAAGTAGATAGTTAATAAAAAGAACTAAAAGACCTAGCGTAGTTAATAGAGCTAAGAATAATAAAATAATCTATAAAGTAGACTAATAGAATAAAATAAATATATTAGTACGCTTATAAAATAAAATAACAATTTAAGCATTCTAAACTTTAAAGTAGTCTACTAGGGCGTAAAAATTAAGTAAATATATATTCTTATTTTTATTTAGTAGGTATTACTAACTAAATAGTAAGGATATTATATTTTTTTACCTATAGGTAGTATAAGTACTTTTTTTTTATATATATAATAAAGTTACTATTAGTAACTATATAATTAGGAAAAAAAAGTACTAAATATACTATATAAACTAATAACTAGCTCTTAAAAGGTACTATACTAAACCTAATTAAAATAAATAGTACTAAAATCGGCGCGTAATAACTACTTAATAGTATTTAATAAATTTATAGCTTAGTATAGTTTATTACTCTATAAAGTAACTTATACTAGTATATCTACTATTATAAACTAATACTAAGTAGGCATTTATAAAAAAAATATTAATATATTATAACTATAGTACGCGTTATAATATTTAAAGTACTAATTACTAATAGTAGTATACTACTATTTTATAACTAAAATACGCGCTCTTAGCACGTTAAAAAATAAAATTTTAATAAAATATATATACTAAACTTACTCTACCCTATACTATAGAGTATAATATATACTTTAAGTTTTTAAATTAAACTAAATAAATAAAAAAAGTAAACTAGTAAGTATATTTAATATAGCTACTATACTACTATTTATTTCTGTAGATAATCTATAAAAGTTTTTATTTATATAAAATAATTTTACTAACGTAGACGTAGACTTAACTATATAGAAAAAAAAACTATAATATTTTATAAAAAAGCTATAAATCCGCTGTGTAAGGGTACTACTAAATAAAAAAATAATATTAAAACTACTATAGCTATACTACTATACTAAGTAATTAATAAATAAAAGTAAGTTACTTACTACTAATAATAATGCTAATACTAATAACTATAGAGCACTAAAGTAAGGAGATAGTATAGTTCTTTAATAAGTAATTAAATATATTAAAGGCTATAGTCTATAGCGTAAAAAGCGTATATAGTTCTAATTAGAGTAATATAATAAAGGTATACACATACTCCTCTTTTTTTAAAACCCCTTTTAGTCGCCCCGAGTAACTACAGCTACGCTTTTTATTTAATTAATATATAAATATATATATATAGAGTAATATAAAATAAAAGTTATTAATATATAAAAGAGCGCTGTAGCTTAATACTATAAAGAATATTTAAAAGTAAATAAAAAGGGGTTTCTAGAGGGAGGATAATAGATAACTAATATAAGAGAATATAAATAAATACCTTAGTATATAACTAAATAAAATAAAATATTCTATATTAATTATCTTATTATAACTCTAAAACCTCTAGATCTCTATTAAGAATAAGTATAGGTACTAATAATAGTAGATATAGCTTCTATTTTATTTTATAAGACTAGGTAAGCTAAGTATATATATAACGTACTTTAAATAGATCTCTATAGTAATATTACCTTAGTAAAAAGTTTAATAGGCAATATAAAAGCTTAGTATAAAATTAAATAAAAAACTATTACTTTAAAGTATATAATAAAAGTATAATAAAGTTATTAATTTACGAATTATTAATGGGCGAAGTATATATATATATTTATATACTAATTAAATAAATAGTGTAGCTGTGGTGGCTGTGTAGGCGACTAAAAGGGGTTTTAAAAAAGGAGGAGTATATATATACCTTTATATTAATTAAATATATATATTTATATATTAATCGAACAAATAGTGTGGCTGTGGTGGCTCGGGGCGACCAAAAGGGATTTTAAAAAAGGAGTATATATATACCTTTATTTATACCTTTATATATTTATAAATATTTATACTATATTTATAATTTAGTATTTTATAATTATTAATATTAGTATTATTCTTACTAGTTATATAATTTTTAGAAACTTTGTTTATAACTTATTCTTATTAATTAATATAAAGGCATATATATACTTCACCTTCTTTAAAACCCCTTTTAGTCGTCCCGAGCCACCACAGCCACACTATTTATTCGATTAGTATATAAATATACAAATATAATATTTTCTTTTACTTAGTAATATTTATTAATAGTAAATTTTTAGTCTACTCTTTATATATTTAAAGAGTTTTTTCTTAGTTAGATTTAGTAATTTTATATCTATAAGTATAATATTATTTTATATAAATATTAGCTTTTATAAATTATTTAAAATAATAAATAGTAATTTATAAACTATATTAAATATACTTACTATATTATATATTTTATATATATTTATATATTAATCGAACAAATAGTGTGGCTGTGGTGGCTCGGGGCGACCAAAAGGGGTTTTAAAAAAGGAGGAGTATGTGTATGCCTTTATATATATTTTATATATTTAGTTTAATTTAAAAGCTTAAAGTATATAATATACTTTATATTATAGAGTAAAATAGGTTTAGTATATATATTTTATTAATATTATATTTTTTAATATACTAAAATCGTGTATTTTCGTAATAGAATAGTAATATATTTTATATAAATAAACCTACGCTTTTAGCGTAGTACCTATATTTTAAAAAGAAATAACTACTAGTTATTATAGGGATTTTTATAAAACGGCTCTACGATATTCTAAATATAATAATAAGAAATAAATATAGTATATAGTTATATATTAACACGTATAATAAGAACGTATTTATTATATAATATTTAGTTATAATAAGTTAAAATAGCGTCGCCCGCTTAATTACCTATAATAAGTTAATATATAACTTCTTCTAATCTAGTCCTAGATATCTATTTTAAAAAATAAGAAATATAATAGTAATAATTTTTCGCTATTACTAGTATACTATAAGATATTAATATACACTAGCGTTTTTAGTACTATATATATATATATATATATTTGTATACTAATTGAACAAATAGTGTGGCTGTGGTGGCTCGGGGCGACCAAAAGGGGTTTTAAAAAAAGGAGGAGTATATGCATGCCTTTATACTTAATGTGTCGAAAAAGCTATATATATATATATATATATATAGAATAAATAAAAAAGTATAACTAGTAATATATTTATATACTAATCGAACAAATAGTGTGGCTGCGGTGGCTCGGGGCGACTAAAAGGGGTTTTAAAAAAGGAGGAGTATGTGTATACCTTTATATTATAACTAGTAATATACTATATTAAGTAACTACTTAAACTTTTTTTTTATAAGTATTACTATATACACTATATTATAATATAAATAAATCATTTTATAAAAGTAATACTTATAGTATCTTTTATATAACTAAATTAATTTTTATACTAAAAAGTCTTTTATTAAAAAATTTTAAAACGCTATAAAATACTATAGTAAGTTATAACCTAAATAGGCAGCTAAGCAGTATAAAATAAATAATAAAAATAATTATTTTAGACTACGACTTTATAGAGAAAATAGCCTTTATAAAGAGGATAGGTAAGTATATACTATACTTATATAGCTATAGCTATAACTATAATTATAGTAATAATAATTATTACTAATTTATATAGTAGGCTATATTACTAATAGTAACCTAAACTATATTTAAAAATAAAAGTAGTAGCTTCTAATAATACTAAATAATTTAGATAACCCTAACTACCCTATATTTAAAAATAAAATAGTAATTATTACTCTAATAGAAGTATAACTGTAAAATATAAAATGGCTAGTAAAGAGAGTATTAGTAATAATAATTAATTTGGCCTAGTCTTTAGATTAAAAAAAAGCTATTTATAAAATAGTAATTAATAATAACGGATATATATAGTAGATAATAATAAAAAAAAGTATTATAAAATACCTATAAGTATAAATAAATTAATATATAATAGTTTAAATATAAAAAAAAATAGATAGTTAGTATATATATAAAGAGAGGTAAAGTGTAGCATTAAAGCACTAGTCTAAAAAAGGTATAGACTAAATAAAGTTATTCCCTTAAATATAATTAAAAAAATAAGCGTATATAAAAATTTATAAAGGTATATATATACTCTTCTTTTTTAAAACCCCTTTTAGTCGCCCCGAGCCACTACAGCCACAGTTTTTATTCGATTAATATATAAATATATAAATATATTATATTAGTATAGAATATAGCTTAGTGTACTAAAGTTTAGTATACTAAGACTACTATTATCTTTACTTCTTTTTTTTTAGGCTAGATAGTAGTATAGTACTCTAATATTTTAATACCTTTTACTCTACTATATTATTATTATTATTAAAGTTATATAATAGCATTTAGTATATTAACGTAGATACTTTTTTTTTAAAAAAAAAATTAAAGCTACGCTTTCAGTGTAGTACCTATATTTTTTTTAAAAAAATAACTATTAGCTACTATAGAGATTTCTATAAAATAGTTTTATAATATTTTAAGTATATATTTATATTTATATACTAATCGAACAAATAGTGTAACTATAGTAGCTTAGGGTAACTAAAAGGGGTTTTAAAAAAGGAGGAGTATATATATACCTTTATTTTAAATATAATAATATAAAACGTAGCGTACGGTTATATATTAATATATATACTAAAAACGTATTTACCGGCTATAATAAGTTAAAATAGTAATATATAAGTAAGTATTACTTTTTAACCTAGTACTGAACGCCTATTTATAAAAAAAATAAAATAGCGATAATAGCTTACTATAAAGGAAAATAAGCTAGAAATTACTAGATTCTAAAATTAAAGAGTAGGGACTACTTATATAAAAGAAAGTACTAAAAAGCCATATTATATATACGTAAAAGAGAAATAATTTTTTATTTTAAAAAGTTTTATAAGCTAGTAACGTAAACTCTAAAGTATCTTTTTATAATATACCCCCTAATTAAGTTAATAGAAATAGCTTAACTATTTAAGTAAATAAAAAATTAATTCTTTTAAGCTTACAGTAACTATAGAATTAATTTTAAAAAAAAATTTTTTAAGTAGATATTTAGCAGGTAGCGTTACTAAGTAATAGAGTTTTAAAATAAGAGACTAATTATAATAAATATACTAGCGTTAATAGCGTAAAAAGCGTTTATATAATCTCTCTACTAACTTTTTTAAAATAATTCTTACTTTTTTTATACTTTTAACTATTATTTTTATACTCTTTTATACTATTTATACCGTTTCTATATTTTTCTATTTAATTTTTTTTTTTAAATAGCTCTTTAAGCTCCCTAACTATTATAAGTATTATAAATTAATTATTTATATTACTACTATTGTAACTGTAGTAAGCTATAATATTTTTTTTAATTTTTACTTTTTAAAGTTTATCCGGATTTCTAAGCTTTAATTTGATTTTTTAAAAATTTTATTAATTTTTATTTAATAGTTTTCTAATTCCTCCTATATTACTATAATTTAGTACCTAAATATAATTAAGCGTAAATAGTATTTTAAGTATTATAAGTTTACTAAAATTAGTAAGGAGCTAATAGAGTCTAGTTCTTTAGTTTTTAATAAGTTACTTAATATAGTCCTTTAGCCTATTATTACGCTTTATAAGAAAAAGTAGTCTAAAAAAAAATAAAAAGCATAAGGAGCTCTAATAATAAGTAACTTAAAAAAGTTAAGGTATTATTTAGTCTTAGATAAAAATTATTATAATTTAAATAAATACTTTTATACTATAACGTTTAGTAGTTTATCTATTCTCTTTATAAAATAATACGCAACTATTATAAGCTTATAAAAATTAATCTATATTTTTAATTAATAAAAGTCTTTTTTTCCCTTTTAATTAAGAATTTTCGTAGATTTTTTAATTTCTAAAAAAGCTTTTTCCTCTACTATTATAAGCTTATAAAAATTATTTTACTTTTTTAGTTTAAAAAAATTTATAGCTCTATTAAGCTTTAAAAAATTATCCCCCTGTATTATTATCTAATAATTTTAATAATCTTTTTAGTCCTATACCTATATTACGCTTATAAATAGCTATTTTATAACTAAAATCTAGGCACCTAAATACTGCACGGAAAGCTTAACGCTAATAAAAAATTTAAAAAATTTTTAAAATTATTAAATCTACTTAGCCTATTCCCCTAGTTTAGTTTTTTTAAACGTAAGGTACTATTAGCGTTTTTTTTAATTTAGCTCTTCTAAGCTTTACTAAGTTAGATTTAAAAAATAAGCCGCGCCCTATAATAGAGAGTAAATCTAAAAATAAATTTAAAAAAAATAAAAATAGTAAATTATTTATTTTATAGACTCTATCGCGCTATAGTAATAAAAATAATATTAATAAAAAATATTTTAAGCTTTTTAGTCTATAGTTTTTTAAAGCTCTATCTATTCTTTTATATTATAATTAAAAAAATTTTAAAACTACTAGATAGTATTTATATAGCTTAATATTACTAATAGTTTATAGAATTAAAGTATTTTATATTTTACTTTTATTATTTAGGTAGTACTTTATTTAGTAAAAGTAATAAAAGTTATTATAATACTAAAATGTAAAACTTTTATTATTAAGTATATAAAAGCAGATATAGCTGTAAACTAATATATATACTAATATCTTAATTTAAATAATTTAGAAAAATTATATACTTACTATTATAGTCCTACTTAAGTTTAAAAAATTATTAAGTATTTTCTATTTTATTATAAGCTGCTCTATAGTAAGAAGATAAAAAAGCTTATTTATAAGTAGATATAATTTTTTAATTTGCTTCTTTCGATCTTTACTAATATAAATTTTATAAATAATAGAGCTTAATAAATTATAAACTACTATTAAGTAGATAATTAAACTAAATAAAGACTTAAGTAGTAACTCTATAAATAATATTTTTAATAAGATTATTTTACGCTACACTTAAGCTGTTTAAAAGTTTAATAAGTTAGTAAAATTATTAATTTATTAAGTATATTTATTAGGTTATTATATAATTTTTATTATTTTATTATTTGTTTACTTTTTTATTATAGAGTTTTCTAAACGGTATAGTTTTAAATTATTTATTATAAATAGTAGCTAATAAGCTATTTAATATTTAATTTAAAGCGCTTTACGCTTTATTATTATATAATTTCTTAAAATTTTAGTTTAATAATTTTTTCTTTTATATTCTTAAAATTTAGTTACTCTTTAAATCTTTAGAATTACTAAGTTATAAAAGTTTTTATTAACCTATCTACTAGCATATTACTTATCTAGAGGTATTTAATTTTAAAATTTTTTTTTAAATACTTTTAGCGTAGCTATATATTTTATATATTTATGTAGCGTAAATAAATAGTTATACGCTTATTTTTACCTATAACTAGTCTAATTATTTATTAATTATTATAGAATATACGCTACGTAGCTCTAAAATTTAAAATAAGTTTTTTAAAGAAGCGTTTTAAAGCTATTATTTTTTTACTTATATACTTAAGCGCGAGAAGCTTTGCTTTAGTAGTTAAAATTATAATAACAGCCTCTCTTACGGCTTTCTAAATAATTATACCCCTAAATAATATAATAATATAACTATATAAAAATTATCTATTCTTTAAATTATCTATAAATTAAGCGTTTAAATAAATAATAAGTTTTAGACCTCTATATACGCTATATTAAATTACCTAAAAGTATAATTTATAAAGGAACGTGATTATATATTCTACTGTAGTAAAATATTCTTTACTTAAATTAATTAAAAAATAAAAAATCTTTAAAACGGTAAATATTATATTTAGTTATATTATAATAGTAATATAAAATATAGAGCCGACGCGCTTTTAATATATTTTAATTTTAGTTTTTATTACTTCTTCTTTATTCTTAACTAGCTCTTTTAATAGTAAAAGCGTTAGTAAAAAGAGTACTAAATTAGTTACCCTAAATTTCTTTATAATCTTTTTAATATATAAATTATAGATTAGTATAATTATTTAATCTTTTAAATTTTTAATTACTTATATTTTAAAATACTATTTTACAGCTCTACGCTTTTCTATTTTATATATTTTTAAAAGCTTATTACGCAGTTTAAAAGCTTTTTATTAATAAATTTTATAGTATAGGAGTAGGATATTATCTATATAAAAAAGTATAAAAATCTTACAATCTAAGTTAAAAAATAAGTAAAACTTTTTTTTTAAGTAGATAAGACTAAGCTTAGCTAAAATACTAGAAAATTCTTTATACTATAGTATAGGTAAGTCGTGTAGGCTATATAAAACTTAATTAAGCTTTATATAGCTATCTTTTTACTTATAACTATTAGGTAGTTTATACTATACTAAATTTAAGAGGTTAATTAATATATTAAAGAATATACTAATTATATTAAGCTATAAAATTTTTAGGTTAAATTTTACTATAATTATTATAGCTATATATTATAGGTGTAAAGGCGCCCCTTACTTAGATATAAGCGCTAAGATAGGTACGCTTATACTAGCGAAGCTAGCGTTTTAGTATATACCTTTACCTTATTTTAGAACACCTAGTAAGCTCTCTATATATAAAGTCTTATTAAATATTAATATTTAATATTTATTTTTAAGTCTTTATAATATAATCTATATATCCCTCTACGCCTATAGATAAGGCGCTTATAAAATAATATTTTATAATAAACTATATAAGCGCTAAATTTTAAAAGTCTATATTTTACTAATTATATAGCTGTAGTAGACTAATTCTTTATACTATATAAAACGCCTATTAGTATAGATAAAATAGTAAAACTTTATATAAAGACTCTATTTAAGTAGACTAATAATAACGCTATTACCTAAAAATTAGTTAATAATAGTATTATTTATAGATTAGCTAGCGATAGCACTATTTAGAGACTAGCTAGTAATAGTACTACTAAGAAGTATAATATTTAAAAGTTAATTTAGTATACACTGACTAATAATACGTTATATAATTAATTAAATAAGTTACTTTTACTATTATTACCGTAATTACTAGGTACAATAAAAAAAATTACCTTTAAATTTAAAATTAATAAATTTTATAAGAGTATAATTACTAAATTACTAAATACCTTTTATAAGCTTAGTAAATAATTTATAAATAGTCCTCTTACTAGAAAGGTTAAAAAAATCTAATAATATATAAAGGTAAAGGACCTTTAAAGAATAATTACTATAAAAGTAATTTTAGTATTTCCCATTTTATCCTACTAAACGTTAATAATAATAATAATAAAGATTTTAATATAATAACTATTACTAGCTAACTTATAATAGACTAATAATTATAGTATAACTTTATAGTTAACTATAAAGTATTTATTAAGTAAGCTAAGGCTATAGAAACCGACGTCTTATTATTTATTAAAATAGTTATTACGACTAATAAAAAGTACCCTAAAGAGGAATTTAAATATAAATATTTTATTTTAGCGTGTACCCTACCTAATAAATAACTTATAAATAAGCACGTTATTACTACTATTTTTTTAGCTAATAATCTCTAGGTAAGCGTAGTAAAATACTTAGAAGATTAGTTTATTACTATTTTAAAATACTTTTACTATTAGAGTATATTACGTAGTAACCTAAACGCGGCTAAATAAATAATTAAATTTATAAAATAGTTAAAAGTAAAAGTATAAAAACTATAATATACTACTAAAATAAATATAGCGCGATTAGAGCTGCAGATTTAATAGTAAAAATAAAATCTTAATAATACCTTTTAATTAGTTACTCGCGTCTATTAAGAGCGTAATAATATAAAAGATAACACGTATACCTTATAAAAGAAACTAAATACTAAATAGTAACGTTAACTAACTGCTAATAAGACTCTTAGTAAGGTAATCTAATATAGTAATAAATATAAATAATATTTTATTATAGTAATTTAAAAAGCGCGTAAACTATAAAATAAACTAAAATATTTAAAAACGTTAATAAAAGCTTTCTATAGTATTATAGCTAATAATAAATCCTTTAAAAAAGATAAAAAGTATAAAAAAAATAGTAAAAAAAAGTAAAAAATAGTACTATATAAGTTACTATAAGATCTTACGTTTTTAAACCTATTTAATAATAATAGTAGTAACAGCTCTAGTAGCTCTAATAGTTTTTTTTATTATAGTAATATAGAGTTAACGTTATCTAATAAAGTTTACTCTACGCCTTATAAAAATTAATAATAATATAGTAGTATACTAGTATTAGTAGTTAGTACTACTATTTCTAAAAAGGAGTACTGTTTAAATAATAGATAAAAGGATATTAATAAGTTTAGTAGTACTACTAATAAGAACTTAGATATATAAATTAAAAATATAAAAACGAAGTTCTAGTAATTATATAAGCTTTTCTTTAATAAGTAGTCTAAAATTAAGTACTTTTATTAAGTATATAAAAATTACGCACTTATTTATATTTATAACTACGCTATTTTAATATTAAATAACCTATATTAGAATATACGAGAACTATATAATAATTTATAAAAAATATTTAGTTTAATTAATTAGTAATTTACTACGCTTACAGAATTTAACTTTAGTAAATTATAATAACGCGATTATAAACTTTTTAGTAAATAATTAGCGCGTTTTAAAAATAAAATAATATAAGTATATTTAGAATCTACTTTAATAAAGTTTAAGGCTATAACTAATTTTAATTTATATTTAAAAGCTGTTGTAATAAGCGTAGCTCTAGTAAATAAAACTTAAATATAATTTATTTAGTAACTATTCTAGTATAAGACTTTTAAGAATATTACTTATAGGAAGCCTAGGAAGAAGAATAGTAAAAATAAAAATTATAAAAAGTCTATATAGGCTAGCGCTCCTATTAGTAAAAGGTCTAATATTAATAATAAACGTAATTTTACCTTTAACCTAAATTATTACCTATTAAAGAAGTTTTACGCTATTTAAGCTAAAAAAGTATATATATATTGCCTAAAGCCTAGCTATATACTAACTAAAATTAGCCTAAGTTTTATAAAAGGGGCCTAATAGTCTTAGTACCTACTAAATAGCTTTAGATAATAAATACTTAAAATACTAATACTAATAACACTTATAATAGCGACTATAATATTAAGTATTAGAAAAAAGTATAGTTTTTAAAAATAGTTACTTTTAAAGACTTTTACCTACGTATAAAAAGAAGATTTTTAATACTTTCTAGCGTTATTTTATAGTAAAGTAATATATACTAATAAACTAATTAAGCCTATAACTATTTTTTATTTTATTAAGTAATAGTTACTATATAGCTTATAGTTTATAAAAATAATTTATTACTACTATAGTATACGGCGCAGTAAATTATCTATCTAATTATAGTAAAAATCTACTAAATAAGTTATTTTATAGCGCTTAAATAAAACTAAAAGTATAAGTTAATATATTTAATAAGATATTAGTTACTACGTAAGTTCTTCTAGATAGTAACTATACTAAATAGGTTATTAGTACTAATTTTTTATATACCTATAAGCTTTAAATAGTTATAGTATAAAACCCTATTATTTTAAAACTTATTAATAGTAACGTTGTAAGTAAGATAATATATATAGCTAAGGTACGTATAATAATTAGAGAATATATTAGTAAAAACTAGTACTAAGTTATAGATATTATTAGTTATAATATAATAGTCGGGCAATTATAGTTTAAGGCTTATAACCCTTTATATAAATAGAGTAAAAGAATAATAGTATTTAAGTTAAACTATTACTATAGTAACTACCTATACTAGTCTCTATCTATTAAAGTAATGTATAACTAATATAGAAATAGTTATGCTAAAATAATTAAACTAAAAGATAAAAACAGTATTAATATAGTAATTATTTTAGTTAAAACTGCTATAAAGATAGCTTATTATAATCTAGACTTTATTATCTAGATAATACTAAAAGACTGGGCACGTCTTAAAGTAAGTAATAATATAGATAATATAAATAATACCTAATATATTTATATAACTTTTATAAAAACTAAATATATCGCCGCCGCAGCTACTTAAGCTAACTTTAATAAGTTTTATTTAAAATTAGATAAACCGCTACCTATAATTAATAAAATTAAATAAAGATTACTAAAATAATTCTATTATATTACTAACTTTTAAAATCTTAAAAAGGTAGCTAAACTACTACTTTAATAATTAGGCGTTAACTATAAAATATATTTAAAAAAAGATAGTTAGTTAACTATATAACGCTATTTTAGAATATCGCGTAAAGAGGCTAAAGTAATTAAAACTTATATATAGACTAAAATAGTAAAAAGATATATTTATAAAAGTAACTTTTTATTTACTACCCTACTACTAGTTATTAAAAAGCCCGGAGGAGGTATCTATATATATATTAATTATTACTACTTTAATAAAATTATAATTAAAAATTGTAACGCCCTACTAAAATTAAAAAAAATACTTATCTATATAAATAAAACGCGCGTTTTCTCTAAGTTTAATATTATTATAGTATTTAATAAGATCTAAATTAAAAAAAGTAATAAATATAAGACTACTTTTCTTACGCGATTTAGTTTATTTAAATATATAATTATACTCTTTAGACTATATAACGCCCTAGGCACCTTTTAACGTTATATTAATTAGCTACTATATAATTATTTAGACGACTTTTACTCTACGTATTTAAATAACGTTATAGTCTTTAGTAAAAATAATAAAAATTATAAATAGTACTATCTTTAAGTACTATATAAACTTTATAAAGCTAGACTATATTTTAATATTAATAAATATAAATTCTCTATTTAATATATTAGCTACCTTAATATAATTCTATTAGTAGACGGGTTAGAAATAGACCTAGCTAAGATTAAAGCTGTTATAGAGTAGTAGTAACCTAAAATAGTTAAAAATATTTAAATATTTATTAAATTTATAAACTTTTACTAATAATTTATATACCGCTTCTCTTAAGTTGTAAAACTATTAATTAAGTTAATACGTAGTATTATAAAAAAAGTTATACTAACGCCTGCCGCTAAAAAGGTTTTTAAGCAGTTTAAACGCATCTTTATTAATACTTTAATACTTACTTACTTTAACCCTAACGCGTATATAATTATAAAGACTAATATATTTAACTAAATTATTACTAGTATACTATTGCAGTACAATAAAAATAACGTTTTATAGCTTATTACCTTCTTTTTAATAAAGATAAAACTAGTAGAGCTTAACTATTCAATCTATAATAAAGAGCTTATACAGGGGGGTGCAATGGAAAAAGCGTAATTAAAAAAGTTACCTTTTTTAAATTTTTATAACTTTTTAATTAGTAAGCTAAAAAATACGAAAAAAATAGCGTTTTAAAGAGAAAGACTAGGAGATTTAATTCACCCTATTAGGGGCTGCTTACTAAGGGGTTTAGGGGTAAAGAAAAATTAGTGAATATAGATAATTTTTAGAGTCCTACTTTAGGCTATTATAACTTTTTATTTAAGGTGTAAAATTAGCTTATTTTTATATATATAAGAATAGTACTTATAATATATAAGTATATAAAATATTTTTATATATTTATATATTATTTATATAATTGTATATAAAAGTTAATTTTTCAAATTTTTAATAATAAACTAGTAATAATAAATTACTAGTACTTAGTATAGTAGCCTTTAGCTTCTATAACTGCCTTATAACGCTTAGGCAGAGATAAAATACAGTTATTAATAACTTTTTGTAGTATATTCTACTACTCTTTATTAATAGCTCTTTTAAAGGTCTCTATACTTTCTAAACTATTTCCTACACCTAAATTAGCCTTTTTATTTTTAATTAGCCCTAATTTTAATAAACCCTATATATTTTCTATAGGGGCTAAATCAGGACTATAGGCTGGGTAAAGAAATAGTTTAATTTTGTTATTTTTAAACTAAGTTAAAACGTCCCTAGTTTTATGAATAGGGATGTTATCTTGTTAAAATTGCTAACCTAAATTAATATTAATATAAAGATTATAATTATATTATAATATAATAATATATATATATATATATTATTATATTAATAATAAAAGGGGTAAAAAAGTATTATAAAACTTACCCCTTTTTATATAGGGTTTAAGCTCAGGTATAAGGACTTTATTTATATAGTCCTTACTAGTATAAGAAGTAGAAGAATTAGGTATTTTAATAAATACTAAATTACTTCTACCTTCTACCTAAATTGTACTCTATACTTGTGGGGTAATATCGTGGCCTATAAAATAATTAATATAATTAATATTAAAAAACTAAAACTATAGCCTAAAAATATATAAAAAGTTATATAGTTTAATATTTTAAAAAATTAAAATAACTTACTTCGTAATTAGCTAACAGCTAGTTCTCTTCTAACTTTATTATTACCCCTTTTTCTATATAACTCCTTTTTAGCCCTACCCCTT
This sequence comes from Pleoardoris graminearum, assembly GCA_030770415.1. NCBI lineage: Eukaryota > Fungi > Ascomycota > Dothideomycetes > Pleosporales > Didymosphaeriaceae > Pleoardoris > Pleoardoris graminearum. The sequence continues at coordinate 27,155 of JASEKS010000044.1, read as the reverse complement.
TATATTGCTGACTTATCAGAAAATATTATTTTTTCTAGTTTTATATGTTTAATATTTTTTAATTGTTCTTTAGCGTATTTTACTCTTTTTTTAGCGTTTTCTTTATTTATAAGAGGTTTTTTAGTACTTATATTAACAGAGTACTTTTCCTCTTTTAAAAAATATTATAAAGATTGTTTTTTAATATTTAGACTATTTTCTATTAATAGTCTTTTATTTTCTTTTTTAGGACTTCTAGTTAAGTCTCTATTAATAACTCTTTTATCTTTTTAAGTTAACTTTGTTATACTACTATGTTTAACCTTTTTTATATCATTATTATTATTATCTTTTTTATTATTTTTGTCTTTAATACGCCTTATAGCGTTATAAATAGTACTTAGTAATTTATTTAAAGTAGTAGCAATTAAAGTTGGTGAATTATTTGCTTTTAAAAGAAGATTAACTTTAGATTCGAGTTTTGAGAATTTTGGCTCTATTTTGAGGAAATAGGAGTTTAAGTTTATAAAAGTTAAAAGATATTATAATATACTATAATATTACTAATATATTACGTGATTAGTAATTATATAAGCCTTAGTAATATTTTTATAATTAATATAATTTTATTATTAGATTACTAATATACTTCGAAAATCTAGTCACGTGACCTAGACTAGGCCTAAAAGGGTATAGTTAAAATTTTAGTTAAATATATTTACTAACTAAAAAGTTATAGGAACCTAAAAAAGGGGTTTAAAAAATTGCTATGTTTTGGTAATTTTAGTTTATTACAGGTAATATATATAACGTAACTAAAATGCTAATAATAATCTCTGTAATTTTCTCTTTAAAACGGTATTAGTCACGTATTTTTAGGCTTAGTAATTAATTTTATATAATTTTTTAAAAATTGTAACTTTTTTGATTACGCTTTTTCCATTGCACCCCCCTGTAGTAATTATCTGTACCTTTAAGAAGTAGTAATTTAAACTTACTAGTACACTGAACCCCGTAAAGGTATTCTCTAATTATAAAACTTTAGAATATTTTATAATAACTAAATAGTTTAATTACTAATAAGTCTAATAGGCTAAGTTTTTATTAGAATTTAACTTTATAATTAAATATAAGCCTAGTAAAAAAGGTATAAAGCCTAACGCGTTAATATAATAAACTAAAAATATTTTTATAAATATATACAATAACTAAATATAGTAGTAATAGTAAATACTATTACTTTTTAAATAATTTAAACTACCTACGTACGCTATATACGATAGCAGCTCTTAATACGCTATATATTTAGCTAAAATTTTAATAGATATAATAGAGTTAGATACTATAAATTTATTTTAATAGGTTTATAAAATTAATAAGGAACTATTTATTTTTAATAGTTAGAATAAAGATACTACTTTAAAACTTTATAATAGTTATAAGAACGCTAATAACCCAGACCTATTAAGGCTATTTTAAATAGTTAGTTTTTATAATAATATTATTAAAGCTATAGTTAACGCTATAGAGAGCGGTATATATTATATACCCTACTAGTTTTATTATAATTTTAGTATTTATATTAAATTATAAAATTATTACCTAGATAATAACCTATTATATATTAATAGTAAAATTTTTATACTCTATAATAATAAACTTTAAATACGCCTTATATAGCTATATTATAATAACTACGCTACTAAATATAATAGTAAGTATAAAATATATATATAATTATTATAATATTATTATTAGCTATACTATATAAACAGCGTTACGTAATATATATATAACTATTTTATCTATACTAGGGTAAAATTAAAACGCGAAGGTAAGTACGGTGTATTATACTCTTTACCTATACTAAATATATATTAAATAAGCGTATCTGTTAACTTTATTATACTATTATCTAAAAGTTACTATAATAGTCGCGACTATAGATATATTATAGTTTTATTTAACTAACTATTTAAAAAAAAAAAAGTTTATATTTTTAACGTCTTTTAACGCAGAAACCTACGTTTAAGTTTTTATTAAATATATTTAGCGTAAAAAAAATTATTTTTTAGAGTTTATTACCGACTATAGTATATAATTTATATTTTAGTTTTAAAAATAATTATATAAAAGGGTTAGTATAACGCTAAAATTATTTATAACTTTTTACTTAGAAACGGATAGATAAATAAAAATTACTAACTAAATATTAAAAGCTTATTTACACTACTTTATTAATTATAAGTAAAATAACTAGGCAGAGCTATTACCTATTATAAAGTTTAAAATAAATAGTAGTATTATATTAATAAATATAATACTATTTAAAGCTATAAAGGGATACTTATTACGTATAGGTATTAAACTTTCTAGTATACTACTAAAAGAATAGAAGGCGATACGCAATATATAAGTTATAAATAGATTTTTTATATATATAAACTATATAAAATAATAACTACGCCTAGCACTAACGTAGGTATAGATAAAAATAAAAAAATATACTAATAACTAATAATTACCGGCCCTAAAGATTTATATAGATAACTAAGTTATACTTAACGTATATAATATCCGTATATATTACTTTAAAAAACTAAAAAATAAAAATTTTAAACTATTTAAGGTTATAGATATTTATAATAAATAATTAAATAACTACTATAGTATAGGTTATGCCTTTAAACTTAACTTTACTAGTTATACTACGCTTAAGGATATTTATTTATAGTTTTACTCGTAGTTACTTTATTTATAAAATATAATACTATTACTAAAGTAGTAGTAAGAACTATAAAGGCCGGTTGCTATAAAAAAAGGCCTACTAGTTTATAATATTAAAGTAATACTTAATTATAAAGTTAATAAGTATATAATTAATTTTAATACTAGTTATAAAGGCTTACTAAAGTTCTTTATTAAATAGAAAGATTTTAATAACTCTAATTAGTAACTTTACTTTAATATTATAGACTATTAAGAACACTTTATAGAGTACTACTAGCGTTATTTATAGATACCTTAATAATTAAGTATATTCTTCCTAAAGGCTTATAATATATAAATAGCTATTGTCTAGCTTATAATAAATAAATAATTAACTAATAACAAATAATAATAAAAGGCTAAAAATAACTTAATAAATAATTAACGGATAATTAACAGATAATTAATAAATAATTAATAGATAATAAGGTATAAGCTAGTAGATAAGTAGTATAATAGAATTATAAGAACGACACAGCTTAGCACAAAGGGCTTTTTTAGAGGTATAAATAGTAGATAAAAAAAGTTATACTTACCTATTATACTTATAATTCTAATAGTTAAATTATAATAAAAATAGTTTTATAGCTTACTATTTAAGTAATTACGCGTTTTACTACTCTAATAAAAATATTTTATTTTTATAAGTATCTAACTTTGCCCTATTATATAAAAATTAAAAATAAATAAGACTAATTATAAAACTTTAAGAACGAAGCTTCTTAAAGGGGGGAATAGTATTATAGGTATAAAGGCGCCTCTTACTTAGATATAAGTGCTAAAACGGGTACGCCTATACTAGTAAAGCTAGCGTCTTAGTATATACTCTTATTTTACTCTAGAGTACCTAGCGAGCTCCCTATACGTAGATTTTTATTAAATATTAATATTTAATATTTACTTGTAAGCCTCTGTAATACTATATAAAAGGAGTATACTATAAATATTATAATATATATTAATAAAAGCGTATCTTTTAACTAAAAGTTATCTCTAATAACTAGGTAAGCTTTATATTTTATAAAGTAACTATCCTAATTAAACTTATAGATAAATACCTACTTAAATAAAAATAGTTATTTAGTACTTTTAAAGCGCGTAATTACTTACTAAATTTATTTTTTAAAAAGTATAGTTTATTTTTTATATACAGTCTAGTAAAAGAACGGGCTAAGTAAATATAAAAAAATTATTTTTTATATTACTAGTTCTTTTAGAAGCTTATCGCAGTATATATAAATTTTATTTTAAAATATTATCTTTTTTAAGGCCCTATCCTATATAGTAGCTTAAACTATAGTATTAATAATTATAAACTTTTTATACTCTTCCTATATAAAATTTATATTAAAAATAAATATATTTATAAAGTTATACTAGAGAGAGCTATCTATACTATTTAGTAAAATACTTATAAGTTTTATATTATATAATAGCTCACTCTCTAGGTTAGGGCTTAATAATATATAAATACTAAATAGGTTTTTATTCTTACCCCCTAGTTTATTAAAATCTTTAGAACTTAACTTACGTTACCTTTAGCTCTATTAAATAACTAAGCTATAGTTTTTTTTAAGTTTCTGCGTTTTATAAGTAGAAGTTTCTATTATTTTACTTAATAAAAGGAGCTCTATATCGCTAATTTAAGTAATAATATTAAATAAGCTTTTACCTACTATCTAAGAATCTTATAGACTTTTTACTTTAGACTATTTTACTTTTTTATTAAAATATACTTTATAAAGAATACTAAAGTATTTACCTTTTTTAAAATTTATATTTCTAAGTTCTTTAGGCTTTAGAGTAGGCTAAAGAGAAATTAAACTAATATCTATATTATATAATATATAGATTTATAGTTATTAGCTAACTATATTAATAGTTTACGTATATACTACTTATATAAAGCTTTACTTAACTAACTAGCTAAAAAAATAAAATAAAACCTACGCTAAAGTACTTTTAAGTTATTACTTAGATTACGTAATATTTCTATTAATCTCTAGCTTACTAGAGTTATAGGCTTATATTTTAAAAATTTTATTAAACGCTTTACCTATATTTATAACCTTAATAGTATATAAAATATTTATAAACTTTATAGCCTTTTCCTATAAGATAGACTAATTTTTTTTTTTATAAAAAAAAGTTTTATTAAACGTAATATTACGTATTATAATAACTTAGTTAAGCGATAGTATTTATATTTTATAAATATTAAAAGCTACGTAACTAACTAAATATTTAATATAGACTTATAGATTTACTTTAAATTTACGCCTATTATACTTAGCTGCGCAATCCCTATTTAGTAAATATATATAATAACTATAAATATATATATTATTTTAATCTAAACGTAGATCTGCTATTTAGTACTTTATAAATTTAGATTTATAATAATAGAAATACTATTTAAACTAATTATAAAAAACTTTATTTAAAAATTATATACTCTTAAAAGCTACTAAACTAATATTATAAAATACTATAACTACTTTTATAATTTTTAGCTAAAGCTTCTTTAGTAAATTTATACTAAGTCTTATAATAATAGTTTTATTAATAATTTTTTAGCTAGCGTATTTAGCGCTGCTGTTTAGCTTATATATATAAGGAGGTAGTATTTTAATACTTATACTAAGCTTTTTTATTTATTTTTTAAAACGCGATCTTCTATATTATAGATAAATAGTAATATTATTATTTTAAAAAATTTTTATAATCTTAAGTTTATACTAAGTATATACCTACGTAGTAAAACTTAAAAATACTTTTATAAACTCTAAAAATAACTTTACCTATAGGCTCTATATATAAATCTTTCTACTATAATTATTTTTAATTAATAATATTTACTGCTCTCCGAGCCTTCTTTTAGGTATATTAAAAAAATTCTATAAAATACGCTAATATAGTTAAGATAACTTTTTTTTAAATTTTTAAAAAATTATCTAAGCTGCGTATATAAGGGAGTATTACTCGTAATATATATACTTAGTATTTTTTATATATATTTGTATATTAATCGAATAAAAGAGTGTGGCTGTAGTGGCTGTGTAGGCGACCAAAAGGGGTTTCGAAAAAGAAGGAGTATATATATACCTTTATACTTAGTGTCGAAAAAGTATACTTATTATTTAAAATATAAATATTTTACACTTTATAAATAAGGGTATATAAAACTTTTTAATTTAAATATTTTACTCTTTAGTACTATACATCCTTAGTATTAATACGCAGATATATTAACTATAAATAAAATTTTTAATATACTAGTATTACGCTCTAAATTAAAGGATAAAAAAAATAAAGGTTTATATTTAATAAATATTAGGTTATATTTATAAGTAAGCGTCGTAAGTATAAGGCTCTATTTTAAAAATTTTATATATAGTATATTATTTAAGTCTAAGTACTAAAGTTCCTTATTATATAGACGAGCTTTAGATACTATATTTAAGTAAAATTCTTTTATAATAACTATATTCTTTAGTATAAGGTTTTTTATAGAATTTCTATTTAGGCTGTTTAAAGCATTTTTAATTATTTAAGTTCCTATACTAAAGATTAAAAAAGCTTATATTTTAGCTTTAATAGTGTAAATACTATTAGCTTTTTAAAAAAATTTTAAAATAAGTAGTAATCTATTATTTACTAAATATAAAATAGTACTATTATTAAGAATAGTATTTTTAAAAAGCGTATAGGTATTATAATTTTATATAAAATATATACTATTACTTTATTCTAATTTACTACTTATAATAAATAAAGGATTAACAATTATATATACTAAAGAGCTAAAAAATTTTAGCTTTTTAGACTCTTTATTTTATAAAATATTTCCTTTAAGCTATTTCTTTTACTTAAATATATTACAAAGAGCTGTAAATTTATTAAACTTAAGGCGCTTAAAAAACTCTTTTTAGTTTTTTTTAAAAAGAGGTATAATTTAACTAATATAAGTATTTATTAATACTAATTATAGGCGACGGTATTTAGTAAATTTCTAATAGTATACTTAAAATTTATAAAAATACTAGTATAATTTACCTTTATTTCTTAGCTATAAGCTATCTAATTAGGGGAATAGGCTCTATTTACTAAGTATTATAAAAATTTTAGAGCTTTTAGTAATTAACTTAGTAACTCTATTTTATAATATTACTTAAAAGATTCTTTTAACTTCTATTAGAGAGAGCTCCTTATTTTTAAATATTAATTTTTAGGCTTAGGTTATATATATCTACTTTACCTAATTAGGTATTAATTTTTTACTAACAGCGGTAACAAAGTTAGTAATAGCTAGCTTATTTTAAATATTACTAAGCTTATATACCTCTGCCTTTATATAAAGAGCTTTTTATTTATAATATTATAGTTTAGGAGTTATTCTTTTATACTTTACTTTCTTTAAATAAGTATAATATTATTATTATATAATATTCTTAGCTAACGCGTTAGTAGTTAAAAGCTTTTATTTAAAAAAATAAATAATTAAGTAAGTTAAGATATTCCCCTTAATAGTATAGTATATTTAAGTAGTGCTTATAAGCTCTAGAGCTACTATTATACTAATCTAGTTTTAGATATTTATTACTTAGTTTACTTTAGTAGTATACTTAATTAAGTAGGTATAGTATATATTAATTTTTATATTATAGTTATAGTAGATTTTTGTAATCTCTTTTTTAAATACTTTTATAATATATAAAAGCTTTAGTATTAGAAAAGGTTTAATAAAATTATTAATACTTTTAAAGTTAAGGTTAATAAGATTCTAAATACTATAAATTATATATTATATTTTAAATTATATATACTATATTAGCCAGCTCGCAGAATTAGTAAAATAGATATTATTAGCTAAAAAGAATAAAATAGCTTTAGTTATTATAACGCTTAAAGGATTATTAGTTATAAAACTTACTAAGCGTTTAATAGCTAAAAATATAAATTATTATTAGTATATAAATAAAATAATACTTACTATATCTATAGAACTAGGAGCTTTTAAATAAAAAGTTAAAAAATTAATTAGAGCTTTAAAAAATAGAATTTCTAATAATTAGGTATATAGGAAAAATCTTCTTTTACTTTTAAAACGCTAGACTTATAACTATAAAAGAAAATAAACTAGAAATTACTAGATTTTAAAATTAAAGAGTAGGAACTACTTATATAAAAGAAAGCGCTAAAGAGCTGTATTATATATATATAAAAAAGAAATAATTCTCTATTCTAAAGAGCTTTATAAACTAGTAATATAAGCTCTAAGGTATCTTTTTGCGACACTTACGCTATTACTAGTATACTATATTTATATACTAATTAAATAAATAGTGTGGCCGTGGTGGCTGTATAGGTAACTAAAAGGGTTTTTAAAAAAAGGAGGAGTATATACGTGCCTTTATACTAGTATACTATAAAGTATTAATATATACCGGTGTTTCTAGTACTATATATATATATATCTATAGAGGACAATAAAAAAAGTATAATAAATAGTCTACTATACTAGATAGTTATATTATACCTTCTACTAAATATCTATAGCTATATTATAAATAAATAGCCTTAGAAAAATAATATCTATAGTATTTTTTTATATAACTAAATTTATTACTATACTAGTAATAATAAAGTTTTTAGTAAAAACCCTTTTACTAATTATTTTTATAAAGCTTTAGAGTACTACAGTAAGGTTTAACTTTTATAAATAACTTATAGGTATTATAGAAAAAATTATAATTATAATAGCTATAAACTACATTTTTATAAAGAAAAAATAGGTCTAGCGTATACTATACCTATACCTATACTAGTATAGCTATAGTAATAGTAATTATTATTAATTTTATAAGTACGTAGTTATAAAAGTAATAAACTCTAAAAGTTCTATTATAGGTAACCTAATCTATATCTATAGGTAAAAGTAGTAGTTTTTAGTTTTATTAAATAATTAAAATAACTTTAACTACGCTAAGTTTAAGAATAAAGTAATAATTATTATTTTAATAATAGTATAGCTGTAAAACGTAAAGAATCTAGTACGAATAGTATTAATAATAATACTCTAACAGCTAGCCTAAAGGTAAGAAAAGAAAAAGCTATATATAAGATAGTAATAGATAGTAATAGATAGTAATAAATAGTAATTAATAATAATAGATATATATAGCGGACGATAAATAAGTTAAAATAAAAAGAAAGAAATACTATAAAATATCTATAAGTGTGGGTACAATAAACTTATAATAATATATAATTATTTAGGTATAAAAAAAATAAATAGTTAATATAAAAAAAAATAAAAGAGTCTCTTTTTTATTATAAACCTATTATTAAGTACTATTATAACCTATTAGACCCGACTATTATAGTCGAGTCTAAATATAAATATTAGTATAATATTTATTTTTAGTGGTATAGTTTATAGGGTATAATTAGTTACCGTTTATTATAAATATACTAATAGTAATTTTATATATTATAATTATTTTTAAAAATAAGACTACGACTAAGTCTCGTATATTTATTTATAAATATATTTATATATTAATCGAATAAATAGTATGGCTGTAGTAACTTAAAATAACTAAAAGATATTTTAAAAAAGGAGGAGTATATATATACCTTTATATAATAATAACCTATACGTATAAGTAGTAGAGGTAATTATAAAATACCTATTATAAAGGTATACATATACTCCTCCTTTTTTAAAACCCCTTTTAGTTGCCCGAAGTTACTACAGCCACACTATTTATTTAATTAGTATATAAATATATAAAGTATTTATTATATATATAAATATATACTATAAAAGCCTTTAATATATTAAAAAGGGGATACTATAATACTATATACCGCCTACTTACTAGAGATAAAGATAAGAAAGACATGTATATAGTAATAATAGTAGGAAAAAATATTAAGTTATACTTATTAGTATAAAGGCATGCATATACTCCTCCTTTTTTTAAAACCCCTTTTAGTCGCCCTAAGCTACTACAGCCACACTATTTGTTCGATTAGTATACAAATATACAAATATATACTTATTAGTATAGTACGTTTAAATATAGTATATTAAAAATAAGTATAATACTAGTTGAGCTATACTATAAAATAATAAGCTATAATAGCTTATAATAAAATTATATAAAAAAAATAGTAGAAACATAAAAAATAAACTTTATACTTAAAATAATAAACAGCGTAGAGGTATAGAAAGTATATAATATAGTAGTAATTACTAAATTAGTAAGTATAGTAACTACTATACGTTAATAGGAAAAAGAGATAGATAGATATAGGTTTAGGGTATATATATACTTAAGTATTATATATATTTATATATTAATCGAACAAATAGTGTGGCTATAGTGGCTTAGGGCGACCAAAAGGGTTTTTAAAAAAGGAGGAGTATGTACATGCCTTTATAATACTTAAGTATTAGTAGACGTTTATATATTAATTTATAAAGGCATATATATACTCCTCCTGTTTTAAAACCCCTTTTGGTTGCCCCGAGCCACTATAGTTATACTATTTATTCGATTAGTATATAAATATATATATTAATAAGGTAGGTAGAGAATTTAGAGAACAATCTATAAATAGGTAAATAGTAGTTCTTTAATACTATTTATACTTAGTAAAAAATTAACTTAATAGTTAGATATAAGATAATTATTATTATTTATAAAGCCGTAAAGACGTTACTAGTTAGTATTAAAAAAATAAAAAAGTTTCTACTTTATTATATATCTATTAATAAGTACTACTATTATAACCTATTAGACTTAACCTATTAAGGTTAAGCCTAAAAAATTAACTTCTTTTTAATTAAGTATATTATTTTTAGTGTAGGGACTATATTAATCTTTTTTATATTATTTTAAATTACCTAAATACCCGAAGTCTAGTAATATACTATTATTAATAAATAATATTTCGGCCGATAACTACTGTTGTAACCTATTAGTTACTTTTTTTAACTTTATTTTTATATAAAATAGAGCTTATATTTATTTTTATTACTTTTTACTCCGCCTATATATATATATATGTAGTATAGCGTTTAATAATAGTTAATATTTTTATTTATAATTATATCTTTTTTTTTACTTATAATAAATAATAATTACTATAATACTAAGTATACTTACTTATCTACTTAGCCTACGCACTAAATATATATATTATATATAGGCCCCCCTAATACTTTTAAATATTAATTACTTAGTATCTTTATAAAGACTTTACTATCTTTTATTTATTACCTTATAGGCTTTACGCTTATATTAACTACGCTTTTACTTTTACTATTACCTTTATTCTTGCTCTTATCTTTGCCTTTATATCTTTTACGTTAAAAAGTACCTGCTATATCTATAAAATACTTATCTTACCTATTAACTCTACTATAAACTATATATTATATTTTTTTACTTTTTTTACTTTTATTATATCTCTATATATTTTTATTAATAACTTTTTTATAACCGCTAACACTACTAACCTAATATTTAATATTTTAACTACTTTTTTAATTAATAGGGCTATTATCTCGTCTGTAGAGCTATACTTATAGTTAAATATAATTATAACTTTAGGAGTAAATACCTTAGGATTTATCTTTTTTCTATTAGCTACCTCTAAGTAGATAAGGTATTTATACTTATAAGTGTTCTCTAAAATTGTGTCCCTATTATCCGTAAAATAAAATAATATAATAAAAAAAACTTAGCTAATAGTACTCGGCACTATTTTAAATATTTTAAAATTAATTATTAGGTGTATTTTCTTATCGTTAGCATTAACAAGAGGAAAAGTAATATTAGAATCTTTAAAAAAAAATAATATAATAGTATTAGGACCTTTAAAAAAAATATTTTAGTAAGTTTTTTTTTTTTTTTTTTAATAAACGTTTAATTGTATTAACTATAAGAATAAAAAAAATATATAAGTAGTAACTATTACTACTACCTATATATCTTTTTAAAAAATACAGTAGCCTATACTAAATTTTCTTAACTTAATATTTTTTAAAAGAAGTATATTAAGTGTACTAGTACGCTAGCGCGGCGCTATATCTTTTTTAATTTAACCTTACCTAACTTTTTTAATATATTAAGTATAAAGGTATATATATACTCTTTTTTTTTTTAAAACCCCTTTTAGTCGTCCCGAGCCACCACAGCCACACTATTTGTTCGATTAATATATAAATATATTTATATTTTTTTTAAATACCTTTGTAGTATTAATTTATTATAGTAAATATATAAGTATAAATTATTATATAAAATAATAAATTATATAAATCTATAATACTATTAAGTACTATTATATATTTATTATATAATTATTTTAGTAAACGTAGTATCTTTTTTAATTAAATTTAGTATAGTACTTTTAAGAGTTAGTTAGTAAGTAATATAGTATATATAATATTTTTATTTATTTAATCTAGTCTTACCTATCTTTTTCGACACTAAGTATAATAGTATATATATACTCCTCCTTTTTTAAAATCTTTTTTAGTTACTTCGAGCTACTATAGTTATATTATTTATTTTATTAATATATAAATATATAAAACTTTTTTTTATATATTTATATTTATATATTAATTAAATAAATAGTGTAGCTGTAGTAACTTACAGCGACTAAAAGGGGTTTTAAAAAAAAAGTAGTATATATATACCTTTATATATTTTTTTATATATTAATCGAATAAATAGTGTAGCTATAGTGGCTCGGGGTAACCAAAAGTGGTTCTAAAAAAAAGGAGTATATATATGCCTTTATAATACCTTTATAACCACTTTTTTTTTAATTAAATAGTTACTAATTATAATTTTATTATAAAAAAAAACTAAAGTTAGTAATTTTATATTTATAAATATAAAATTATTTATATAGGTATAAACTTTATAAATAACTAGTATATATAGGTAATAATATTTTATTTATATTAAATATATTTACTAGTATATTTATTTTATTTTATTTATAGTTTAATTTACTTAAACTATATAATATATTTTATAGTATACACTAAAGTAAGTTTAGTATATATATATTATTAAAATTTTATTTTTTAACGTACTAAAAGTATATACTTTAATTATAAAATTATATTATACTATTATAAGTAAATAATATTTTAAATACTATAATATATATTATAATTATAATATATTAATATTTTTTTTTAAATATCTATTACGTATTAATTTATATAGGTATATATAGGTATAAATTATAATATAAAATAATAAATTATATTAAGTAATTATATAAAGAGAGGTAAAGTATAGCGTTAGAGACACTAGTTTAAAAAAGATATAAGCTAAAAAAGTTATTCTCCTTAATACAGTTAAAAATAAGCGTATATAAAAATTAGTAAAAAATATTTATATTTTAGTTAGTATAGGATTCGAATATTAAGTAATAAAATTATTAAATTCTATTTAATTATTATTATATATTTATTTTAATACTATTTTTCTAAATTAAATTTAGTATTAAACTTTTAAGAGTTAATTATTAAATTATAGTATATATATAGTATTTATTTCTAATTAAATAATTACTAATAGTAACTTTACTATATAAAACAAAGATATTTATATAGGTAGCCTAATAGAGTGTAAAAAATATATATTAGTTAACGCGGCTATCCGCTGTAGATAGCGATAAGACATGACAATAAGCCACCGGTGGAATTCAGGCCCGCGTAAATACGAGAGGAGGTTAGCGCATTTTGCTAGCGCAAGATGGTGGCTTTGATGTTTATTGCGGAGCATGCATTTGCACTTCTCACCTCCAGCAAAACCGTAAAGCAGATGCAAGACTGTATATTCCTATACCTATTGTGACATCCCGAGCGTGATTGGTTGTTAGAACGATTCAGGATGCCGGTTCATGCTGGACCGTTTCCTCGCCTTGACAAGGCACCAGTCAGCGCAGCAGCATCGGTAACCATATCATCAGTCGTATCACAAGTCCCCCAAGCGAATGATCACCGAAAGAGGAAGCCTCATGCTAAATCCCGGAAAGGCTGTGGTAATTGCAAGCTCAGACGAGTCAAAGTGAGTCTCTTGCCCTGTCCGGTCAACACATACCCATACTGAGGGACACCAGTGCGACGAAGCAAGACCCAAATGCAAGAAATGCATGCTGTACGGCGTATTCTGTAATTACAATGGCTCCAAGCCCTCATTAGACCTCAGTGCTAGGGGTTGTTTCCAAATTGACTTAGCACATTGCGAAGCAACGATTGACTTTAGTGTGGTACCAGAGAAGCCACCGGTATCGCTGAACAAGGTGTCTGCGACCGTGGTCAATCATTCACTACTTGATACTACAACCCCTAGATCAGACGGTCTGGTCATGGCTGGTATACCGCATTTGCATCGGGTTTCAGCATGGACGTTCACAGAATCGGACATGGAAATCGTGACCAGGTTCCAGACGCGAACAGTTTCCACGATTGGGAGCAAAGAGGCGAGCTCGACATATCGAGATTGCATTACCCATCTAGCCTTCAGTGTAAGCGTCTACTTTCTTCCGTAGAAAATCACAGTAGCATTGACTGATGACCACCAGCATCCCTTCCTTATGCACATGGTTCTTAGTCTGACTCTTATGCACGACGCCTATCTGACAACGTCACCCACATCAGACCTTGCCACCAAATACCAAAGGAAATCCCTCATCCACTGGAACACGGCCACCAAACTCTTCAACAACACGCTCTCCCGTCCTATCCCACCCTCCTACAGAGACGCCATCTGGGCCACGGGCGCGCTCCTCGGGACCGCCTCCATGGCCTATATCGAGTCCCCCGACCCCGCAAACGCATGGCCGCTCAAGACCCCTGACCCCAACGACCTTGACTGGCTCAAGCTCAGCGAGGGCAAGCGCGCCGTGTGGAAAATCGCTGATCCGAGTCGTCCCGAAAGCATGTTCTACCAGTTGGGAAAGCACATGAACCATCTGCAACGGCCAGGCTGGATAGAGCGTCCGGATTTTGATGCTGTACCTCCGCGCCTGGCGAAGCTCTTCGATATCACGAGCACGAGCACGCCGGAAAGTAATACTTACTATGTTCCGTTGCTGTGTGTTCAGCGTACAGAGCTGCTCATTCTTACAAACGAGCTCGTGCTTCCGTTCATCCGCTTCCTGCTGTACATGACACCGGAATTCCGAAGTCTGCTCGAATTGAGGGATCCGAGAGCGATGTTGCTATTGCTGTGGTGGTTTAGAAGGGTGGAGGGTGGGCATGCGGATCTTTGGTGGATGACGAGAAGGGCAAAGATTGAGGGCAAGGCTATAGAGATCTGGCTAGATCGGTGGTATGGTGGCGAGGAAGGATTGATGCAGATGTTTGAGAAGATCCGTGCCGGACCGGGCGAAGAAGCAGTTCCAGAGTGGGATGGTGAGGGTGCAGCGATGGTATTGATGGACTGTCCGAGGTGGAGGGAAAGACTCGGTGCAGGTATCTTCGTGCAGTAACGCGGCGATATAACATTACAGTGGTAGTTCTACATGGTGTAGCTCGGCATCATCGACCAAAGCCGGTGAAACATCACAGGTATATGATGGAAGATAATTACTTTAGCTTCTTGCATTTCCTTCTTTCTTCACCAAGCCGCTCTCGAAACTCTACATAAGAGAATATAATAGTTAAACAACAGACAGTACTGGTAGATCGCGCATCGTATGTGCGTCTATTCTTGTGACCCATATAAACCCACATTCCCTATATCTGTTTGGAAAGTACGATTAAACCAAACGCCGCTTCAATGACCACCCGAGTTACGAGACGTAAATCTCACCAGTCTTGGACAGAGCGGAACCCGAACCGAGAAGGTTCATCTTAGGGTCGAAGTTGCCAACAGCGTAGTAAGAGTAACCGACGCAGCTGTCTTGACCGTCGAGGTACTCCATGGCTTTCCTGAGGAACTCGGCGGACTCTTCGGGCGTGGCGCCTTCGTCAAGAGAATACTCAGAAACCCAAATCGGCTTGTC
The DNA here is from genome assembly GCA_030770415.1 of Pleoardoris graminearum. NCBI lineage: Eukaryota > Fungi > Ascomycota > Dothideomycetes > Pleosporales > Didymosphaeriaceae > Pleoardoris > Pleoardoris graminearum. The sequence goes on along the minus strand of JASEKS010000044.1, from coordinate 11,357 downwards.
GGGATACTGCGAATGAGCCTCCTCGTAGTGAGCCTTGAAGGCGTCGAAACCGGCGCTGGCAGGACCATACCAGTGGATGTTGATGTGGTCAAACTTGGCCTGGGGGCAGTCCTTGACAAACCGGCTGAAGTAGTTGAGACCCTTGCCATCGTCCTGGCTGGAAGACACAGAGGGACCGACGATGGTAGCCTTGCCGTGGAAGGGGTTCATGTGAGTCTTCCAAGCCTCACAGAGTTCCGAGACGCCGAGGTTGGCCTGAGAGGCAATATCAGGTTCATTGAAGCCGAAAAGAACCTTGGAGCCGGCATCGATGGCAGCTTGGGCCTTGGACGACCAGTCACCAGCGTTAGCGAGGGTACGGAGAGTGGGGATGAAGTTGGCAGCGAAGCTACCGATGTCGCCCTTGGTGTCTGCCTCCCAGTTCCAGGCGAAACCGAATTTTCCGAGACCCTCGAAAGACTTGCAGTCGGCAGCACCATCCCAGCGGTAGGCAAGACCACGCTTGCCACCAGCGTAGCCAGTGGAGGGAGTAGCAGAAGGGATGCTGACGGGAGCAGAGGAGGACTCCGTGGTAGATGGAGCCGGGGCGGGGCTGAAAGAGACAGCCTCCTCGGAAGCAGCAGGCGAGTTAACCGCGGCGGGTGAGGTAGGCTTCTCCTGACCCTTGTTCGCGAGTGTGGTGCCAAGGACAAAGGAGGTAGGAACCTCGTAGCCAGCCTCGGACGACGGAGGGGCAACGGGAGCAGCCGAGGAGGAGGGCTTTCCGGCAGGAATCGAAGACTTAGAGGCGTCGGATCCAGGCGCGGATGAGGGAGCCTCGGGAGCAGCCGAGGGAGCACCACCAGCAGGAACAGTCACAGTGACATAGTTCTTCTCGGTGACGTAGACGGTCTGTCCGCAGACAGCCTCTGCGGAAGAGGTCACGTCCTTGACGGCGACGTCGGTGGGAGCAGCACTGCTGGGGTATTGGGTCAAGTAGACAGTGCGAGTGGTAGTCGAGGTGAGGGTGTAATCGGACTCGGCGTAGGTAGTCTGCTCGCCAGCCGGCTTGCTGCTGCTTCCGGTGCCCTGGGCAACAGCGGGAGCGGTGGAGTTGTAGTGGCCCCAGCCGCCAGTGGGGTACGCGTGACCAGCCGAGGGCGTCAAGTGCTTAGAACTGTGAGCATGGCCGTGGCCGTGGCCGTACTGGGGGATGGCGACGGCAGCGCCAGCGAAGGCGAGGACCGAGAGCTTCATGTTCGGGGAGGCACGGATACCGAGCTGTGGACGTGGAGTTCGATGTCGAGTTGGTCGCTATACACGAGGCGAATTGCAGCTTCGAGCGCACGATATGTTGGGGCCGACCAGGGCTGATGCTTCAAACGAGAGTGGACGTCTGCAACAGACAAGGAACGCAACGAGCGAATGCTCAGAGGGAGTGAACGCAACAGCACCGTGGTTTCTTCCGAGGGCGAAGGGTGCGGGCGTGCAGGGGGCTCTCGAGCTCCATATATACGACAATCGGGCGGGGGCTGACCGGGATGGCAGGGGCCTCAGACTTTTGGCAAGGTCGCACCAGCCGACGCCACAGCAATCTGGCGGCTGGCGATTCCGGGCAAGCGCCAGGCACGGCGAGGGCGACATGCAGACGAACAAAGGCGGCCATTCACTGCCCGGGCAATGCGCCAACGCTAGCCCGGGAGCAGCTCACGGCCCCAAGCATCGAAAGCTTGCCTGGGGCCGTGGCCGTGTGCGATTCGACGGCGCGCAGCGCCGCTGTTTCAACGGCAGGAACCCGCAGGGACAGCGGCCAGGGGCCATGACGGCGACGTGTACGGTGAGTAAGCACGAGGCAGTTTGCCCGTTTGTTTCTTTGTGCTGACGAGGCCCAGAGGCAAATTTTACGGGCCCTCTGCTGGCCTTGGCGACGGGGGCGCATTCTTCCGTGATGGTTGTCGAGGTGGCGTGCCCAATAAAGTCGTCAAACAGCCGCTGATGAGGCAGGGTGAGCATGTGGGCAGGGAAGCCCTGGGAGAGGGATGACGACAGGCAATTCCACGCAGGTCAGAAAGTTGGGCTGCACAACCTCAAATGTCGCTATTCCACGAGTCGCCGCCTTGAGCCGCCCCACCGTAGACACGTGCGTGCGACGTCCCCTCCTCCATTCCACCCGAGATTCCACCACTCCACAACCTCGTCTTCGCCATGCGCCGCTTCTGCGTATCGATACCGCCCGCGCCAGACCTGCAATTTTCCCGTTCCTGCATAAGCGTGCGCCGCCTTTGCACAACTAATGCACGCCGCCAATCCCGGTCATGACGATACGCTTGCGCACAGCAGAAGTGTTGCGCCGGACCGAGCGAGGGTTGAGACGATAGCTTCCAGACCGCGTAGATCAGAGAGGTACGGCTTGCGTTTACCTTGGAAGATTTTGATCATCCGTGTTCGCGCGACCTGGTCCGTCGGGTCGCATTGAGCCGTAGGGATTCCCGTCTCCCACTCTTTACCGTAGCTCAGGGCGCGCCTGCAGCTTTCCCTCTTCGCCGCATTCGTGCACGCACCCCCGTCACACGCTTCATCGAAGCTAATCGCATCGTTCCCGCCGCATACCTGCTCTTTGTCACCCGAGCACTTCATCAGACAGTTGCCCGCTCCGCGAGCAGATGTCGGGGCTCGGTCTTCCGCAACAGCGCTTCCGCAGTAGCATTGACCTGCAGCGATCACATTAGCTTCGCGCCTCTGTGCAGGTCGAGAAGAAATGATAGGTACTTACCGGAGTACTGCAGCCCAGCGTACTTCTTCGACTTGGACTTGCAGAAGTGGATGCATTTCTCGATTGTCATGTCGTCACCAGTGAGGAGCTCCTCGCCAAGGGTTCGCTCCAGGGCGTTGTCCTTCCCGCAGCCGATGTACTTGAACCCCTTGCTCGTAACATCAACATACCCCGCCGGTTTCGGGCTCAAGGTGGCCCCTAGCTTCGGCGCGTCGCATTTCGTCGGCGCAATGGCAGGCTCGGGACCATAAGAGACTTCGTTGCAGCCAGGTAGCGCGTCAAGCACACCAGTGACAACCTCGTCGATCATGGAGGGAAGCTTGCACATTTTGGTTTTGTCGGGAGAGTTGGATTCACCAAAGACCTGCTGCGCGCAATCTTTCACACCATCGGGGCAGTTGTCCAGCCCCTTCTGGAGGGCATCGACATCCCATCCGTTGACGAAGTCGCCGTGGTAGCCGTAGCCGGTCGCATCGCCATTAGCCAATACAAAGGGCTGCCTATCGCCATACCACATATCCTTGAAGCTTCTCGTGTCATAGTACACCTCGGAGAACAGAGTGACAAGGTGCACAGGGTAGCTCTTGGGGCATCTCCCACCGTCGTAGTTGTCCTCTTCGGGACACGCCACATGCGATTTGTGGGTCTCGGAATCGGTGTGTACGCCGTCCCAGCATGCGGGGAAAGCGACCTGGGTTCGGATCTGATCGCATGGGCCGCTGGGGAGGTGGCGAATATCGTCCTTGGAGACACCGACGCACCTATAGGAGACGGCGCGGCCGGCGAAGTCGTCAGTTCCGTTGCGCCTGGATGGGTCGCCAGCGAGCATCCGAAATCCCCTTTGGAAGGCGGTGAGCTTGTCGTTATCGGGGCCAGGCCGCGTTACTGCAGCTCGTTAGTCGTACTCAGCAGGCCAGTCCCGACGGCCCGCACGGTAGTAGATAGCCATTCCACCCAACTACCCTCCATCAGTGTCTCCGACGATGGGACATCCAAGAAGCTGCCATTTTCAGCTTTGAGGTAGAGCTTGGGCGTCCAGTGGTTCGAAAGATCTGGTAGCGTCAGAAAACTACTGAATCGACTGAGCATGCCGCAAACCTTGCTTGATGTTGCAGGTAGAACATTGGGACACTCGAGCATCATTGTATGTCATGGAGAAATTGAGGCCCGATCCACCCGTAATTGTGTGGAAGTGGCCAGAAGCCATTTCGGGGTACATGATGGGATCAACGCGTTGGTCGAAAAGACGGCTCGTGATTTTAATAGAAGCAGCAAAAACAAGCTCGGATATGATATTCTTACGAGTAACATTGCATCACGAAGGTGCTGCTGGCTGGGGCAGTGAGCAAAGCCGCAAGGGCAAAAAAGTACGGCATACTGCCGGCACACAAAGGTACTTCAGATCGCAAAGAGAATTGGAGAGAGCGACGGTTAGGTACGATAATGAGCGTCAATAGGAAAGAAGAGAAGTATAGGTCTCAAACCGGCCAAGAGAATGTAGAGAATTGAGAGTGAAGAAAACACGAATCGGACTTGGTGAAGGACTTCGCAAGGCTTGAGCAAAGAAGCACTGATAAAGCGAGGCGGCTCACCTACCTTGCCGCACACCATAGCACCGACTTGGTGGTAGCGCTGCAACCTGTCTAATCTTACCGAGAAGGCTCACACATCTCCAAATATGCGACCTGCGGGTTTCTGCAAATGTCAATGGACGGTCAGAACACAGAGGCTCGAATTGGTGCATCGCGAAGCGCCATGCGATAGGACTGCGCGTTGCTGCACGATGCAAAAACCCGGCCACAGGTTAAGACGGCGCTGCTCTGCCTGGAATATGGATGTCTCTCCTTGGAGGTGAAGTCGCGAAAGCGGACGACACTGAACATTTCGGGCCTAGACTCCAGCGGCGTAAACAGCACTTTTTCGGACTTTCAGTGATGGGAATGGGCCACGGACGGTGAACTGGTAATAAGCGCGCTCGCTTCGTCGTGAGCCGCTCGTGTAACTATGAGAAGGCCTGCCAATTTCCACTTGCACTGGATCTCGATAGATGCGTAGCTAGGTGACTGCCTCTTTTCTTATGCGTTTGGGAACCGATGTGCGTGGGGCACAGCTTGCGCATTCCCCAGTTGCTTATCGGCTAGTAGCGAGAGGTAGAGCTCAGAGCTTAGAGGGTCGACGGTTCACTCAGGTGTAAAGGATAGAAATGCACAAACGACTTTGGATGAGGATGACGTTAGTGGGAGCGCGCTAGAAGATGATATCAGGAGGCTGCCATCCCTGCCAGTATACTTCTCAATTAACTTCCACTGGCACGATTGCCTCCTGCGCGTGTTGTTGCGGCCTAGAGAAGGACTGATCCTCTGCCCAGCGTGCTTCCACTATGCCAATATTCCAACGGGTCGCGCTTTCTCGTGCCGGTAAATAACACTGCGTACCCGGCATTCAGCAATATCGTACAAGTATATGCATCGGTTGAATGTACGGTTGGGCGCCAGCAGTCCAACCTCATCACAGGGCGTCTATGGCTCCTTCGGCGGTTGACCAAGGTTTAGATTCATCTGGGCGTACGGCGCGTTCTTCATCCTTTCCCTCTGCGCGGCGTAGAAGGAACCTTCTCCGACGACCGGATCTTGCTTGGAATTTGCGTGTGGGCCGGACAGAGAATCAGACGGTTTGCTGTCGGCCCCATCGCTATCATTGGTAGATCGTGTCGTCAAACCAGCGTTCGATTTGATTGATCGAAGACAGCACCCATCCTTTGCGCCATGCAAGGTGCAGCTATGCCTCCTGACCGTGTCGCCCATTGCCACGGCTGAGTGCTCGGTGTTACTGTCGTTTTCAGGTGAGAGAGGAAGATGTGACCTGAGCTCATACCCCTCCTTGTCGCGCAATATGGTCAAGCCTTTATTCTCCTTCTCGGAAAGCTCGCCGTCCGAGTCCACTTCCTCGGTGATGTTGAGGTAGGAAGCAATCCGCTTACGCTTACTGTCAGGACAGGTGTCGTCTCGACCATCAGTTGACTCTGCTGCTGGTCGTTTGTGCCCTATAAGAGTCTCAAACGTTCGTCGTGCCAGCTCTTTTGCGCCCTTCTGGATCACCCACGCGACTTCCCTTTCCCCTTCTATCTTAAGAAGTTTTCCTTCTTCGAGATGTTCCTGCGCTTTGGTGATGATTTTCGTTTCACTCTGTGCGACCTTCTCTTGTAGGACATCGTACTGCTTCTGTTTCCACTTCCTTGTCGTCTGCTGGACTGTTGCCGTTTCCCACATGCTCGGCACAGGCGTTAGATTCTTCGCCTTAAGGGTCAGGTCCCACGGATCTATATGAACCCGAGCCCTAAAGTAGTTATCCGACGATATCAATACCGGAACGTTAGTGTAGCTCTTCTTTGTTCGGTTATATGTTCGCTTGTAGCTGAGTACCCAATCCCACCACCACATACCCCCTTTCCTTTCCACCGCACTAGCGCGCTCCAGCATGGCGACTCGGCTCATCATCTTGGTCCGCTCAATGATGCTGCTATGTTCGCTGACGATAAGTTCCCACGGCTCGAAAGTTGGGGATTTTCCAAAAGGAAGTTCGGGTAGTTGGAGGTCCTCGGGCAGATGAGAAGGGTGGTAAACCCAGTGGATGCCGTACTCGTCGCCTTCGTAAACCTGTGCAACCAGCCCTACCCATACCTCTGCTGCGCGCTCTTCTCCGAGGAAGCCCTTGATGAGTACGTATTCGCCCACATTAAAATCTTCTGCGTCCGGCAACTCGGGTGTCCACAGCTCATGTTTTCGAGACATAGTCTCGAAGCCTTTATAGTCCGCTCTTTGGCCTGGTGAGTGATATTGTTATAAGAGACCAATTAGAAAACTTACGAATACTCGGCGAAGATTTCTTCATTCTGGAAGATGTGGCGGGTAGACATCAAGACTATGAACCGTTCACTCGGCCCCTCAACAGTCAAAAACCGGGCATTCGCCTTTCGTTGCGGGCCTGGAGGTGGATGGTTGACCCAATAGGCCCAATTGCTAGGGCTAATACCTTGTATGGACATGTCTGATATTGCATTAGCTGGTCGCTCCTACATAGCAACGGACGGTGTTACCTTTGGCAATCGTAAACGCAGTCATCTCCCTCTCTCCGAATTTTGTTACTTGCCTGTCAGGTAGGATGTCACCGGTATAGCGACCGATGAATTTGTAAGCCTTGATAGCTTGCTGGGTGAATAGACCGTTACCCGCGCCCGGGATAGCGGACTTTCTCACAATGAGCTTTGGCAGAGGTTTTATCGGATAGATGGTGGAGCAACGTTCCGTGCATCTGCCTTCCCTACACTTCCCCGGCACGCATTCGCGACCATAACGGCGACAAATGCAACCGAGGCCGCAATAACGCTCGCATTCGCAGTACGGGAAGCGGTGGGGACACTCTGAAGGACATTTGCAGGCTTCTCGGCACGTCGTTTTGTTGATCCTGCAGGGGCAAGATCTTCCACATTCACCGTCGTGATCGCAAGTGAATATCCCAGATTGCTTTTCACAAGAAGTGAGGTTTCGGTAGTCGTCCGATTCGAGGTCGATGGGCATCACGGAAAAGTGGGGCGGGGGTATCGCCACACTAGCGCTGCACCACGTCGAAAACCTCTTTCCGGCCCAATGTACCTTCAGGTAGTGTAACGCAGGAATTGTAGTAAGGAGTGTGAACCACTCGGGGTTGGGACGTGGTCCAGGGGAAAGGACAATGGTTACACTATAGGCTAGCGTGCTTGAGACGCGACGACCCAAATTGGCGGAATGACGCGCCCGTGTTCGCGAACACGCGTAACACAAAATAATCGCAGAGTCTAATAGGCGGACGCGATCCTCTTTTGCTATGTTAGTAAACTACTAGTGTTATTTTCAGGGCTCTAGGGCTTGGGAGCGAAGAGGCTAGTGCTCTTACGTAGAAATAGGTATTCTATAGTATAATATATATATATTAACTAAGTAAAGGGTGTGGCTGTAGTGGCTAGTAACGACTAAATAGGATATTAAAATAGGAGGCATATATATATATATTTAGTAAGTAGTTTAAAAATAATATTATTTATATTTATATATATATATATGTATTATATTCTTATATATATATCTAGTAAGTAGTTTAAAAAATAATATTATTTATATTATTATATATATTACTAAATTAGGTAAAAATATAATATTATAATTAATAGAAATAATAATAAAAAATTTTTTTAAAAAGAAGTTTTATTTTTAAATAAAGCTACGCTTTTAGCGTAGTACTTATATTTTTTTAAAAAAAAATAATTACTAGCTACTATAGGGATTTCTATAAAACGGCTCTATAATAATCTAAATATAATAATAAAAGATATAGTATATAATTATATATTAATATATATACTAAAGACGCTATACTTAGTTATAATAAGGTAAAATAGTAATATATAAATAAGTATAATTTTTTAATCTAGTACCGGACGTCTATTTATAAAAAAAAATATATAATAATAATAACTTATACAGTTACTAGTATACTATAAACTATTAATATATACTAGTGCCCTCCGCTACTATATATATAAAAAATATAAAAAAGTATAATAAAATTGGCTATTATATTAAATAGCTATTTATACTTTTTATAAATATTATACGCTATATACTATATAATATATTATAATAACTAAATAATCCTATAAAAATAATACCTATAATAATTTTTATATAACTAGAGTTATTACTATACTAGTAATAAAAAAGGTTTTTATAAAAACTCTTTTAATAACTACTTTTATAGAGCTCTAGAGTACTATAATAAAATTTAATTTTTATAAATAACCTATAAGTACTATAAAAGAAACTATAACTATAATAACTATAGACTACGTTTTTATAAAGAGAGAGCTAGTTAAGCGTATATTATATTTATAATAGTAATTATTACTAACTTACTAACCCGTATAGTCGCGAAGGTAATAAATTCTAAAAACTTTATTATAAATAACCTAAACTATATTTATAAATAAAAGTAGTATTTCCTAATTATACTAAATATTTAAAATAATCCTAACTACGCTAGGTTTAAGAATAAAATAGTAATTATTATTTTAATAGTAGTATAACTATAAAATATAAAAAAACTAATAAGAATAGTATTAATAATAATATCTTAAAGGCTAGTCTAAAGGTAAAAAGAAAAAGCTATATTTAATATAGTAATTAATAATAATAGGTAAATATAATAGATAAACGTAGTAATAATATATATATAAAAAAAAAGGATTATAAAATATCTATAAATATAGGCAAAATAATATATAATAGTTTAGATATAAAATAAAATAATGTAAATATTAAGAAAATAGGTAATTAGTATAAAAAAATAAAAAAGGTTCTATTTTATTATATACCTATTAATAAGTACTACTATTATAATCTATCGGACCTAACCCATTATAGTTAAGCCTAAAAAAGAAATTATATTTATAATATATTTTAACTAATAAATACTAAACGTAAATAAAATAAATAAAGTTAATAAATTATTTATAAAAAGTATATATATACTGTTTTCTAATATTATTATAAATTACTATAATTATTCTACTATATTACTATACTTAATTTATATATAAGTATATAAATTATTATATAAAAAAAGTAAACTATAGTATCGAAACACTAGTAAAAAAAAGGTATAGGCTAGATAAAAATATATAAATTATAATACTATGTATTACAGGGGGGTAAAGTAAAAAAAAAAAATTAAAAAAGATATCTTTTCTAAAAATTAATATAAAATTAATTAATACGCCTAAAAATACATAAATAATAGTATTTTAATAGGAAAATTCTAAAGAATTATATAAGAATTTTCCTTACTACTTATTAATTACGTATAATAAATTAAAAATATCTAAATATAATAATTTTATAAAACCTATTTTTAGGCTCTAATAACTTATTAGTTAGTAAATATATTTAACTAAAATTTTAATTTTATCCTTATAGGTCTAGTATAAATTACGTATTTAGTTTTTTAATATATATTTTAAATCTAATAATAAAATTGTATTAATAATAAAAATTTAGTTTATACTTATATAATTACTACTAACGTAATATATTACTAGTATTATAGTATATAATAATATATTTTTAATTTTATAAACCTAGACTTCTATTTCTTTAAAATAGCGCAATAATGAATAAAACTTAAATTTTAGATTAATCTTCTTTTAATAGTAAATACTCGTATTTTAATAATTATGTTTATTTTAAAAGAAGTTTTAATAGTATATTAAATATTATATTATATATTAAGAATAAAATAATAATAATATAAATATAAATAGAGTTAAAAGAGATAGAGTTCTAAAATTAATTTAAAGAGTAATAAGAATTATTAATAACAACGTAACTAAAAGCTCAAAAAAAACTATAGTATTTAGAAAATTATCTAAGTATTATAAAAATATTTTTATTAATATATTCTAAAAGAGAAGTGTTATAATATTAATATAACTAAAAAAATCTAAAATTAATAATAAAAACGGAATAAAACATATTAAAATACAGTAAAGAAAATATTATAATAAATTTTTTTTTTAAAAAAAATAAGCCTCTCTATTTAGTCTACCTAACTATAAAAAAAAAGTCTTCTATTTTCTAAGCGAACTAATAATCGGCTCTTTAATTCCTAATTAATATATTACTAAATAAAGTTATATTAAACTACTAATCTATAATTTAATTAGGCCTAGTTCGCCACGCTAGGCCTATTTAGGAATAAATTTTTATTTTATCTAACTTTAAATAGTAAAATACCTTATTTATACTTTTATATATAACGTGTTCTATATAAGGATTTTAGCTTCTTATAGTTTTATATTAATTTTTTAGTAGTACTATATACTTTTAAAAATTATATATTTTACTATATAAAGTAGGTGGGGTGGTACAGTAGGCATATGCCTAGAAATACTAAGATTTCTTAATTTTTAAGGTCTCTTCTACGTATTAGAGGTTTAATTCCTCTTCTTAATATAGTATTCTTTAAATACGCCTACTCTACTAGTAAAAAGTAGAGTTTTTAGAAGTACGGGGTACTACTAAAAAATTAATATAAAACTATAGAGAAGCTAAAATCCCTATTATATTTAAAAGTATTTTAGGCTAAATTGCTATCTAATATTAGACGAGATAAAAATCTATTCCTAAATAGGCTTAGCGTAGCAAACTAGGCCTAATTAGGTAATAGACTAGTAGTTTAATATAATATTATTTAGTAATATAACCTATATAGTATATTAGGAGTTAAAGAGCCGATTCTAGTTTATTTAGGAGATAAAGCACTTTCCTTAAATAGTTAGGTAGCCTTAATATAAAAGGCTTATTTTTTTTAAAAAAAAAAAAAAAAAAAAAAAAAAAAATATAAATTAAAAATATTTAAAAAAAATTTTAATAAAAAAAAAAATAAAATTTTTAAAATAAAAAAAATTTTAAAAATTAAAAAAATAATAAAATTATAAAATAAATAAAAAAAAAAAAAAAAAAAAAAAAAAAAAAAAAAAAAAATATAATATAAAATATAAAATAAAAAAAAAAAA
>JASEKS010000439.1:0-54704 GCA_030770415.1 Pleoardoris graminearum | reverse complement strand
TGTTGAGGGAAGGAGGGTAGAGACGGGGAGAGCAGGTGGAAATGGGAATGGTGGGTGGTGAAGTGGAAGAGGGGGTTTGGTGAAGTGGGGGGGGGATGTCGGTGGGTGTGCTGTGGGAGTGGGGGTGGTGGTGTAGGGGGGGGGTGGGTGTGGAGGGGGGAGAAGTGCTGGGGGAGGGGGGAAATGGGGAGGGATGTGGAGGGAGAGTTGTGGTGGATAAAGGTACCGGGTGTGCTGTGCTGTGCTGTGCTGCGTGTTTTAATGCGGCGGTGTGGTCGGTCGGTGCGGTGCGGTGCTCCACTGAGTGTATCTACATCGTTGTTGTTGTTGTCGTTTATCAAGCAAGCAACGAACGTTGGTACTGGGCGAACTTGCATGCAGGCGCGGCACGCACAACGAACGCAACGCAACGCAACGCAACGCAGCGGCGAAGAACGGCATCGAGCTAGCTGCGTCGTGCGTGCGTGGGTCCAATGGACGCGCTTGGAGCGGATGCTTTGCTCTTAGGGTAATCTCACACATCTATGTAACGCGCACGTCGGCTAGTATCACACGCCCTGCGCAACGGGGGATATCATCGAGCGAACGAAAGAACGAACGACCGAAAAAAGGGGTCAGCCGCGTACTATTGAATATCTATCCTCTCCTCCCCGTCAGAAGATGCATGCAGAACGAACGAACGACGGGGATAAGAAAGCATGCATGCATGCACGCACGCACGCGCGCATCCAGCGAAATAATAGAGAGTGGGAGGTGTGTGTGTGTGACGAGTACATTGATTCTGTGGATAGGGCGCCTACCTACTTTCCCGTCTGGGTCGCTTCCATGGCTCCGCTGAGCCCTCGCAGTATTAGATCCCTCCGTCCTCCTGCTGTCCAGGCATCCCGTTTCGGAGGCCGGAGTGCGCCTTGGGGTTCCGCTGGGGGGGTGCTCCGCGTGGGGATGGGGCGTGGTGGGGACGGGAGGGATGTCGAAATGATATGTATATATAGGAAAGGGGTGGTGTGGTGTGGTGTGGTGTGGATGGGGGTTTAATAAAGAGCATATGTGGGAAAGGGATGTGCTGTGCTGTGCTGTGCTGTGCTGTGGGTGTGCAGTAAAGGAGCATACATAGGAAAGGGGTGGTGATGTGCGGTGCAGTAAAGGAGCGTGTACTTGGTGAAGGATACAAGAGTAGTGCAACAAAGGGTGTGAAAGAAAGCAGGGAAGTAGAGGTGTACGGGGGATGGCAACGTGTATTACAAGGGGGTTACAAGCAGGCTAGGAAGTGTTTGCAGGAGCGGGAGCGGAAGCAGGGGTGGGAGTGAGTGCGGCCGAGGGGGCTGAGGGCTGGGGCCCCGCGGCGTTGGCATTCGCGATTGTAAAGGGCGTGACGAGAGCGGGGGTCGCCGTTGGAGTCGCCGTGGATGTTGCCGTGGGAGTAGACGCCGGTGCAGCAGGCAGGGCGTTCTTCCTGGGCCGGCCTGGCTTTCTCTTCTCCCCGTTCGGAAGAACAACAGCGGGCTTGGGCGGGTGGATCCTCGGCCTACCGGGCTTTCGCTTCTCGCCGTTCGGAAGCGGTGGGAGGGGGTTGAGTCTGCGCTCGGCGGCCTTGCGCCGGTTGGCGATGCGCTTCGCGACGCCGTCGAGGATCCATTTGGTCTGGTGGGTGAGGAGAGATTGCCTGGCGTACTCCTTCTCGACGAGGCTGGGCGAAGGGGTGTCGACGGCGTCGGAGTGCATAGCTACGTCGGCCTCCGAGCTAGGATTGGTCGCCATGCCAGACTGAGAGCTCGGGAGAGTGTCGATCTCCGAGGATAGCGGGGGGACGTCCGCAGGGGGGCTGGAGCGGAGGTGCGCGGTCGTCGAAACGGTCGGGAGGTCGTCGGAGGGCAATGACACCTGGACCCGGGAGTCCTCGTCGCGAGCACTCGGCCCAGCGTTCGAAGCACTCGCTTCGTTGGTGAGGTCGACTTCGGAAACCGCCCGTGAAGGCGTGGGGAAATCGTCGATGCAATGGAAGTCGCTGTCGTCCACGCCGTCCTCTGCCAGCAAGCCTTCAAGCGTAGGTGCCACGCCGAGTTTCTTCGCTCTCGCACGGATCTGCTGTTTGATCCTTTCCTCGTTCTCGCGGACGATTCGGTCGATGCGCTGCTGTAGGGTTTCGGCACTGGTCTGCGATACAGCATTCGCACTCGTCGCATGACCAGCAGCGGCGCCCGTTGTTGGTGCAACATCGGTGCGCGTCTCCTGAGCGGCCGCGGCGCTCCATTGAGGGTTCTCCTCTTCTTCCACCTTGATGCGGACCTCGGCCTCGACCACCTGAAGACATTATTAGCTTTGATCGCTCGTTGGTCACATGCTGGGTACACAGACCTGCTCAATCACTTGCCGAGGGAGGATCTGACCGTCATCTTCGTCGTCGTCCATGGTGAGATCCACAGGGTTTGATTCCGTACCTGGAATTGAAGTGTCGGTGGGGATCGGGGCCGTTGACGTTGCGTGGCCGGAGTTGTAGTTGGCAGGAGCCGACTGAGGCGCGGCTGACGGGATGACGGGAGGGTTAGGGAAACCAGCAGCAGTGGTCGCGGGGGCAGCAGCAGGCACCGGGGCAGCAGCGGCCACGGGAGCAGCAGCGGTTACCGGGGTATTAGTAACAGGGACAGTAGCTACCGGAGCAGCAGCAGGCATCGGAGTAGCCGTAGCGGGCGCAGTGATCGTGATAGCTCGAGCAACGGGCTCGTCCGCAGGTGGTGGTCCATCATAATGGTTACGAAACCACGTTTCCGCTTCCTGCTCGTCATAGAAAACTCTATACCTGACATTCTCCTGGACGAGAACCCGCACTGTAAGTGTGTCCCACGACCCGTAAACGCCTGGGCTCCGGCCTTCCGTGACGACATAGAATTTGCCGTTTCCGACTTCGAGAATCCCAGCGACGTAGTCCTCCGCATCTTTACGCGTCTTAAATGAGTGGTAGAGGGGGTTCGGGTATCCCTTCGTTTGAGCTTGAACCTGTGCGTAGGTGCCATAGACTCCAGGTACGTGCCCGCGGAGGACACCGTAGTACTCATTTTGCCGCCTTTTGACGCTGTGAGAAAGTCATCAGCTCTTATCCTGATAACAACGGATACTGTGGACTCACATCTTCCGTTTAGTCATGATAAAGCGTTTGAAAGAGGGGTTCGGTATGAAAGTGGCGTCCGAGCGGTTCCTGATGGGACGATCGCCACTCCTACGGGGGGAACGGCTTCTTCCACGAGGAGCGGGACCAGTTGACCGGGCATTCGATTCCATGGTGCCTTCTTCGGTATGGCTGTTCGACTTCGCGGTTGCCGAATCTGCTGTAGCTGTCGAGGTGGGTATCTTCCTGTCAACGCCAGAGAGAGCCGTTGGCTCTGCCGTTGACTCCGCCGTTACTGGCTTGCAGTCGTTCTAGAGTTTCCTCTAGCTCTTCAAGCTTGCTCAGGCACTTGATACCTCTCAAGAGCGTAGAGTTGGTAATGGGAGAGATGAACAATCCGAAGACGATCGCGGAGGTTCACAAAGAGAATGTTAGAATCACAAGGGGTTGTAAGAGAAGATATTCTAGCAAGCTGATGCTTCTGGCCCATCTTGAGTCTGTCGTCGCTGCTTATATACCATTATCTCAGTGCCGTTGTCCTGGTGATGTGTTCAGCGTTCACGCACGCTGGGATATCGAAAGCGTGAGCGTGATAGAGAACCCCACCAAACACACGCGCAAACAAGGCTAAAGTTTTTGTTGCTAGGGATACCGGATATTGAGATGGAGTCGGTCGATCTAGCAGATGCCGACTTGCGCCATTGTTGCGAGGTTCCAGAACGCTCGTTGATAGGGTGATGCTTTCTTCCCCTGGCATTCTCGGCCCAGAATGCAGGTGAAGCGTTGTCAAAGCCATCAGGAAGCTGGACGGAGCCGGAGCTATTCCGGCGAGGGTTCGACAAATTCTCCAATCCGGTTTAGGAGTTGTACGCCAGAGATTCAGACCAGAATAGCATTCAGCCTCAATAGTTAGGGTACCAGAAACCGAGGTGCCCGAAATAACACCGTAGGGAGCCTCCAATTTTTCTTGACATGTACAAGATTTAGATCCAAGGAAAGAGTCAGTTGCTGCCCTATTCCCCTGGTCGAGCAGATTCGACATGGAGTGTCGATGTCATGCACTTTGCGATCCCTCTGGACGTATCCCGGACGCAAGGTAACGTCCCCTGCTCCGAGAAGAAAGCAAATAGCGTGACCAGGGCCACAGTACCAAATCTCTATTGGTATGGATCTAACGGTGAGTAAATTGGTCAATATACCATTCCCGATTGCGCGTTGAGGTTATCTCGCAGAAAAGCAACGGGATCTTGCAAGACTACAAGCCCGATGCAAATGACCCACAGATAACCAGCCCAAACTCATCGTGGACGAGGCGGACCTGAATGCGGTGTACTGTGAAACTAATGTGTGTCCCTGGACACGAGCCCCCAGTCGTCATCGACGTGAGAAATTCGCCGAAAGCGAAGTTATTGAGGAACGGATACCAATATCAAGTGAGCACGCACGGATGGCCGTCTAGCCAGGAATCCATGGGTGCACATTCCACTGTTTCGGCGATTGTCCTTGGTACATGAATTATCCAGGGTCAACGCCGTCCAAAAAGATCGTGCAACCTCGGTCGCAGACCGTGGCGGTGAACTTGGCACGTGTACGAAAGAGCCGAGCAGAGACTCAAAGTTTAGTTCCCCTAGGGCTACCTAGGTGCGCGTGGATCTGAAACCACCGACACACGCAAAGTTGGAGCCAGACCAAAGCGATTCTGGACGGTCTGTATCACGCATATGTGGCTTTCGACGGCGTGAGCACTCTAGGGCTCTCGAAAATCCAGCGCGGTGCGGGACAGAGGTCCGCCGAATGATCTAAAAATCGTCTAGAATGTTCAATTAGCCCAGTATATGAGTGCATTATGTCCCTACCATACACGCGAATAATGCTCCCGTATGGTTGATGTAGGTAAAGGTTCGCACGAGGTGCAATCATGTCGATCGGATAATCCCGGATCGCTAGGACTCACTAGTTAGCGGCAACGATGGGCTTGGCGTCAGCTCCGATGTGGCGTGCCGAACCGTCCCAGCATCGCAATACCGATCCTACACTGAGACACCGAACTGTCCCGAACCCATGGTTGCGCACCCAAGCGATCCACTTTTCCATACCGAGTAGTTCAAGGCGCCGCTGCGGCCCTGGACCTTGTCAGTGTTTTTACATACGCCTCGAATTACGGATCACGGTTCGATACCGCCCTGCCTCCAGGAACACTCCAGGCCGGTTCAACCAACGCGTTGAGCGTTACCGACCTCTGACTCGACTGCACCATACTGCTCGTCGCACCTGACCGCCTGGCATGATTAGTGGCGGTCAAGATGCATGACAGTCGTAATGACTTTCAAACAAGTGTCTAGCGAAAACATTCAGCGCTTCGCCATGGTATGAATCGGTCGCCGCATTGCTTCCAAGATGAATCGGTCGCCGGCACGCCGCGTCACTCATTCTGTCGTGGCTCGCCACTAGGGGCACTCTCCTAAGAATAGTGAACCCAAATCTTCTCGGCACCAAAAGAGGCGTCGACTTCTTCGCGGCCACGACTAGCAACTGGTCGAGGCGTAACGAATCAGCTCTAGTAGCGATGGCAAGCTCCACCTGAGGAGTAATGCAGAGTGTTGCTTGGGGAAGCAAGTTTCATTTCCGGTGTAAACATTCACGTTCGTGAGCAGCAGTCTGACAGTGCCCTCCTTCGCCGTCAACACAATCCCAACCCCAGGCTACAACCTCAACACGATATCTCGTTAGATTAATCAACTTCCACTGGCACAGCTGCCTCGCGCACGTATTATCACCACTAGAGAGGACGTTCGTGAGCCCCCCTTGTTGTGACAAGAGCTGCGAAACTGTCAGAAGCCATTTCGTCTCCACCAGAAACACCAACGTCCCTCTTTGGCAGCGCAGCTACTTTCTTCGGGTTTCATTCGCGCCTGCTTTCAGACGTTCCCTTGAAGGCACGTCACGTGTGTTGCGATTTGGCCCAGTACGTTCACAGGACATGGAGGAGCATATGCTGTTACTAACTTTGGATTAGAGTGCAACAGTTGTTTGCGAACCGCGAGGACTCTGCTTCGTCCTGTACTGTTCTCAACCAGCTTCGGCGCACCGCATTTCCCGTACCAGGGTACACGTCGCCTTGCCCAGTATTGAGTACAATTTGGTATGTCCGAATTCCAGGGCCGAAGATGTACGTGCCTGACTGACTGTATTATTAGGCTCAGATTGGCTTTATACCGCAGTCATGGCCCTCTTCGACGATGCTCACATAGCGCCTTCGAACGACGCTACAATGACCTCATCCGATGAGGTTCCGAAGACGGATGAGGAGAGATTCCGTGCCCTCAGCCGCCAAGAACTGGAAGATGAGATCATGCGGAGCGTGGAACAAATCAAGAACTTCTTGACTTCCGGTCACCATTACGACGCGTCGGCGATTCTCGAACTTATCATCGCCGTGAAAGGCGGGCTTACCGAGCGATTCCTAAAGCCAACTTCTTCCGAAGAGATGATGATGGAGATGCTGAAGACAATGCGAGGCTTCCATCGAGAGCTTGAGGAAGTGAAGGCGGCCGTGGCACAGGGTACATGCAGCAAGGGTGGATGCAGCCACTCTAATGCTGTCAGCGCTGTACAGCCTGTCATCCAGTACAAGGAGACCGATGCCCCACCGCCATCTGTACGCATCACGGTTGATGATAAAGATTGGCCACCACTCGGAGGCAAGTCACCCACGGCTATTGTGACCCACTTACGACGTCTGCCTCAGCCATGGAACCTCGTGGCCAAGGTCACCAAGCACCATTCGATGAAGAACAAGGTTCTTCAAATGTATGTGCGCAATGGAGAGGACCACGAAAAACTGGTGAACGGAGTGAGGAACCGTGCGGAGCTTGGAAAGGCGTTCGGCTTCAAGAAACCCGGTGAAATCCAACCAGAACACTACATTGTCCTCATCAACGAACCTGTCCCGTTCAAGACTTTCTATCCAAGCAGCGAGGAGCTGCAAAGCTATCTGGCGCAATGGTCCCGGGACAACGGAGTCAACATTGTTGACGCAAGCTATCGCAACTCAACCCTCCGAGTGCACCTGGACAACGAGGAGCAGGCCAACCAATTGGTTGACAGAGGCGTGTTCATACACAAGAAGTGGACCTACAAAGTACAGTCGTGGGAGCGTCACTTCGACCCGTTCATTTGCTACCACTGTTCCAAGCCTGATCCCGGCCACAGTGCGGCGCAGTGCAAGGAGAGGGGAACAGATCCTGCCTGCATGCATTGTGGCGCTAAACACAACGTCAAGGACTGTCCCGATAAGTCGCAAAAGACTTTGTGCTGCCCGAATTGTAAGGGCCCCCATCGCGCCGACAGCCCACTCTGTATCCACGAAGGGACCAGGAAGATGCTCGCGCGGGTCTGGGCACTTGCAAAGAAAGGCTCATGGTGGTATAGGCGGCACCGCAGTAAGCAACTTTATGGTCAACCCACTCAGTCGGATGGGTGGAGGACTCAGGGACGCAAGGATGCGGGACGTCCTGCAAACGCTTCCAAGGAAACCGACCAAGCCTCGCAGCAACCCGGAGGTCAGGCTCAAGGCAAACCCGCTCCTCGTCAGACCCCACTTCAAAAATTCGGTTTCCGCAAAGCCAAGGCCAACAGCAACCGCAACAAGTTTGGAGTCTTGGGCCAAATGCCTCCATCAATGCCTGGAGACAACGCGCAGGCTGAGATTCCCCAATTGCAACCGTCAGTGCAAACGCCAGCGCCTGGACCTGCACCGAAGCCAGCACCACCGCCAACGACTGGGCAGAAGCGACAAGGAAGCGGTACTTATGCTTCGCCCGACAAGCCTGCGAAGCGCCTTTCTCCCTCGAAGCCGAAGGTGCCGGCCACCTCTGCTATGGAATCGCCGCCGCCCGTCTTCCAGCTCCCAGACGCTCGTACAACCTCTTTACCGTCCACTGCCGTTACTGCAACTGCACCAGTACCCGCGTCCACTAGCCTGCCAGCTTCCGGTGCGCTCGCTGTGTCTACAGGTGCTAGCGCCACCCCCGCTGCTGCTCAGCTGAATGCGTCATCTATCACTTTCGCCGCTCCTGTACCTCACGCGCCTATCTCAACAGGCTCTCCTCTGAAGAAAGCTAGGAACCCGTCGAGAGCACAGCAGTCCTCTGTACCGAGTGCCGATCCTTTTAGCGACCCCCAACTGCAGCGACCTCGCAGTCGCGAGCAGGCTCCCGGGTCAGACCCGTTTGTCACTACAAACTCTACTGGGTTCTCGGGTTTGCCGCCTCCGACGCCGCAGGGAAATACTTGGCCTCAATTCGGCAGTAAAGCGGCTTCAAGGGGTCCCCCGGCTTCGCAACCTCACGATATGCTTCAGTCGCTGCAACAGATGGCACTTCCGCAACAGATGCCATCTCTACAGCGGGTGCCACCTCCGCAACAAATGCCGCCGGCGCAGCCTGTTTCCTCGATGTTAGGCAACTCGCGATTGCCAGACACGGAACCGCCAGATACACCGCCACCAGTCACTCCGCCACCACAGCGATCGCGCTCGCCGTCATTACAGGACTCCCCAGACTTGGATAACCTGTTCGCAGGCGACAATGATTGGAGGTATAGCGATGACGAAGGTGATGATCTTGTTCCGGATGATCTTGGTGGATCCCTTGACCAAGTCGACGGCGACGGCGACGGCGACGGCAACGACAACGACGCGGGCCCGAATTCCGCGCTTCAGGTTCCCACGATCGATTGTTAATGGTTGCGGTCCGAAAAGATCCGTACCTAAAGGCATGGTGCCACAATGTGCACGGTGCACAGGACGTGTACGGAAGCGCCCAATCCAGACTGTTACAACTTGCTGCCGAAGAGGACGTTGATCTCGTGGGGGTTACGGAGGCGTGTCCCCGGACTGGAGGGGGTCCGGGTAAGCCTGGTGTCGTTTCTCATGGCTATAAGCTTGCCTTTGAGTTTATGGATACGCACCGAGTCGCATTTTACGTCCGACATGACCTCGGGAGTTGGAAAGCGATAAAGGTGGACGATCACAGATGCACGATCAGACTTACGACGGAGTTTGGCGTCGTTAATTTCCACAATTTCTACCTCCCTTCGACGCTCACTCATTCTTTGAGCATCAATTACATCCTCGAGCCCCTACGAGCTGAGGGAGAGCATGTTCTGATGGGCGACTTCAATCTGCATCACAATTGGTGGGCCGGTGACGACCTACCACCCAACAAGGTCGAGCGGTTGGCAAAGGAACTCTACACTGAGATGCTCGACGCGGGATATATTCTGGCCACCAAGCGGGGATCGCGTACCTACGAGAAGGCCCGCCTTGGCGGCCTACAAGGTAGCTGTCTCGACTTGATGCTTCTTAGTCCAGGTAGGACACCTTTTCATAACTGCACTATCAGTTGTAGCCATGGACTAATACAAGTCGTAGGACTGTCCTCCCGTTGGGAATGGCGCCTCCGAGACGATCTGCCTTGGCTCAAAAGCAAGCGCTCCGATCATCACGTATGCGAGTTGCTCCTCGAAGTGGGCCCAGACCGCGAACTGTTCACACATCGCCATTGGAAAGACCTGAACAAGAAGGAGACAGAGGCGTTGCTGGTTCAACGTCTTCAAGAGCTTCCCGATGTCTCCTCCAGATCCGTCACAACCGAGGAGCTGGAAGCGTGGGGTGTGGAGTTTTTCAAGGTCGTCTATGAGGTTTTCGACACGGCGGTGCCTGCCGTGGAATCACACCAAACCCTCGTCAAAGCCACCTCGGCCAACGCTCGCGAGGCCCACCACCGCGCCCTGTTACGCAAGCGCGAGTGGGAGCGCACTCCCACACCGGAGTTGAAGAAGCGATGGGAGGAGGCCGAGCTTGCTGCCATCGAGTTGCACAAGATCGAGCGCGAGAACAATTGGCATAACTACATCTCACGAGTAGTGCGCAACACTAGTAGCTACGCTCGCCTCTATCGCCAGAGCAGAAAGAAGGAGCTAACCAAGGAGACTGCCCACATGCCACCTTTGAAGGAGAACGACAATTCGAAGCCGGTGGACGACCCGAAAGAACAATGCCACTGCTTCGCAAAGGTTTTGTTGGGGACTTCGCCCACCGCGACAAAAGAGTCCTGTCGCCTGCATCTCCCCTTCGAAGACAGCCCCATGTTCTCCGTTCCTCCGCTCGCGGAAGGTGAACTTAAGGCCAACTGGAAGAAGATGCCCACGCACCGCGCTACCGTAGATGGCGGGATACCCAACAAATTCTTGAAGATCTTCGAAGACGTCCTTCTCCCTTACGTCGAGCGATACTGTGAGTCCCAAACCTTCCGTTCCACCACCTTAATCACGTTAATGCTCGCGCTTGCCTGAAACCAGACTAACTGTCTTGCCTGATAGTTAATGCATGCCTGAGACTGTGCTATTTTCCCGACGTCTTCAAGGACTGTACTACCATCATCATACGCAAGAAGGATGGTCCTTTCTCGAATCCGAAGAACTGGAGACCGATCGCACTTCTGTCCGCCATCGCGAAGCTGCTGGAGGTAATCATGAAGGAACGTCTGGATCAGGTTGTCCGGCAATTAAAGGAGAAGTTGATGCCTCCGACACAGATGGCCTACAAGGGCAGAACTACCACTGCCGCCCTGCTTTACATCGAAACCATCATCAGGGCAGCTTGGAGCACTGGCAGGGTCGTCAGTGTATTGAGCCTGGACATGACTGGAGCCTTCAACCGCTTGGATCGTCAGAAGCTGCTCAATCTTCTCCACGAACGTGGCGTAGCCCAAGGACTCGTGAAAATGATCTGTTCCTTCCTTTCCTTCAGGCGAACTACCATCAGGATACCGCCAAACTTCGTCTCCGAAGAGATTTGGGTACCTCGAGGCGTCCCTCAGGGAAGTCCACTGTCTCCACTTCTGTTCATGCTGTACACAGCCCCACTTCTCGAGAAGCTTAGCGGACCACAAAACGACCCAATGAACCTACGCTTTGGGGTAGCGTTTGCGGATGATGTCTACAATCTACGAGTGGGGGACTCTTTTCCAGATATCGCCAAGCTCACCACAGAAGACTTCAAGGACTGTGACGCGTGGGCGGTGCCCTTCGGCATGGAGTTTGGTCGCCACAAGTTAGAGTTCATGAACTTCTCTTGCTCTAGCATAGATGACGCCTATCTCAAATGCAAGCCTGATATCCCCGGGTTCGTGAACGAGGTCAACAACCCTAAAGGCTTGAAGGCCCTCGGGATCATCTGGGATCCTAAGCTTCAATGGGTTCTTCACATCAAGAACATCAACGAGAAGAAGATCATCCCACTTATGCGAACTGGGAAGCGGATCCTCGGCCCTGAAACCGGCTTGCCACTTCGTGAGGCGCGACAATTCGTTGTCCAGGTGGTAGTGGCGGCAATTGCGTACGCATGCGCCGTGTGGTACATTCCCAAGGGTGAATGCAAGCTTCTCGAGAAAACTTTGCACTTTCTGCACAAGATGCAGAACCCCTTTCTTCGGCTCATCGAAGGGGCATACCAAGGAACGAAGGTCGCGGAAATGCAGCGCGAGGCGTGCATATATTCCTTGGACACTGAGCTTTGGAGACGCTCTTCTTCGGAGTTGGCAAAGTTGCAGACGCGCGAGGCCTGGAGCACGATTGCCAAGGCGAGAGAAGTCATCAAGCGCCTGCCGCGATGTTATCGGCGTACTCCACAACCAGAGACCTTTCCGCAACGCGAAGCCGACGCCCGACATATACACAAGCAGGCTGAGACCATCTTCGAGATGATTTGGCCGAGTAAGCTAGCTACGCTAACCCCGAAGGACTCTGTCGAAGAAGCGAGAGAGAAGATGCGCTTGAGGGCAATCGGCCGCCAAGTGAACGACATGGCCCTCCAGACGATGATTGAAGCTTGGGATCTCGAGCGTCAGGACGCTTTGAACCGCCGACACGTCCCCGTATCCGCGATTGGCGATTGGGATCCGTCCCTCATCCACATGCACAACGGACTCACCCGACTTGAGAGCATCGCACTCATCCGCTTGCGAACCGAAGTCGTGCGTTTCGGCGCCTACCTTTACAAGATCGGCGTTCTCCCTCACGCTTACTGTGTCTGCGATCCCCCGAAAAGGCAGACTGTCTACCACGTCATCCTCGAATGTCCGGTGCTAGCGACCGCTCGCATACCTCTTCTTCAGCGGATCGGTCGCAACTTCGAGGACTGGCTCGGCAAGCAGCATGGCCCGACGGTGGCCAAGTGGGCTGTCAAGAACCTTTGCCTTTTGAACCCTGACTGGATGCTGCGAACGTTGACCGGGCTCGACCGTGACGGGTCGGGTCCGATAGGTCACAACAGCACTTGTTGATAGGTTTACGAGTACGCGCTTGCGCTGACCGTGATGTTTCGTGTTGCTAACGTGCTCGCGTAGTGAGCAGAGACTTTTTTATTCCTTTTTAACACAGACTACACATTTCCTTTGTACCTGCACCTTTTGTATTATCGTGAGTTGCTCGGTGAGCGGCTTGCGGTGTATTACTGATGCGTCGCAGCTGCCTGCATTTTTGGGCATTTTGTAAAGCTCCCCTCGTATGTGAGTGGCTGAGTGCAGTCGTCTTCTCTGGTGCTCGTGTTCGTTGACTAATGTGACCTGCAGCCTCCTCTTCCTGTACCTGTATTGTCCCATCATGTATTGGTTGGTATGTGCGCAATGCGTGTCTCTTCCCCGTTGCTGATTCTTTCTCGCTAACATGTTATGTAGCGTCCATCTTGTCTGTGAGGCCACCATGTGAGGCATTCCTGGACACTTTTCGCAATGAATCCCTACTAACGGATGTGCAGCTCCTACAGCTGCCCCAGCAAGGTCACCGCGCGCTGCAGCCACGGTGGCTGCGCTGCCTCGTAAGAACTGCGTATTGTTTTCGTAGACTCGCGATGCTGATTCAGACCTAGACACTCCAGCACCTCCCTCACATCCTCCTGCCGATCCGGATTCCCCCAATCGCCCAGTAGCTCTTGAAACCTGGCTTTTTGCTCACCCACGCGCACCGGGTTCTTGCCCATGTTCCATGGCGCCGAGCCTGCGCTGTAAGTACATCCATACCTTTACGCTACTGTCAATGATCGCTCATCATCTACAGGTCAGTGACGCCGCGACGTACGCCGCGACGTGTGCCGCCGGTAAGAGGGCCACTTACGGACGACGCACAAGTAGTCGCATTCCCAGATCATGACGCGTCAGTGTTTCGAGCTAAGCATTGATCGGACCTTGTGTTGACTTCTTTTCTAGTCAGAGCGTGTTGGCCGGTGACGAAGGTGGTTTGGCCTGTGAGGAGTCCGAGGTCGCGGGCGGTGCGCCTCAGCTCCGCGCGGGTGTTGCTGTCGAGCTGATCAAGGACGTCCGGTGCTTTTGTGGTATGTGCGCTTCAGCTCTTGAAGAACTAAGCTTACCTCTATCACAGGTGGTGTGGTATGCGGGGATGTACGGCCCGCCGGCCTGGGGTCGCTCCATGTTTGCCATGTTTGCTGTATGTGCTGTATGTGCTGTATGTGCTGTATGTGCTGTGCGTCCTGTTGTTGTAGGTAAGAATGCGTTTAGAATTGCCTACGTTGAAGGTCTTGCTTACATACAAAAGGGTGTCACGAGGAGCTGCAGCCTCGCAGGCAGCCCATCTTCTTGTATTTCCGTAGGTTTGTCGAGTTCTCCGGTTGATGCATTGCGCTAAGACTTCTCAAGTTGCATTGTTGCTGTAGCTGGTTGGGACGCCGGCGTGTATTGATGGTGAGTCACTCCACCTTTCGCTCGATGCCCGGCTAACATCTTTTCCAGCCCCATGGTGTACCGGCGATGGTGAATATTGTCCCTGTCGCGCAATGCGGGCGACTCTAACTCTCAGCAGGCGCGAGCCATCACGGTTGTGTTTCTTTCCTTTGCAAATGGTAGGAAACTCTTGGCCGCTCCAATTGACCTTGCTGACAATGTTCATAGGACGCTCCGTACTGGGTGGGGACGCGGGCGCTCTGGGTCATTGCGGCTATTGCCGCATATGTCAGGCGCGAGTACGTCACAGCCTGTTCCGTCGGACCCTACCTTTCGCTAACATGCATAGCGCGTCGACCCGTACACGTCCTCAGCGTGCGCGTCATGTGACCGTAGGTCTCCTGTCGCCTTCTTTATCCGGCCCGTGCTAATTTGATACAGGCGCGCTGCGTCTCCTATCATCGTGCCAAGGATGCCACAGAGCTGTTTTACAGGAACCCCTATAGTAGCTAGCAGTTATTTCTTTTAAAATATAGGTACTACGCTAAAAGCGTAGATTTATTCAAATGTTGGCTTCTGATGCATGGCTGTGATGATGTGATGTCTCTACGCGGAACCGCACAGGCGGCTACCCCACGAGTCCTTCTCTGGGCGGAGATAACACGCGTGCGAGGCAACCGTCTTCCTCTAGGTTTCTAGGCGCGAGCGCGCTCTTCTCTAGTCTTCAATACACGCGTGCAAGGCGGCAACTTTGTGGAGTTGATCTTCTTTGGTGAAGTTGGCGTTGAGGCTGTCGACTCGGCTGCCTCGGGGACGAACCATGGTACGCGCAGGAGATGGTCTCCTCTAGGCTTTGATATACGTGCGCAAGGCAGCAGCGTCGCGGAGAGGATCTGATTCGATGAATTGGTGTTGAGGCTGTCGCCTTGGCTGTCTTGGGGACGAACCATGGTGCGCACGGGAGAAGACGCATAAAGGCACGTCATTTTCCGGTCGCCATGGCTCTGAGGGAGCAAAGCGGTGGAGATCGCGTCAAGCATGTGGAAGACGGATTGCCATTGAGGACGGAGCGGCGCGATCGCGAGCGGGAAGATTTTTGCAAGGTGTAGGGTCGATGGATGTGGGCGCGGCGAAAATCTGGCCTTTGCGCTATTCTTCGCGCGCGTGTACTATGGTTCCTGCTTAAGGCGATAGCTTTAACACCGTAATCAAATTAATTATCGCTATGACGACCGCCTCGCGCACGTGTATTGAGCCTAGAGTAGTGGAGGAGTGGAAGATGGAGAGTCGATGGGTGGTGCGAGGCAGGCCGTACCTTCTCTAGGCGGGGATAACACGTGCGCGCGGCAACTCGCCGGGGCCGTGTCAGTGGAAGTTGATTTCACGAGTCCTTGGAATCGCATCGGGTGGTATCTCGGCTATTTTGTCATCGCGCGCTTGTCGAACGCACGGGATAACTTGGTACAAAACCGCGTTAAGACGTTGGTACCAGGTGGTTTCTCTTGAACGTTGCAGGGACGGTTCGGTGGGGAAACCTCGGCGTTAGCGCGCACGTGCCAAGGTTCTCATCGATAGAGCAGCAGGCGTTCGCCATCTCCCTGTAGGCTTCAATACGCGCGCCCAAGGTAGCCTCGTGGAGGCACAAGGTGGTAGCGTCGTGGAGTCGATGTGATTTGACGAAGTTAGTGTTGGGGCGGCGCCTTGGAGGAACTATGGTACGCGCGGGAGATGGTGCATAAAAGCAGGCAATTTTTCGCCGCCCGACACACCTGTTCTCCAACTCTCCTTTGCTTCCCTCGACGTAAAAAAATGTCGCAACTCAACCCTCCACTTCTACGTTTGCCTCGGGAATTGCGAGATAAGATCTACTATTATGCAGTACTGGAACCCGGCGGCTATGTGTACGATGCTACCTCCCAACGACTGCGCACCTCTGGACACGCATCAGTCAGCCTCTCCTTGAGCTATACATGCAAACAAATACATTCTGAAATGCATGGATTGGCACTAAGGACGAACCGTATTACCTTTACGACACATCGGGATACGTCCTCTGCGGAGCAAGACTCAAGGATCTCGGAGCGATTCAACAATCTCCGAGAACGGTACTACTTCGCACTCACTGCTATGGTATCTTGGCTATCTGAGCACATTACACTCGAACATTTGGCCACTTTATCCTCCATGTATCCGTACAACAACAACCTCCGCTTTCTCCAGAGCCTAGATGACGATCGCAGACTGCGTCAACTGAGAAATTATGGCTTGGCAACTGGATCAGGAAGCGACGCGAGCATCGGTAATCTCTATGCGCTAAGGGATTTGGTGCAGCTTCTCTCTACTCATGATAGGTTTTATGAGTTGACGGCTAAAGAGTATGACTGTGATTTGAGAAACGGCCAGATACCACCGTACAAAATCGATCATCACACCAGCGGTTGGGATCTATACGATGATCGGAAGCACGTTCCGAGATATGCGCCGGATTCGCAAATGCG
Source organism: Pleoardoris graminearum (assembly GCA_030770415.1). Lineage (NCBI taxonomy): Eukaryota > Fungi > Ascomycota > Dothideomycetes > Pleosporales > Didymosphaeriaceae > Pleoardoris > Pleoardoris graminearum. The sequence continues at coordinate 38,364 of JASEKS010000439.1, read as the reverse complement.
GCTTCTTGAACGAGTTGTGGAGCCTTGGTGGATCTTGGACGAGCACCAACTTGACGAGTTCGAAAAACTGTTCGCCTTTAACGATCCAGATTCGGCTCCCGATGCAGTCTCCGTCAACGATTTTCCCTTATCGCCTGTACGGAAGTCATACTTCTCTGCTACAGCCTGTGCGGTTCGGTTCCTTGCGCTGCTGCCCCTGGACACGCGCAAATGTCTTCGACGTATTTCAATCATCGAGGATCATCGGTGCAACCGGTTCATGGGCCTATGGCAGCCCACTCATGTTCATGGTATCATACCATTCTGCATCGAAAATCCCCGCCTTCAGGTGGACTGCCGAATCGACGTCTGGAATGTCCTCTTCTGGCACGCTTGGATTGAAAGTATGCGAAAGATCTACACTGATTACTTTCTCAAGATTACGGCAGCTTACCTGCGGGAAGTCCTACTTCTGCCCACCATGGGTATGCCAGAGGGACAATATACATTTCGCATCCACGGCACAACGCCAGCGATGACGCAGCATTTGTGGCACGGCATCAAAAGGGTAGCCGAAGTGCAAGAGGCCGCTGAGCAACTGCACCGGGTACGTCCAGAGCAGAAGAAACACCCATTGCTCGAATCGCATGTGTCGGACGATTTCCCTAGGCTCGTCAAACGGGCTTTGGCCGGAGTTACACCGGTGCAGACAGATGGTTGCGTGGAGGGGCTGTGGGATTCGGAGCAGGCCATGTTTGATTTGGAACACTCATTACCTCACAGCAACGATTGGCGCAACGTGATTGATCTTTCGGAGTATGAGCAGCAGACTGAGAAATGGGCGGCCATTCGAAAGGATTACTATGTCACTACCGATTGAACAAACGAGCGACGTGGGAATGCGGCTTCACCCGCGCGCTTTTTCGTTACTTTCTGCGGCCTCGATAGGTTTGACAGGACAGCTTCGGAGAAGTCATGGTCGGCGGAGGGTCAATGGACGTAGCCGGGCGGCGAAAATTTGCAACTTTCAAATCAGATCAACTCCACGACGCTACTGCCTTGCACACGCGTATTGAAGCCTCGAGGGTGATGACAGGACAGCGCTTCGACATAGACAGCATCCAACTTCGGTGAGATTCTGCGAGACGAATGCGGGTAATGGGGATCGGTTGTTCATGGTCGGTTACTTACGCACGCAGCTTCCACTGGACTGCTCCTGGCAAGGACGGGTTCCGTCCCGGTGATGCCTACGCTGGTAAATTTAACTAGGGTTAGGGTTAGGTCGCATTGGCCACTTAGGATTGTACGTAAGCAGGAACATTAAAATTTTAATAAAATCTTAATAAAACTAGCTATAACTTTATAACTATAATAGATTAATTAATAAAAATTTAATATAATATAGATGTATATATATACTAAAAGTCTAGAATTTAAAAAATAATATTATAGTTATATTTATTTTTAAAAGACTAGACTTTTAGTATATATATAGATCTATATTATATTAAATTTTTATTAATTAATCTATTATAGTTATAAAGTTACAGTTAGTTTTATTAAAATTTTATAAAAATTTTAATATTTCTACTTACGTATAATTTGAAGTAGTTAATATAATTTAATTTTAATTTTGATTAAATTTACTAGCGTAGTAATACTTTTATATTTAGCTTTTACTTTTTAATACTCTAATAATAATTATTAACTACAGCGCTTTTTTATACGTATTTACTTTATATAGTATACGCTGGCGAATAGGTTAGAGTTATATAAACTACTTAGGGTCGTATATAAGTAAGAATAAGCGAGGAATATTAAAGTATTTTTAAAAAAGTTAGTAAATACTTTTTTAAAAATATTTTAATATTCTTATAAAATGTGGCCCTAGCTTTGTAACCCCGACCTAAACCTAACCCGACCCAATTTACCAGCGTAGTATAGTAAACGTAGAGTTTTTTAAAAGTATAGAGTACTACTAAAAAATTAATATAAAACTATAAAAAGCTAAAATTTCTATATAAAATACGTTATATCTAAAAGTATTTTAGACTAATATTATTTAAAGTTAGACGAGATAAAAATCTATCCCTAAATAGACTTAGCGTAGTAAACTAGACCTAATTAGATTTATAATAAACTAGTAATTTAATATAACTTTATATAATATTAGTTTAAAAATAGAAGAAATATAGACTATTAAAAAGAAAAACATTTATAAAGACTTTTAAAAAAAGTATATAGTTATTTCCTAATTAGATAGATATACTAAATATTAGCGTCTATTTTTTTTTTAAAAAAAAAGTTATTAACTACGTAATAAGTTATTATTTATTTATCTTTAATATTTAGTACTAAGAAAATTTAATTAATATAATAATTTTTTTTTAGTTAAGAGTTGTAACGTATTTTAAAAGTAAGTTATTTATATATATAAACTACTTACTCTGCTAAAACCCTACTAAAATATACTATTATCTATAGTATAATATAATATTTTAATTACTTTACTAGCTACTATAGTTAAAAGAGGCTAAAATATAACTTACGCTTTAGGCTCTTTAATAAAATATAATACTAAGCTAGTAATATACTATAACTATTTATTATATCTCTTAAAAAAATAATAAGTAATTAATATACTAAAATTACCTCTTAATATAACTATATTTTTAACTTATTAAATCTCTTTCTAATAGAGTAGTAAATACTTATATAAAACCTACTTAATTTAAATATATAAGAATTTTTAGCCTAGTTTACTATAATAAAAAATAAGACTAACTTTCTATAGGCTAAGCGTAGCTAAAAACTAATTAGTAAAAACTAAACTATAAACTTTATAAAGGCCTAGCTAAAGCTTATAATAAAGTTTAATTAAAATATAACTATAAGTAAGCCTTTTATAAGAATTTAGTAGTTATCTAAAACTAGTTTTAGCTTATAGAGAATATAAAAGCTAAGTATAGTATTTAGAATAAAAAAACTTTTAATTTTAGTAAGTCTAGTTTTATAATAGATATAATATTAATTAAAGTAGTAGTTATAGACTTTAAATATTAAAAATAGCTAAAAAGTATTTAGTAAAGTAATAGGGAGTAAATAATAATTATTTAAAATATTAATATAATAGGCTAGATAATTCTACTTTTTATTATTTTTACTAGTAAATAGTACTTCCCTATTTAGTATAATAAAAATAATTTATTTTATAACTAGATTATCGCAGTCTCTAAAAATAGTTAAATAATAAATAAATTTAGTCTATAGTAGCTAAAGCACTTTAATAAGTATATAAAAGAGTGTATTATTAGTATAGTATATTTACTTATTATTAATAATTATAAGAACTATAACTTATTTAAATTCTAGTAGTATTATAAAAATAATAAAATTATTATTTTATATATATTTTTATATTCGTCGCACCTCCTATAGTTACTTAATATAAAATATTTTATACTATTAAAAAAGATATATAGACGCTAAGCTAAAAATCTAATATATAATTATATTACGTATATTACTAAAACTAAATTTTATTTTATTTTATTACTGCTTTTAAGGCTATAATAACTAAAAAAAAAATCTAAGAAGGCTTTTAAGGCGCTAGCTTAATACCTTTTAATTTAGACGGAGTAATATTAAAGTTAAATATTTAACTATATATACTATTACCTCGTACTATCTTAAATAGTATATAGTACTTATAAATACTAAATAATATTTTAATACTAGAGTCGTAATTAATATTTATAAAATAAAAAATTTAAATATATATAAATAATTTTTTAATTTTAATAGTTAAGATTTTTAAAAAAAAAAAGTAAAAGGCGTAGTTATAATTATATATAAACTAGTATTAGTATAAAAGAAAAATACTAAGTTTTAAATAACTAATAGAATCGCTACGTAATATAAATTATAAAAAAAAAAGCGTATATAGTATAAAAAAGTACTTATAGTAAAAAAAAGTTAGTAACTAGCTATTTTATAAAAATATAGGGTATACAGTAATAGTAAAAAAGAAAAAAAAAGTATACGTTAATAAAAATAAGTTTACTTAAAAGTGTTATAGGCGCTATAGTAAAACTAAATATAATTTATATACTTATTAAAAAAAAGTAGTAGTAGAATCTAAATAGATAAGTCTATTATAATTTTTAATAATAATTTATAATTATTCTATACTATTGTAAATAATATAGATTTTAGTAAAATTTAAGTAGAGTAAGTAGTTTATATATATAAGCAGCTTACTAATAGAGTACGTTATATTTTTTTTTATTTTAATAATATATAATTTAAAGTAAATAGTACTAAATATAGCTTTAGCTAATACTAATTTATATAATAAATTTTACTATAGCTTTTAGTTCTTTATTTAAAAATAAATATTTTATTTTTAAATATATAAAGTTTTATATATAGTAATAAGTTTAAATTACTATTTATAAAACTAATTACTAATAAATAAAAAAGGAATTAAATAAAAAAATTATTAAAAATAATAAGTACTTAGTAGTACTATTTAGTAAAATACTAATAATAAACCTTTTATATTTTAGTATATAGATTAACTATATATATATAGTACTAATAGTAATAGTATTATTACTTAATTTAAAATACTTTAATAAAAAGTTACGTAAGATAAAGGAGCTTAAAAATTTTTTTAAAAATAATATAAAAAATAAGATAATATTTATAATATAGTACTGACTAATAAATATTAGTAAATAGTATTTTAAATTAGATTATTATATATATAAGTAAGAAGAGCTATATATTAATACTGTATATAGAATAGTTAACTTAAATAGATTTACTAGTAATACGGAGCGTACAGATTATATAGCTATAATTATATAATTATATAATCTGCACTAGCGAGCAGAATCTTTATTTAGCTATTATATAAATAGTAAAGAGGAAATATTATTAATATTAAAATATAATTATTGTTATCTTTAAAGTTAGCTCTTACTAGAAGTCAGCTTTTGATCATTGCGTACACGGTTTAGCACCTAACAGAGTTCCCTCACTGCGTTTGTACCCCTGGATCGAGGTCTAGGCGTACTTTTACTTTTTGATAATTATCGTTATTTATTATTTTATACTATTTTCTACTTACTATAATATTATAGATAACTATTACTTTATATAAGTAGAGTATAGTTATTCTAATACTAATTAGTAGTTAGTTAATTAAATTATTTAACTACTTTATTACTAATAGTTAATTAGATTTTTTTATTTACTGTAAATTAGTAAGGGCATATAAAAAAGTTAAGTTATTATTAAACCTATACTATATAAAAATAATTTTATATATTATATAACTCTTCCCTATATTTATAGATAAAGGGGAGTATATTAAATTATATATCTTATTAAAATCTTATCTATATAAAAGATAAAAATAATTTTTTTAAAACTAAACTACTCCGTATAAATCTACTAGTATAGTAAGCTAAAACTATACAATTAATTATATAAACTAGATAATATAATAATACTAAAAAAAGCTTCCTCTATTAAGAAAGGTAAGAAGCGTATAATAAAGATAGATTTAGATTTATTATAGAAGGAATATACTTAAGAATATAATATTTTTACATAAGTACTTAAAGACTAAACTAAGTTATAATACTAAATAGAGAATTTAAATATTTAAGATAACCTATTTACTAAATAACTTAATACGTATATTAGCTGCGTTATTATAAAACTTTATATAAAGTAAAGGGATAACTAAAGCCTAATTATTTTATAATATAATTTATTTACTAGATAGAACTAGTCTTATTTTATATTACTAAAATAAGTATTTTAAAGAGAACTGCTAGAAATTTTATAAGATAAAAGTATATAACCTTTAGTAGATAAATAAGAAAGAATATTAATAAGTTTTGTACAAACTCTCTTTTAGATTATAAAAGGATATTAAAAAGTTAAAAACTTTTAAATAAGATTAAAAAGTTTAATAAAAAGCCTAATTATTATTATAAAATAATCTATATAGAAGCTATTAAGTTTAAACCTCTAAATTTTTAGTTATTAGTTAAATATTTTATATACTTTAACTATACCTTTTATATAGTAAAAAAGTTAACTATTATAATATATATTATATAAGTAATTAATTTTACTATACTAGTATTACTTAAAGAATTTTAGACCTATATTATATAAGTATAGATATAGATTATATAAACCTAAATAATATTAGATTTTATATAGTTTATATATCCTAGTACTGCCTCTAGGTATATATAATAGTAAATTATAACACTTAATATATTTATTATTATATAATTCTAAAATATTACTATTTCCCCTAAAAACTAGTTATAAAATATTAATAATTAGTTATTTACTAATCTTTTAATTTTTATACCCTACTTACTAAAATCTAATATTTTAACTTTTACTTATATAGAATGTACCGCTAGAGAAACTTAATTTATAAAAAATAATTATATTTTAAAAAATATAAAAAAAGGTAAATAACTATACTAGCCGCCTATATAATATTTTAACTAATAAGGCTTATATTTTTATTAAGCTTTACTAAAGAATTAATATTTAAAAGTTATAATACGCTATTATTTTTTTTAAATATTTTAAACGATTACGTAGACTAGTTTTACCTATATAATATTAGTCTAGGATACTTATAGAAATAGTTATATAATAAATTAAATTACTACTTTAATACGTATATTAATTATAACTAGTATTAGACTAACTAAACTACTATTATTTTTATATAATTTAAATAAGAAAACTTTAATAAGACTCCGTATAAAGCCTTAAAGGTAATAATTAATAAGTTAACTCTAGTATAGAGAGTTTTAGGCTTTTAATTTAAAAAAAAAGTACTACTTTATACGGTAATTATATAAGTATATAAAAGTTAACTAAAGCTTAAATAGGCTATATTTTTAATAAAGCCTATATATAAAGAACTATTAAGTAATTAAAGATCTGTACTATAGATTAATATAAATTATTAATATATATACTATATTTAGTTATAACTATTATATAAGACCTTTTATATAGACTAAAAGTATATTAATAATAAAAATAGACCCTCTTAGTATTAATAATTTTATTTTTATATATAATAACCTTTTTAGAAATTTAAAAGTATAACTCTAGTAGTAAGAAAAAAGAAGTACTTTATCTACTATTAAAAAAAATACTAGTTATCAAACTATTTTATATAAGTTAAGGCCTAAGTATAGAACTAGTATATTATAATATATAAAAATTTTTATAAGAAAATACCTTTTTAAAATAATATTACTATTTATATTTAAGACTTTAAAGGATTTTTATATAATAATATAATAAAATTAAAAAATAAAACTATATTTAACCTTAGTCTTTAAGAAGGAGAAAAAGTAGTTTAATACTTTACTATTACTTTATTTCTTTATTATATAATAGTAGAAGATATATTTTCTATAAATAAAAAAGAGATAGCTAAGTAATTTACTCTTAAAGAAAGATACTATATATAGTACTAAGATAAACTTTAGAATATAAATATAACTAAATTTTTAATAGTTAGTAAAAACTAGCTTAAAGCGTACGTTTATAAAAACCTTAGTATAAAAATTAGTTAAACTCTAAAAGAAACTACTATTAGCTTTAGAGGTAATATACTAATATATATTTTTAGTACTATATAGATTAAAAACCTAATTAGTATAGTAACTTACTATATTTTTAATACTTTAATACCCTTTTTACTATTTTTAGTAAATACTAACTATATAAAAGTATACTTTAATAATATATTAGACGTATTATACGTAAAAATAGTATAATAGTTTTAGTTATATATAAGTAGAGATATTTATTTTTTAATATAAGCTATACGGAAGCTATTTTATTCTTTATTAAAAGAGAACTCTATAAACTTTATAGATACTTTAAATACTTTTATATAAAATAACTTTATAAGCTACTTTATAATATAGACTATAAGATTAATTTTACTATATTAGAGTAGATTTAGAAGCTATATTACTACTACTAAATATATAAAGTAGTTTTATACAAATTTAAGTTTTCTATTAAAAATAATATCTATTTTAACTATAAGATTATTATTAATATTATACGAATTAGTAACCGCGATATCCTTTATATTATTAACTTAAAAATATTATTTTAAATTACTACTTTTCTTAATTTAATATGTATATAAAAGGTATAGATAGCTTTTATATAATACTAAATTAATACCTACTAAAATCCTCTAGATTTTATTATATATAATCTAAGCACTAATTTTATTTTAACAGAGTTTAAGAATAGCGTATAAATTATAAAAGTAAAGTATTACTAAATACTAGTAAAGGCCTACTAAATAATTAGTAAAATTAAAAGAGCGTACAGCCTATTATAGTAAGTTTTTAATATTTTAAAAAATAAAATTAGATATTATATAAGTAATAAAGATATTCTTTAGATAGCTATAAAAGTACTAAATAATACTATAGGCCTAAATAGCCTTATACTAATACTTTATATTTTTAGCGCCTATTTAAAAATTAGTATAATATTTTTACAATTACTAGATATTATTATATAGGCTAATACTATCTATAAAGCTTTAAAAGCTCTATAGGCTAATTATATAAAGCTAGCACTAAGTTATATAATTAATATATATAATAGGCTAGATCTGTAAAAGACTTTATCCTTTTTTATTAAATTAGAGGTTTTAATTTAGAGAAAAATAAATAAATAGGTTTTTAGGTACTATAGTTAATTAACGGACTAGATATTATTATAAACTTAAAAAATAGCTTACTAACTATAAAATAGATATATATAAAATTATACTACTATAAATCTCTTTTATATAATAACCCCCTAGCTATAAAAGAGGAAGATATAATTATATAACCTAAACCTAAGAAGCTAAAAAAGTAAAATTACTTAAGAAAGAACTATATAGTAGAAGTCTTTATAATTTAAAAAAAAAACTTAATTTTATACTAGTAATAAAGCTATACTAGAATAATATTATTATAATATTTAGAGCCCTATTTAAGAAATTTAATTATATAAAAATTAATTCTTTTATTATAAGTAATATTGTTAAATCTATTATATACAATTCTGCTATTTATATAGGCCGTATATTTAATTTTAAAATAGTATAAGAGGTTAAAAATAAAAATATAATTTTATATAAAAAATTCTCCTATATACTTACTAGCTACTCTAATAATAATAAATAGTTTATTCTTATATAGTTACTAACTATTTAGAAAATAAACTAAAGACTTATTTTAGTTTTAGGCGTAATACTCTTTAAATTATATAATATAAAGTGCAAATTACGCGATATTATTTAGGCCTATATATAATTTAAAAATCTACTATTTTATACGCTATATATAAAATCTCTAAAAAAGATAGTCTATTTTTTTTTTAGTATAATCTTTTAAGTTGTATACCCCCTATATAGTATAGCTAAATTAAATTTATACTAGTTTAAAATATACTATAACTACTATACTAAAAAATTAAAGATATTCCCCTTTATATATAATCTATACTTACTTATAATAAACAAAGGAGTAGAGATTTTTAGTTTAATAAGTATATAGATAGATAATACTTTAAGTATTACTTTACCTATTTTTTCTAATAAAAAAAAAGATAAACTGTAAGCTATAAAGTTTTATATAAAAAAGAAGTTATTTCTTTTTATATATAAATCTCTAAAGTTTAATAAAATAAAAATTACTTTAAAAAGAAATAGAATAATTACTATAACTTAAAAAGAATAGAGTAAAAGCCTTTATATAATAAATTTAACTAATCTAGAAGTTTAATAGCGGTATATTAAATAGTATATAAAAAGTATATATATTATTTTTATCTATTAACTAGAAACTATATTTAACTTTTTTATAGCTATATAAATAAGAGAGCCTACTATATTAAAAGTAAAAGCACTAAATAAAAGGATTAAGTAGTAGATTAAGAATATAAAAAAAAAAGTTTTATATATTTTACTAGACTTTTAACGTGTAAAACTCTGTATTTTTATAAATAAATTTTTTATAAATAACTAAGATTTTAGCTTATAACTTAGATATTTTATTATTTTTAAAGTTAAAGATTATATAGATACTAAGTTTACCGTATATAGTAATATTATTTATTAAAGCTTAACTAAATATAAATAAGTTATATAAAGTATTTTTACTAGTAAATTATATAAAATAGTTATAGGCTTTAATATAGCTATTACTTTTAGTACTACTATTAATAAGATCTTTTATATAATTAATCTTTTACTAGCCCTTATAATAGTTTATATAGATTTAAAATTTTTATATAATTATTTTATTAAGCTTAGTATAATAAATAAGAAGAGACTTATAATAAATATTATATCTTTTTACTAATTATATAAGAACTGTAAGATCTCTAAAGTATAATAAATAGTAAAAAAAAATAATTCTATAAATACTTTTATAAAGAGTAAACTAAATACTTCTCTTATATAATTAGTATTTTTTAATACTTTTTTTTATAGTATTAAAGCTTTAGTTAATAGGCTAGAGGCTATATAAAAGGCCTAATAAGGTATTTTATATCGAAAAGTAATAAGTACGCCTAGACGACGATCCAGGGGTACGAACGCAGTGAGGGAACTCTGTTGGGTGCTAAACCGTGTACGCAAGGTATTTTATATATTTTATATATTTTAAATTAGATATTCCCTATTATATAATTTACTTTTTAGTATATTTTTTTTTATATATTATATTCTTTTACTTTATCGTATAAAAGTTAAAATAAGAATTTTTAAAGTATTATACTTAAAGAGAATAAAGAAAAAAAAATTTTTTTTTTTATTTTTTTTATATATTCCTAATCCTCCTCTATATTAATAAAGGAAAAATAAAGGAAAAAAAAATAAAAAAAAAACTTATATACTTTAGATATAATATTTATACTAAGCCCTATATAATTACTCTATATAAAAATTATATATATTATTTTAAAATACTATTAGAGTATAATACTCTATAAAGGGTAAAAACCTAGTATTACTACTATATTTTTATATATATAGTTATAGTTTTAGGACTCTACGTAATTATACTAAAAATATATAAAAATAGTTTTTATAGTAAATAATCTTTATAATAAAGAAAGTTAAGTTAGTGTTATTAAATAAAATAATATTTATATTATATAAGGATAACTAGTATATTATATACTTATTATTTTATAAGATATTACTGTACGGAAAGAATTATATAGAGAGATATATATATATTAATATAAAAAGCTAATAAGAATACTCTATTAATAGCTATTTTAGTAGAAATAGTAATCTAAATTTAATTACTAAGTATAAGAGTCTATATAAGAGTAAAACTAAATATAACTATAACTTACTATAGTTACTATTACTACTATCTATATAGAATAAAAGCTATTTTAGAAGTTCTATTAGAGGTTAACTCTATATAAAAAAAGATAGCTAGAAAAAAAAATAATAGTATCTAAAACTACGTATAAAAATAATAATAGATAAAAACTAAAAAAAAAGATATTATAAAAAAAAAAGCTTTTTTTATATACTATTATCCCGTATAGCTTTAGACCGACCCTTTTTAATAATTATATAATAACTTCTTACTTTTATTTACTATAATTTTATTTTTTACTTTTGCGTAATATATAAAGTTATTAATTTTTTATTTTAGTTTACTATAATTTTAATTAATAAGTAGTAGTATACTATACTATTTTACTTTTTATTATTATATAACGCGCGAATAACAGACTATAATTTAGTTATATAAAAATATATTAAGATAAAGGGATACTTATATAGAAAGTAAAAAAAAATATAAAAAAATAAAGTATTTATATAATATTACTGTAAAAAAGAAAGTTACTAGTATATATAAAATAATTAACATAAATAGATTTGCTAGTAATATAGAGTATATAAATTATATAACTATAGTTATATAATTATATAATTTATACTAGTAAGTAGAATCTTTATTTAGCTATTGTACAGATAGTAGAGAAGAGATATTATTAATATTAAAATATAACTATTATTATTTATTATTTCGTACTATTTTCTAATTACTATAATATTATAGACGACTATTACTCCGTATAAGTAAAGTATAGTTATCCTAATAAATACGTTTATAGATTAAGTAGTACTATATAATATAATATATCTAGTATTTTACTCGTAATTTAAGATAGAGTTTTTATTATTAAGTATATAATAATCTATAGTTTCTATAGTTTTTATAGTTTATATTTTTTTTCTACTACTATTATTATTAAAGTGTAGTAATAAGTTATATACTAGCTATTTATATAATTTATAAAATAGACTTTATAACTTTTTTTGCTTATTAAACTATTTTCTACTATAAATATAAATCTCTTTACTAATAATATTTCTATAAATATACTATATACTCTTTTTTTTTATATAGTAAATATAAAGGTATATATTTACTCTTTATTTTTTAAAATATCTTTTAGTTGCCTCTACAGCTACTATAGTTATATCTTTTACTTAATTTTTATATAAATATATACTATATACTCTAAAAAAGATATATATAAAGAATATAATACTATATAAAATATAAAATAAGTAGTAAAATTATAGTTATAGCTAGTACTAATATATTATAGTTTAAGAGTCTTATACTTTAATTATAACTTAGATAAATAGTATTTAAAAGATTAACTATTTTAAATACGTATCTACGTAACTATAATAATATTAATTATAAAATTAATATATATAGTAAGCTTAAGGAGTTGAAAAATAATTTTAATAAATATATTTATAACTTAGTTTTAGTACGTATTAATAAGTATATTAACTATAAGTTAATATAATATAAAGTTTAGCTCTTTAATATAATTACCTACTATATTATTATTTACTTTAGGAAAAATATATTTTCTAATACTATTTAAAAATAGTATTAATACTATATAGTAAAATATCTTTTATAGGACTACTAAAAGTAGAAAATAAACGCTATAAAAGTAGAGTAGTTAAATAGATTAGGGTTAGATTAGGGTTAGGTTGCCTAACCTAACTCTAGGTAACTAAATAAAGTACGTAATATATAATATATAATACTAGAAATAGTTTTATATATAAATTTAGTATTTTATCTATAGTCTATTAAAGTTTTAGATTAATAGTTCTTATATTACGTAAGTTATGTAAGTTTAAAAAAGTAATATAGTTTTTAAAAGTTTAAAAACTTTTATTTTCATTAAACTAACTTACGTAATATAAGAGCTATTAATTTAAAAACTTAATATACTATAGAAATAGTCCTATATTTATATATAAAATTATTTTTAGATTTATAGGTTATATATTACGTAATTTATTTAGTAACCTAGAGAGTAACACTAGAGTAACCTATATACATAGGTTACTCTAGTATTACTCTCTAGGTTACTAAATATCTTAGCTATTATATAAGCTATAACAATAAAATTATTATATTTAAATAGGTAATATTTAGTACTTTTCTATGGGGCTGCGTTTTATTATATTTTATTATTTATTAAGTAAGTTATTTTAGTTAGAAAAAAAATCTTTATTTTTAAAAGTAGGTTACTTTTTTAATCCTTTATAACTTATTTAATATAAAAGCCATAAATCTAAAATTTTAATATACTATAAAAAAAATACTAAATTTATATATAAGACTATTTTTAGCTTTATAAATTATAAATTACGTAATTTATTTAGTAATCTAGAGTTAGATTAGGTAATCTAACCCTAATCTAACCCTAACCTATTTAACCAGCGTATATAAAAGTACTTTAGAGAAAAATTAAAAATAGTAAAACGCTTATTTATAAAAAATTACTATATATAAATTATATAAATAAGGTATTTAGTAACTATATACCATTTAAAGAGCTAAATTTTATTATATAAGCGCGTATACTATATAAGAATCTAGTATTAACTTTATTAACTTCCTTATCGTATAACTAGATTAGTATTAAAATCTACTAGCTATAATATATATTGCGTCGTAAACACATAGTCACACATTACTATATGCTAAAACAGAAGACTATAATATAGCGTAGGGAGGGCGGCATTAAGATTTAGTTTATAATATAGAATTAACTTAGTTGTAGAGACACACGTAAAGACACACATGTCATGCGCGCGGAAATGGAGGCAGAGGATGTGGATAAGTGTGAGCGTGGCAGACGGGCGAAGAATCTTCTCCTTACGCCCGCCTTTACCCTTAACTATAGTTCGCACCCCTAGGCTATAACCTTAATAACACTATCTCGTTAAATCTATTAACTTCTACTAGCACGGTTGCCTCGCGCACGTATATTATCATCGCCTAGACAGGATGTTTGTCATGCTCGGTCACAATGAGTCGAAATGGCGTCGCCCGCGATAAGTTAACACACGACCTCTTCTAACCCAGTACTGGACGTCCATTTGCAAAGGAAAGAAAGAAAGAGGTTGTACATCCACGGTACACTATAGGGCATTAATACACGCCGGCGTCCCCGGTACCACACACGCACACACACACAGGACAATAGAAAAAGTATAATAAGCAGTCTGCCACGCCGGGCAGCTGTATTACACCTTCTAAAAAAATATAAGTAAAAAAGTTATAAAGTAGTTATTCTAGGGGTATTTTTACCTTTTATAAATATTATTATATATACTATATTATAATATAGCTAAACGACCCTATAAAAGTAATAAGTATAACGCCTAGTACTCTATTTAGTATAATATTAGTATAGCTAAAAGATATTATAACTAAATAAAAAACTTATTAAATCTATTTTTATACTAAAGACTCTTTTACTAAATACTTTTAAAAAGCTCTAGAGTACCGCGGTAAGCCTCGGCAACTAAACTGTCATGTATTGTTGTAAGTTGCTTAGTGACGGGCTTGCGGTGCATTACTGATGCGTCGCAGTTGCCTGCACTTGTGGGCATTTTGTAACGCTCCCGTATGTAAATAGCTGCGCGCAGTCGTCTTCTCTGGTGCTCGTGTTCGTTGGCTAACGTGACCTGCAGCCTCCCCTCCCTGTACTTGTTTGTCGTCCGCCATGTTTGTCCGCCATGTTTGTCCGTCATTGTTGATCACCGTCTTGTACATAGCTGTACGGTCTATGCCTCTGCCCTTCTTCGCGAGAGTCATCTACTTACATGGAAATAGTTTACATTGTCGCCAACACCCTCCTCGCCAGCTTTCTCGCGTTTTGCAGCCATGCTGCCGTCGGGGTGACCGCGTAGGTGGTTCCTCCGCTTCATGAAGACCCAGGAACTAACCAGATGTACTTTCTAGCGCCACCCTGGCCCTGAAGCCAGCGTAGTCAGGGTTGTTCCAGTCGTCCAGTAGAGCCAGGAGCTGCTGCTTCTGCCTACGGATGTAGTTCAGGTTGGCATCATGTGAAGAGAGGTAAAGTGTAGCGTCTTCACATGATGCCAACCTGAACTACATCCGTAGGCAGAAGCAGCAGCTCCTGGCTCTACGGATGTAGTTCAGGTTGGCATTTGTGATGAGATCCTCGGGCTCCTCGAGATCCTTGGGGTCCTTTGCCATCGCGACTGCGTGGTAGGTGCGAATGTGTCTTCGTCGATCTGTTAACAGTATCTAACAGTTCACAGGGTCAGCAATGATCGCTATCGCCGTGGCCGTGGCCGTGTAGGTGTAGCGTACGCTTGCCCATTTCCACCATGAAGTCGCAGTCCATGGTCATCAGACGTCAGTCACCCTTCTCGTCTTGCTTTCTATCATGCATATGCTAATTCGATGAGTAGTTGCCGTTCGTTCCGTACTGCCCAGCTGCCTGCGTAGGCCGAGGCTTGCCGCGGTGCTCTAGAGCTTTTTAAGGGTATTTAGTAGAAGGGTCTTCGGTATAGGAATAGATTTAATAGATTTTTTATTTAATTATAGTATTTTTTAGCTATACTAATATTATACTAGATAGAGTACTAAGCGTTACGCTTATTACTTTTATAAAATTATTTAGCTATATTATAATATAGTATATATAGTAATATTTATAAAAAATAAAAATATCTCTAGAACGACTATTTCGTGACTTTTTTGCTTATATTTTTTTAGAAGGTGTAATATAGCTACCTAGCGTAGTAGGCTACTTGTTGTACTTTTGTAGGCCTTGACAGGCTCCTTGCTCTGGCGCATGGTGCTGAGACTTCTCTAGTCCATTGTCAAGTGCGAACACAAGACAGCTTCCACTCGAATGCTTGGAACAAATGGCTCACCGACAACTTGCGCCTAGATCCAGCGGGATCGCATTTGCTGGGCGGGACGATGATCAATGCGATTCTGGTTTGTCTTCGGTGCGACAGTGCGGCTCAATGCATTACCGCTTTCGCAGAGTTGTAATGATGTGTTCGCTCAAGTGGGACCGCAGATATCTGGAGAATGGGTGGGAGGACATCGAAATAAGTACCACAGCTGTGGTACACAAGCGTATGCGAAACGATTTGACGAGATTAAGCTCAGAGTAATAGTACATGTGGAAGCAAAGACAATAAAAGAGAATGAAAACCACATCGACGGTCAGCGAAATCAGGCATCAGCATCAGCATCAGCATCCTCATCCACCTCTGCCTCTTCAAGCGCCCGATACATCGCATACTTGCGGTATGTAAACGCCTGGTCAGTATCCCCAGGCGTCCTCGGATACAACGTGTACTTGTAGTAATGGTATCCAGTCTCTTCACTAGGATCTGCAAGCGGCTGATACAACAGATACCCGCCGTCTCCACCAGCATCCGTGTGTACATCTTCGCCGTCCTCTGCCTCCTCGCCCTCTGCCTCCTCATCCTTCTTTGCATCCTCGGCCTCTGCCCCATCGCCCTCTGCCCCCTCACCCTCAGGTTCAGAGTCAGAATCATGCCCCAGTACATCCGGATACATCTGAAACTGGTCGGATCCAAGAGAAGTCCGCTCGTTGACCTCTTCCTCTGGGCAAGCATCACCCCACTTATTCAGCGCATATTTGCCAATGTCGTCCTCATCCGTCCAATTGATGTCCCATTCTCTCCCGTTGTCTTTTTCTGCGCACACGGAACCGGCTGGTAGCATGGAGGGATCCAAAGGATTCACGCCTCCATGAAGCAGGAACTCTGAAACCTGCGGACCCAGCGTGTCGAAACCCCAGTAGCGACGAATTGTGTATTTCCCGATGCGATTCTCATCCAGCCACAAGCCAGAAAAGCGGATCTCGCGAATACGAGGTAGGAAGGATACAACGTATCGCAAGTTGTCCATCAGCCTCACGAGACAATTCTTCCTCTTGCGGGTTGGCAATGGCCCCACGCGCAAGCTGATGGAATCGAAGCGTACGATCTCCAACGTCCTCGCGAGAGACTTGAACAGTCTGAGAAGACCCCCTTCGGTAGCATCCAAGTGCGCCAGCTTCAGCTTCTTGAGCGAGTCCAGGCCGCGGCTGGGTAGGACGCGCTCGAGATACGCCCCGGTAAAGCTGGTCTCACGGAGATTGGGCTCGAAGGCCAGCGACAAAGACTCGAGATTGGCAAACCTCACGAGCGTCTTCGGCATGGACGCCCAGTAGTTGAAAGGCGAGCTCCAATCGGCAGCATCTAGTTTATCTGCTGATGAGACATGCAGGTGCAGGCTACGGACGCAGCGGATGCGGGTGTCGTCCCCCCAACCTTCGGAAGGATACTGTTCCATAAAGGCTCGGAAGTCTATCCTATGCACCCGGACCTTCATGCCCATGAATGCACCATCCATCGTGCCGTATATCCGCAGCGTCTCGAGAAGATCGCAGAAGGCTCTAGTGCCGACGGTGCTGTTACTCGGGATCTCGGAGTAAATTTCTTCGCCGAGCCGATGGTATCCGGGGCAATTCATGGACCTAGACTCATGGTACTCAAT
Organism: Pleoardoris graminearum; assembly: GCA_030770415.1. Classification (NCBI taxonomy): domain Eukaryota; kingdom Fungi; phylum Ascomycota; class Dothideomycetes; order Pleosporales; family Didymosphaeriaceae; genus Pleoardoris; species Pleoardoris graminearum. Next base: position 20,395 of record JASEKS010000439.1, on the reverse strand, counting down.
GCGGTCGTAGGGCATGGAGAAGTTCCCATGGGCGAAGTATATCTTCCTGAGGGCCGGGAACTTGAGTAACTGAGTGGCGAAGGCGGGAGGGTACAGTAAGGAGGCCGATGGGCGGCGGCCCATGTCAGAATACCAGGACCTCCGGGCCGTTTCCTTGATCTCGTCGAGATCCCTGGGGGTCCAGATTGGAACGTCATCGGTCCCCATGGAAGAGTGATAGACGAGCGCAAGTTCTCCCAAGGTGAGGCGGCTTGCCCTCTCGTTGATTGCCATTCCAATACACTGGAGTAGGTGCAGGTTGGAGTCCCATACCAGGCCCTTGACCTTTTGAACCAAGTCCTCACGTTGTGCGATATCGACAAGGTGCTGGGTGCTTGTTGTTGATGCATGGAAGCGTACCGTTCTGAACAAGTGTTCGGCCCCACAGCTGGCGGCAAGGCGACAGGTAAGGCGAAAATTGGCAATGTCCCTACGAGGGAGGTAGCTTACGATATGCCACAGATTTTCTAATGTAAGTTTCTGCATCATTGAGCCCTCAGGCTGGCCCGGACCTGTGATTTCCGGTAGCTGATACTCAATGTCGTGTGGACGCAGGTGGTCCGAACAACTCTGCCGGATCCCGCCAATCTTTAATTGCAGAAACATAAGCATCTCATTCTTGGTCCGAGGCGTCCACCGTGTGGCCGATGTTGCTTCAGCCATGGAACTACGGATCGAGGTACCGGCCTTTCTGGGCATTGTGTTCTGCTCGGGCTCCGAAGGAGCAAAGCGGCGACCCTTGCCACGCGTCTATTTAGAAGTCAACATAAGTAAAGGACTATGGCAGGATGGATGCCTACCACAAGGACCATTTCCTCCGGATATACCGGGAGCTCGTTCTCGACTCCATAAAACATCGTCAAGAGCGTCGATGGAACGCCACGCTCAGCAAGTTTGTCTATCAGATATTTGTGAGGGACTCGCGTAAAGGCGCTGTCGAAATCAAGAGACGGAAGCGAAGACATAAACAACAAGCGATAAGAGCATTTACTTAACAAAGGCGACCGGCAATACTTGATGGTGTATCTCGCAAAGATAGTCGTCTGATCGGGCTTTCAATGATAGGAGATGTCGAGCGTCACATTTACGCACCATGAATATGCCGTTCCGTCGACAAGCGGTGTGCACAACACAGTACACGCTAGATGGGCATGGTTACAACGGACCAAACTCTTTCGATGCCATGCATGGACGGCCTGGTCGGCGGACATCCGGACCATGACTTTGGAGCCAGCTGGATAGCAACATTCATGCGAAGGCTGTCCCTCGGAAATTGCAGTGCGGTAGACGCATGCCTGTGCATTGGCCTGGGCCGACCGTCCAAACGACGGTGCTGTGAACGATGGCGGAGCCGCTACTTCCCGCAACAGTACTTGTAACAACATATGGTTTTTGAGCGAATTGAATGAAAGCGCAATTCCTTTGGCTTACTTATCCTTACCAGAGAAGAATAACCTGCGCACGATAGTCGCGATCGTGCGGTATGATCCCCTATTGAGACAAGTGGTACCGCGGGAGTGGTTCCTGGGACAAAGCACAAGGTTAGGTTCCATCAGCATGTGGAGGACGCGGGACATCCCGGGGCATGCGCTGGATCGACGAGCTATCGTTGGCGCCATGAACGTCAAAACTTACTCGTAGCGCAAATCTAGATGACGCCGCTAGGCGCCCATGTGGCGAAGCGTGGTGCCGGCACGCACGTTAAACTTTTGGAAGTACCCGTGCACGATTCGTGCGGCAACGTCCCCCAGCCTAACGGACCCTAGTCAAGCCACTGGACATCACTATGGCAAACCTAGCAGGCTATGGAACAACCGGACTCAGCCTCGTGTCAGGAGCCAGTCAATACCAAATAGCAAAAGCCGCTTTTGACTGAGGACATGCAGGTCCCCGTATCCGCGCCGGCTCAAGAGGAGTAGAGTGCCTGAGATTAAGCATTAACCTTTGAAGTCTACTATTTTCTTATCATGTAGTCGGGTAAACCACAATCTACACCGAAGAACGGATCAGCTCCTTGAGTTGCTGATTGCTTTCCTCGGGTGGTACGTGATAGGGAAGCATATGCGCCAGAACTCATCCTTGATAGTGTGGTGTTGGCGCCGAAAGATCTCGAGTCGGCGTAGCAACCGTCTTCGTCTCATCGTAGATTGCTCCGCGTGCCGTCTGCCTCGGTCACGCTCCAAGTTGTACCGAAATCGGTAAACAAACGCGCCGTGAGCTGACAGTGGCTCATACGCATCCCGTGCACGACTCGTTGAGCTTTGGGAGCCATGGTTTCAGGCGTATTGATGATACCATACTTATAACGGACCTTTCTCGGGAAACTTACTGATATTGGAGCACCCGGCAAACTTTGAGCTAGCCGAATATCAGCGGTAACAATTACTATGAAAGGGGCTCATCGAGACAGCTAGCTCATCGACTACTCCGGAACACCGGCGGAACCACAACATGCGCAAGGTCATCTGCGGGATCTGCGTCATGTGCTATCATAACACGGGCTGCACGCTCCCCTGAAAGGAGTTCGGCCCGCACCTGGAGTCGCACCGAAGCATGGCCAAGCACATGAACGACACCAAGGAGATGTCCACGAAGGAGGTCACGTTCATCCTCTGCAGGATGTGCACGAGCATGATCAACCCCATCCTCATACCCGAGCTCGACTCGGTGCGCTCGGAGTTCATCGACAACGTCCTCGCCTCCATGGCCGAGCAGGACGACGCCGCGTTGATCGTGATCAAGGACTCGAACGGCCGCATCGTCCACGTCATGGAGTAGCGCATGGACTCGGACATATGGCGAGACCTAAAAAAAAGTGGCAGTAACGCGTGAGCAAGACACGAACCACGCAGAAGCCTCTACACAATCATCAAGATGTGCGTCCTCAGCGCCCGATCTACACCATAGGCGCCAGGGTGACCATGGAGCCGACCTCGTGCGGGGCCTACTCCGAGTACATGTTGCAGCCCGCGAATAAGAGCGAAGTTCCGATTAGCACAGGCGGATTAGATAGACAGCTGTCAATTTTTCTTAAGGCATCGAAGGCTATCTTTCTATCTTTATACTAGTGTTAGTACGGGCAACAACTCTTTTCGGTCTTAGAATGCAAAGCGGGCATATTATTGAAAGTCGGATTCCCCTACACGTTCATGATCAACGGGAACCGAGTTAGCAGAGCAGACGAGACTTGCCCTTGTAGCGATGACAAGAAGCGTTGACGAAGATGTGTAATTAGTAGTTCCGGGTTCTTCCTATTTACTTGAGAATAAGGTCTTGTGCTTTAGCACCTGGCAATGTGTAACTCTGTGTATTTACGATGTAATATATATTATAGATTTTAATACTAATTTAGTTATACAGCGAGGAAGTTAACAAAATTAATATTAGATATTTATATAATATATATATTTAGATAAAACTTAGTTCTGTAAATAATATATAATTATTAAACACTTTATTTATATAATTTATATATAGCAACTCTTTATATCTTGTGTTTTAGCACCTAGTAATATATAACTCTATATATTTGCAACGTAATATATATTATAAATTTTAATACTAGTCTAGTTATATAATACAGAAATTAATAAAGTTAACGCTAGCCCCTTATATAGTTACGCTTAGAGATTTAGTATATAAAATAGCGTATTATTATTAAATATCTTATTTATATAGTCTATATATAATAACTTTTTATAGTTAAATATTTTACCGTTTTTAATCTTCCTCTAGAGTACCTTTATAGCGTTTATCTTTTACTTTTAGTAGTTTTATAAAAGATAATTTACTAAATAGAATTAGCGCTATTTATATATATAGTATTAAGAGGCGTATTTTCTCTAGCATAAATAATAATACAGTAAATAACTATATTAAAAAGCTAGACTTAATACTATATTAATTTATACTTTTTATACTTTTTTTTACGCGCCTAAACTAAGTTATAAGTATATTTATTAAAATTATTTTTAAACTTTTTAATTTTACTGTATATATTAATTTTATAATTAATATCGCCGTAGTTACGTATATAGTATACCTAAAAATAACTAATTTTCTAAATATTATTTTTCTAAGTTATAATTAAAATATAAAACTTTTAGACTATAACGTATTAGTATTAGTTATAGCTATTATTTTACTATTTACTTTAGGTTTTATACTATATTATATTTTTTATATATATCTTTTTTGCAGTACGTGTAGCGTTATTAATAAAAAAAATTTATACTTATAGTAGATAGTTTAATAAAGAAAAAAGAGTTATAAAGTCTATTTTACTATATAAATAGCTAGTATACGACTTAGTACTAAACTTTAATAATAATAATATAAGAAAGATATACGAACTATAGGCGATTGTGCGCTTAATAATAAAAGCCTTATTTTAAGTTGCTAGTAAGGCACCGTACACAGTTTAATAAAGAAGAAAAAGTTATAAAGTTTATTTTACGCAGCTAGTATACAACTTAGTACTAAACTTTAATAATAATAATAATAGAGGATATATAAACTATAGGCGATCGTGCGCTTAATAATAAAAGCCCTACCTTAGGCCGCCGGTAAGGCACTAGACGTAGTAACTCTTTATAATTAAATATTTTATTATTTTTAATTTTTTTTAAAGTGTCTTTATAGTGTCTATATTTTATTTTTAGTAGCTATATAAAGGATATTTTACTAAGTAGTATTAATACTATTCTTAAATAGTATTAAAAAAAATTTTTAAAGTAGATAATAATATAGTAAATTATTATATTAAAAAACTAGACTTAACTTTCTATTAACTTATAGTTAATATACTTATTAATATACTTAGTAAAACGTGTCTAAACTACGCTAGTAAATAGGTTAGAGTTACCTAATATTAAGTTAGGGTTAGATTAAAGTTTATAGGAACTATAGGTTAAAGTTAATTTAAATTTATTTAAACTAGAGATTACAATTAGTTTAAAGTTATTAGAGCTCTTTTCTTAAAAATTACTAAATTAAGTATAGTATAAAACTTTAGTTTAATTTATATACTTATAGCTATTAAATTATAATAGCTATTAATTATAATATCTTATAATAATATTAAAATTTTAACGCTTTTATAAAAAAAATAACAATTTATTATTATAATCTTTTATACTATTTATTAAATTTTTATTTATACTATATATATTTTTTATATACTTCTTAATAAGTTTCTAAGGTACTAAGAGGTTTAGTAAATTATTAATTTTATTATAAAAAGCTTTATTATCTTCTATTTTTATTATTATATTTTATAGCTTAGTTTAATTTTCTATCTTTTAGGAAATTAAATTAGTAAAAATTATAATTTATATAATTATTTAAGTAGAAAGTTAATACTTCTAATTATTAATAATATTTTAGTAATATTAATATACGTTTAATATAAACTAATATAATAAATATAGTAAATATATCTTTTATAATATAAATTAGTTTAAAAAAATATTTTTATATGCCTACTACTAATCTAGTATATTAAAACTTTAAATTATTTTTACGTAAGTAGTACTAAAGTAAACTTCTTTTTTTTATAAATTTAGTTACTAGTCTCTTTAGCTTCTTTTATAAAAAATATTTAGCTTAGAATTAAAAAACTACTTTCTAGAATAATAGACTTCTAAAACTACTTACTATTTTATAATTATTATATAAAGGGATATAGTATTAGTATATAACTTATACGTCTATTATTATTATAATAATTAAACTAATAAAAAATTATTTTTTATATATATATTTATAGTAGAGTTTCTATATATTATTTTAAACTAGTAGTTAGAGTTTTATTAAAATAAATATTTATAATAATTATATTTTATATACTATAAGTTTTTATATTAGATTATAAATAGTTATATAGTTAAATAATAACTTTTACTTTATATCTAACTTTAAATAGTTTTTATTTAACTTAGTATAGCTACTATTAATTATATATTAGATTATTTTTAAATAGTTAATATTCTCTTTATATTTTAGATTTTTATTATTTAACTTAATAATTGTTAAAATAATTGTTAAAAGTAAGTTAAAAAGGATATAGACTAGCCTAAAAGTAAAATAATAGTATAAGAATATATATACTTTTATTATATACACGGGTACGAGAAGGCGTATAAAAGGGGAAATAGTAAAAGCGTAAACTACTAGCTACTAGCTATACTATAGCTAGTAGTAGTACGTACGCTTCTATTAAAAAAAATTCTAATAAAAGAGAAAATAAAGTTTAGTAAAAATACTATATTAAAAGTATACTATAAGATAAATTACAGCCACCTTATACGTAATACCTTTTTTATAATAATTTTTACTATTATAAGTTACCTTATTATTATAACAGCTAAAAAAAATTATTTAAAATAAATATTTTATATACGTACTATCGCGGGTAGACTATTAATTATAGCTAACTAAAAACTAAAAGTACTAATACTTAACTTTTACGTTAAATTTAATTTTACTAAAGATAAGATTAAGCTAAAAGCTTATTTTATTTATTTAAATAAACTAAATAAAGTTAATAATCGTAAAACTGCTAAGACGTATATTAAAGACGTCTAAAAAATAATTATTTTATAGTATTTAGACTATTAGGATTCTATTTATATTTAGTTATACTAAAAAGAAGGAATTTTTTATATTAACGTTATATAAGCACTCTATTTAGCTAAACTATAGTAGACGGCGTAATAATACTTAAAAGTAGTAAAAAATAAGTAAAATCTACTAAAATAGCTCTACGAGCTCTAGGGGATTAAAAACTAAATTAATAATAATTTATTATTATTATTAAAAGACTAAGAGTTTTTATATAAGCTAATAGCTAGATTTTAAATACGGGAGGTTTTACGTAGTATATTAGTATAGGAGAAGTTATTTTTATTTTAAGTACTAAGCGCTAAGTGTAGAGCGCGAAGCGTAAAAAATAAAAAGTAACTAAAACTATAAACGGCTGTATAGGGTTAGTATATTTAGAGATATAAAAGCTTATAAAATATAAAGAGTAATAAGTATAAATAATAGCGCTTAGGATATTGCGTTAGTTAGTAGGCGTAGTTAGTTATATTTTTATAATTTTAAAAGTAACTATTAGATAGCTACCGAAGCTAAACTTTTAATAATTATATAACTAACTTACTAATAATAATAATAAAGGGATAGTTTAATAAAAAGAATAATAATAACTAAATAAATAAGTGCCGGCCTTTAACTTAATTATTATCTTATTTAAAAAAAAAGAGACAGTTATATAATATATATATATATATAATTTAAAATTTCTAGTTTTTATTAATAATACTTATAGTATTTCTAAAATATTTTAATATTCTTATAAGTAGTTTAAAATAGTACTACTTTATAGAAAATAGTTTAAATAATTTTAAATTATAAAAGTTTATTTTAGTTATATTACTATTAATTACTCTAATAGTTATATTAGATATAATTTTTTATTTTAGCTTCTTTTTAAATAAAGCTACGCTTTTAGTGTAATACCTATATTTTAAAAAAAATAATTACTAACTATTATAGGGGTTTCTGTAAAACAGCTTTATTATATTTTAAATATAATAATAGAAAACGTACTCCTAAATAAAAGTATAAAAGGCTTATTTATTTTTTTATATTTTATTTTTATTACGTTTTACTCCGCCTACTAATATTATAAACTAATAATATTATTATAGCCTTATTATATAATTTAGAATAATATTTTTTTACCTAATTCTATACTAAGCCTTTATATTACCTATTAAACTTTTTACTAAAATAATAATACTATAAAGACCTGCTAAAGTAAATTACGTATAGACTTAACTTACTTAGTAGCCTTATAAAATAAGAAAAGCTATACTTACTATTATTAGTACCTATACCGCCTATAAGTAAAAAGAAAAAAAATACTTACTATCTAGTTAGTAATACCTACTAAATAAAAATAAAAGTATATACTTACTTAATTCTACGTATACTATTAAGCTACTCTAGAGTTTATAATACTTAAGTCTTTTTTTTTTAAATTTTATAAGGGTACTAATAGATTTATTTTATTTTATTAGTTTACTCTTTAGATTACTCTATTACCTCTAGTTTTATTAATAATACTAGGTCTTTTAGTTCTTCTTAATTAACTATTTACTTTTATAAAGCCTTTATACAATTAGCTTAAAATTTATATATAATTATATATATAACTATAAAAAATAGTAGCGTACTAAGAAGGGTTTTAAAATAATTAAAAAATAATATACTTAAAAAGGCTATTCTTTTCTAAAAGGTTATATACGCGTAAGTTAGTATAAAACTAGTTAATAAGCTATATATAGGTAGAAGGATCGGGTTTTAGTTAATTTTAGATTTTATTTTAGTTTAGAGTTATACTATATTTAACGCTATTATTAGAGGTAGTTAGTATAATAGGCGTTTAGCTAAAATTAGCACAGTAATAAAATATTTTAAAAATAAAAAAAACCTATAAAATATAATATACTAGAGTACTTTTAAATAAAAGTTAATAATACAGTATAGAGCATAGGATAAATAGTTAGACTTACTTAAAGACTAAATATATTTATATATATAATTTAAATAACGGCTTAATAACTTTATTAGTCCTAAAATTTATATATCTAGTAATTAGGTTAACTAACTACCTTATATATAATTATAAGTAGTTACTAATTTATAAATATAAATTAGAGTATAAGTGTGACTATATTTAGTAGAATATTATAATCCTTACTAAAAGAAAGGAGTATAACTTTTAAAAGTTTTAAATTTATACTATTTATATATAATTTTATTAGTATTGTATAAGTTATTTAGTATTTATTAAGTTTTTATTATTACGTTGTGCCGCGGCTTTATAAAGCTCACGAAGTACGTTAATTAATAATAGAAAACGTAGTATATAGTTATATATTAATATATATACTAAAGACGTATTTATTATATTATATTTAATTATAATAAATTAAAATCGTATCGCCCGTTTAATTACTTATAATAAGTTAATATATAATCTCTTCTAATCTAGTACTAGATATCTATTTATAAAAGAAAAAATAATAATAATAATAGCTTATACCATTACTAGTATACTATAAAATATTAATATATATATTTATATATTAATTAAATAAAAGGGTGTGGCTGTAGTGGCTATATAGGCGACTAAAAGGAATTTTAAAAAAGGAGGAGTATATATATATCTTTATATAAAATATTAATATATATTAGCGCCCTCTGCTATTATATATATATAAAATATAAAAAGTAAAATAAGGTAGTCTACTACGCTAGGTAGCTATATTAAATTTCTTTATAAATATTATAATATAGTTAAATAACTATACTAAAATAATAAATATAATATTTAGTATATTACTAAATCTATTTTTATAAATACTACTTTACTAGTAATTTTTATAAAGTTTTAATATACTACTAAAAGACTCCACCTTTATAAGTAAGTAAGTACGAAATAAATAATAGCTATAATAACTATAAACTATATATTTATACTAAATATAAGTAAATATATACTATATCTATACAGCTACGGCTATAGCTATAGTTATAATAATAGTAATTATTATTAACCTATATAGTTATAATAGTAATAAATTCTAAAAAATTTATTATTATAAACGCTAACCTAAACTATATTTATAAATAAAAGTAGTATTTCTTAGTTATATTAAATAACTAAAATAACTCTAACTACGCTAAGTTTAAAAATAAAATAGTAATTATTACTCTAATAATAGTATAACTATAAAATGTAAAAAAGCTAGTAAGAAACGTATAAGTAATAATAACTAGATAGGCCTAGCCTTACGAGTAAAAAAAAAGCTATATATAAAATAGTAATTAATAATAATAGGTAAATATAATAGGTAAATATAATAGGTAAATATAATAGGTAAATATAATAGGTAAATATAATAGGTAAATATAATAGGTAAATATAATAGGTAAATATAATATATATTTATATACTAATTAAATAAATAATATAGCTGTAGTAGCTTAAGGCGACTAAAAGGGGTTTTAAAAGAAGGAGGAGTATATATATACTTTTATACTTAATATATTAAAAAATTTAGGTAAAGCTAAATTAAAAAAAGTATAGCGTTTTATACTAGTGTACTAGTACGCTTAGTATACCCCCCTAAAAAAATATTAAATTAATAAACTCTAGTATAAAAACACTAGTACAGATACTATATTCTCTTTTAAAAGATATATATATAGGTAGTAGCTACTACTATTATTTATATATTTCTTCTTTATCTTTTTTTACAGTTAATACAGCTAAACTTAAATATTTATTAAAAAAAAATACTTACTAAGATATTATTTAAAATATTCTTTAAAAGTCTAAGTTCTAATACTACTTCTCCTTTTCTTAACGCTAATAATAAAATAATTTTTATTAATCTTAAAACTTCTAAAATAGTATTTAGTATAGTTACCTAAGCTTTTCCTTTAGTATTTTTTTATTTTACGGGTAATAATAAAAATATAACTAAAGTAAACGCTTACTAATACAGGTACATTATTTATTTAAAAATAGTTAATTTTATCTATTTAGTAGCTAGAGAAGTCGATTATAATTTATTAAATTTATTAAATAAAGTTACGTTTATCTTTAATAACAGGCACTATTTTAAGTTAAATAAGCTAAATAAGCTAATTAGATTATTAATAAAAGAAATAGTTAAAGTTATAAACGTTAGGTTAGTAGTATTAGCAGCAGTAGTTTTAATAGATAAAGATTTAATAATACTAGTAGTAAAAAAGATAAAAAAATATAATATATAGTTTATAGTAGAGTTAATAGATAAAATAAGTATTTTATAAATATAGTAGGTACTCCTTAGCGTAAGAAATATAATAAAGGCGAAGGCAAAGGTAAAAGTAGTAAAAAAGGTAATAGTAATAGTAGTAGAGGTAATAGTAATAATAGTAAAAATATTCTAAAAATAATTAAAGTTTAAAAATTTTAGGGGGGCCTATAAAGATAGGTAATAGATATTTTCTTTAGTGCGTTTATATAGGCTAGATATATAAGTACTTAGTATTACAGTAATCGTTATTTATTATAAATAAAAAAAAAATATAATTATAAATAAAAATGATTAACTATTATTAAACGCTACACTACTTATATATATATATAGGTAAAGTAAAAAGTAATAAGAATAAATATAACCTCTATTTTATATAAAAATAAAATTAAAAAAGATAACTAATAGGTTACTACAGTAGCTATTAGTATAGGTAAATATAATAGGTAAATATAATAGGTAATATAATAAACAAATATAGTAATAATATATAAAAAAATAAAAAGGGGAATATTATAGAATATTTATAAGTATAAATAAAATAATATATAATAGTTTAAGTATAAAGAAAATAAGTAGCTAGTACTAAAAAAGAATAAAAAAGTCTCTTTTTTATTATAAACCTATTTAATAAGTACTATTAGGACCTATTAGACCCGGCTGTTATAGTTAAACCCGTTTTTTAAAAAAATAGTAGCTTTTTTTAATTAAGTATATTATTTTTAGTATAGAAACTATACTAATTTTTTTTATATTAATTTTAATAGACTAAATATCTTCTATAAAGAACCCTTATTTTAGACATTTATTATATATTTATATATTAATTAAATAAATAGTGTAGCTGTGGTAGCTCAGGGCAACTAAAAGGGGTTTTAAAAAAAGGAGGAGTATGTGTATACCTTTATATATTAAATATTAAATATTAAATATTATTATATTTTAATATTATAAATAATAGATAGTCGTTTTTAGATAGTATAATAAAGGTATATATATACTCCTCCTTTTTAAAAATCCCTTTCAGTCGCCCCGAGCCACTACAGCCATACTATTTATTCGATTAATATATAAATATAAATATAGGTAGTATATATTATTATATAGTAATAAAATACTTATAAAGTAATAGTAATATATTAATAGTAATATTAATAGTCTAAATCTAGTTATTATTTAATATAGAATAAATATATAAAAAAGCGTATATACTTTATAGAAAAGTTTAAAATAAATATTTATACTCGTATTATTTAAATATATTATTTTTATAATATTTCTATATTTATAACTATAAGTAATACTACTAGCTTAAAATAGGTAATAATATTTTAAATAATAAGATTAATATTATAAGCTACATTTAGCATAGTATTTTTTTATAAATATTAAAAAATATTTTTATAAACTAGTTTTTATTAAATAACGTTAGTAAGCGAAGTATTATTACTAATATTATTATAAATAATAGCTAAAACGTATAATCTAATATTTATTTCTAATAATATTTATAGTATATTTATTATTTTAAATATATTAATATATTTTCTACATATTAGAATAAAATTAAAGAAAATTTTTTTAAGTTACTTATTATATATTATATTTATATATTAATTAAATAAATAATATAGCTATAGTAGCTCAGAGTAACTAAAAAAAATTTTTTTTTAAAAAAAAGTATATATATACGTTTATACTTAATATATTAAAAAGGTTAAATAAAGTAATATTAAAAGAGGTATAGCGCCGCGTAAGTATATATACTAGTACGCTTAGCGTTCTATCCCCCCTGCCCCTAAAAAAATATTATATTAAAAACCTTAAGTTAGAAAAGTTTAGTACAGATACTATATTTATTTATAAAAGAGAAATATATAGAGTATAGTAGCTACTACTACTTATATATTTTTTCTCTATTTTCTCTTATAGTTAATATAGTAGTAGTATTTTTATAGCTTTATTTACTATAAATAATAGTTATTACCTTATATTTAACTATTAAGTTAATCTTTTTTTTAAGTAATATAGATAGTATTAAAGAGTTACTATTTATTAGTCTATAGTTATAGTTTTCTCAATTCTCCGCTTTTATTAATATATAAATACCTACTAATATTTAGGTATATACGTAACCTAATATACTTATTAATTTTTTTCTATTAACACGTAGTAGCTATTATATTTATTTTAGTAGTTACTACTATATTAAATACGTTTTATAACTATACACTATTTATTATTTTAAGTCTAAAGTCTATTTTTTAATTTTTTTACTACCTTTCCTTTATTTAATTTTAATATAAGCTATTACAGCTTATTACTTTCTATATATTTATATATTAATTGAATAAATAGTGTGGCTGTGGTAGCTCGGGGCGACTAAAAGGGGTTTTAAAAAAGGAGGAGTATGTGCATGCCTTTATAAATTACTTTATAGTATAATTAAGCTAGTAGTATTCCTAATATACTATATCTAAATATATTATATTAGTAAATATAGTTTAATACCTTCCCCTACTATAATTACTATTTTATACTTATCTCCTTAGTTAGTAAGTAAGTAGTAAATAATATTATAATATTTCCTTTCTAGCACGTTAAGGACTCCTATAGTATTAACTTTAGTAACTTTATTAGTATACGCTTATATACTTAATAGTAAGTATTTTATAACTATCTCTACTACTTATATATAAAAGTTATTATCGGATATACTTTTATAAATAGGTATATAAAGTATAATTATTATTTCTTTACGTTTATCTATAGGAGCTATATCGACTTTATGTACACTATGTCCTCACTTAATATAGATAAGTAAAAATAGAGACTCTATAACTAGAGCCTATTAAATATAGGATTTTTTAAATTTTATAGCTAGTAGAGCGATAACTTAATAGATAACTTATTAAGTAGTAGCTGTAATAATAATGCGGCGCAACGCCTATAGAATAGGAATAAGTATTTATAGGTTATTGTTTTAGGCAGAGTAGAACTATAGGAGGTGTATACAGTGCGTTTAAAAAGGCGAGTACGTAGTACCTTTCTCCCCTTCCTATAATACCTAAAATATCTTCTTTTTCTTTAAATTATTATAGCTAGAAGGACTTCGAAGCTCGCTTTTAGGCGTAAAGTATAATTATTATAGTTTTATTATTAAGGGTAATTATAATATGTAAAATTACTATTAGTATATCTATAAATATTAGCTAACTATATTTTAAAAAGTACTAAAAATAAATACTATACTAGTATCTATATTAGTATTTATATTAATATACTAGATCGTATTATATAACTTTAATAATATAATAGAGTAGACGTATTATAGTATAGTAGCACTATAGTAGTCTAGCCTAAAAAAATAGAGGTAATAGTAGTTCTATAATATATAAAACTCTAATATACTACGCTATATACTAAGTACGCTATAGCTATAACTTTACTATTTAAAATAAAAATATTTTTTTATAATTCTTATATACGTTTATTTTTTAACTATATCTAGGAGAATAATATTTTAGCCTATACATTTTTTACACTAGTGTCTTAACGCTACACTTTACCTTTTTTTTTATATAATAAATTATAGTAGAAGACTTTTTTAAAGTAGTAGTAATTAAAGAAGAAGAATTATTTACTTTTAAAGTAAATTTACTTTATATTTAAGTTTTAAGAAGTTTAGCGCTATTTTAAGAGACTAGGAGTTTAAGTTTATAAAAGTTAAAAGATATTATAATATATTATAATTTTAATAATATATTACGTAACTAGTAATTATATAAGTATAAAGTAAATTGTTACTACTTATATAAATTTATTATTATATAATAAATTCTTACTAAAAATTAGGTTATGTAACGTACGTTAGTCCTAGAATAGTATAGTTAAAATTTTAGTTAAATATATTTACTAACTAAAAAGTTATAGGGATCTAAATAATAGACTAAAAAAATTATTATATTTATGTAATTTTAAATTTTTATCTATATTAACTAAGTAGTGAGTAAAATCCTTATATAAATCTCTATAATCTTCTCTTTAAAACAGTATAATTTACGTATTTTTAGGCTTAGTAATTAATTTTATATTAATTTTTAAAAATAGTAACTTTTTGGATTAAGCTTTTCCTAATGTGATCCCCCTGGAATACTTTCTCCTACTATTCTATTATATTCTAAGGAATATAATATAATTCTTAATATACTTTTCTCTAGAATCTAGTTTATAACTTTAAAAATATAGTATTATTAATTATATTATTAATAGATTTTTTTAGAAAGTTTAAATTTATTTTTATTTTATACTCCTACTCTACTAAGATTAATTATATAGTATTTTATTTTAGTGTCTTAATAGTATATTAGTATAAAAAGAAAATTATAAATTAATATATAAAAATATTTAGCAAATTAGATATATTTTATAAAAAGTTTCTCTATATTAGAGTATAGTCTGCGTGTTTTAGCGTGAGGGTCTAGCTTATATAATATTTACTAAATGTATTTTATTAACGCTATGCGCTTTACGAAGAATACTTAGCTATAATATATATATTTAGAACTTTCTCTTTTGCTTTAGCGGTTAAAGCGGGTTGGCTATTTTTAGTAATAGGTAGAACGTAAACCGTAAGCGGTTTGTCTAAAAGAAGCCTTAAAAAACAAAGTTAAAATATAGGAGGTTTAAAGGTATTTTATAACTATAAATTATAAAAGTTAGTCTAATTAGAAGTGTGTAAAACGGGTCTGTTAGTTTCTAGAATACTAGTCGTTGTAAATAAAAACACCCGCCAGGGCCTAAAACTAGTTAATAGAGCAAGCTACACGGCTTTTAAGTAATAAAGGGCCTGCTAGACTATATAAAAGGTTCGCTAAACAGTAGAACTAAAGATATTATTATTATTACTTAATATACTAATACCGACTCTTCTAAATATATTAAGCTTAGGACTAGTAGATAAAGACTTGAGTAGTAAGAACGTATTATCTCTCTATTTATAGGGGTATATTGCACTCTGTAAGAGTAGATAAGTCTATATCTTTCTAGACTACTATTTTTTTCTATTAAATTATACTATACTCCGCTACTAGATTAGACGGTTACGACCCCTTAGGACTTTGTAATTAATAATATAGTATAGTGGTTTAAAATCCTTCGCTTTAGCTAAAATTTTAATAAATAACTCTTAAACTGGGCCTTTAATAAACAGCCGCGTTAATTTAAGCTTTAATATAAATAAATGCCCTTACTAGAACACGTACTAGTCCACAATCTTAACGTAATTATTTATAGTTATTAGTATTTTTTTTAGCTCTGGCGGTGCATTCGCTGCTGCTGGTTTAAATATAACCTACGCTAGATAAGAAAGCTACGTCTAGGACGGGATATTCTATTTGGTCTTAGATAAAGTTTGCTTATTATTAAGGCGCCCTATCCTTATTTACGTAAGATTTTAATAGAAAGTTCTATTTTACATTCTAAGGCATAGTAAATTATTAGTTGTTTCCTAAAAGTAGCTAATAAGGCCGGCCATAGCTAGTAGCCGGTCTTTTTAAAAGGTAAACGCAAGACTAGAATAGTCTTTTATTAATTTCTACTATAGTTTATGCGAGTCAGACAGATTCTTTAAATCTAATATAAGTATATTCTAGAACAATTTTGTAGTAATAGAGAGTAGTACTCTACCTTTAGTCTAATAACCGTAATTACAGCGCTAGTAGAGCTCAGATTATATATATTAGACGATGCAATATAATAGTATACTCTCTTAAAGAGCCCATCCTCTTATTTACAGAATCGGAGCCATACTATTATATAAGCCTTCTTAATCTTATACCTAAAGAATTATTATTTTGCCCGTAGCGGAATTGTTAAAAGTAAAAAGAGTTTACTCAGCAGGAATTAAAGAAGATCAGAATTATAGAGTTTTATAGGTAAAAAAACCTACAGAAGTATCTTTCGCGCTGCTTATAATAATTATAAGCGTACTTCCTAAATAGATCTATTATATCCTAGTAGCCTCCCTTTCCCAGTCTGCAGGGTCGTCTTAAATAATACAAAGAGTGTTAATCTAAATATAAAGTAGTTAAAGCGTTTGTGCAATAGCAATAGTATCCTAAAAAGTCTAAGCAAAAATATAGTATAAAACCCTCTTACAGAGTTCTGTTTCCGTTGCCTTAAGTATATAAATTAGAAGGCTATCTCCCCAACAGTAGCTAAGAGCAGCATACTTTAGGTATTACTCTATTAAGTCATTACTATAGACTAGTTGAGGTTCCCGTCCATTCTAAGATTTAACTTTAATTAATCTTGTGGGCGGGTTGCCCGTCTTTAATTTACAGTCTAAATAACTTAATTGGTAGACTTAAAGCCACGTTTCTATCCTTTCGAGCTTTTCATTAATTTTTGTAGAAAACAATTTTCAAATGGGTAAAGTTGCACAGCGGGCTAAATATAAAGATTAGTTTCCAGCCCACTACTTATAAGGATAATATACCTTCTAATTCGCACCCCATAACAAAGAAGAAGTGCGGAAATAAGAATATTCTAGTAGATAGAGATATTACTAGCGTATTTAATAAGACTCTAAACTCATATATTTAAGATAGTGTAAGTGTTAACTTCAGTAGACGTTTATTAATTATAGTTTCGTTAATATCTTCCTTATATTTATAATCTACTTTAAGCCAGTTCTTCCGTCCAGATAGAATAATCGCACATAGAGAGTACAACTAAGCAAAAAAACTAAGAGATTTTAACGTGCTCCAATCCTTCAAGTGCAGTAGTATAGTATACTCTTCTAAAATTAAACTAACGTAGGCCGTACAAAGCTAGCCGGTTTTTAGCTGTATTATCTTTATAATATCTTCGGGAGTGGCCATTATTATAATAGTAGAGGTCGTCTCTCGCTATATAGGAGATATACGCGTATTCTAATATAGGGCGACACCAGTTAGCAAATGAAGATAAAGTATCGCACTAGGGTGTATAGGCACAAAGAGAGGTCAAAGTAAGATCAGATAATATAATGAGACACAGTACTGTATTATTATATTAGTTATTCAGAATTGTTGATGTGTGTTGTTCTTGTGTTAGGGGAGCCTACCCCTCAGACATCCTATTGAAGTAACGTAAATGATCACTCATCCGGCTAGATCACTCGTCCGGCCACCCCACCAAAATCGCGACGCGTCTTCTCACAACTCTCGCGATGCCGACCACCCAGCGCGCCCAACAGGCTCAAAAAGAGGGCAGGCTTACTCTCTTAAAGCAGGCCTTTCAAACAAGCCAAATATTAAGCCAGCAAAGGATAGCTAAATTATATAGTATCTCTTAGTTAACTCTCTAAGATCGCGTTAACAGCTCCCTTCTATAAGCTACTACTAACGCATAGCAATAAAAGCTATATTCTATAAAAAAGTAGTCCCTAGTAAAGTAGATTTTAAATTTTAATTAATAAGAATTTCTATTTTAGATTAATAATATTTAGTAGATAGTAAATAATTTACTTACTATATATAACTAAAATCCTCCTTAATAACCTATTAACTAAAAATAAATATACTATTATATTAACTATTAGAGAGAGCTCTAGATAAAGTAAAATTATAAATTTTATTTACAGTATATAAAATTTAAAAATTTAGTTATAATCTAAACGTAGTATAGACTTATAAAAAAGATATATTAGTTATATAGTATTTTTATATAAATATTTATAACTTTAATTAATCTAGTTTTATAATAAATATTACTATAATATTAATAATTACTATATTTATATACTAATCGAATAAATAGTGTGGATGTAGTAGCTCAGGGCAATTAAATTAATAATTATTATAAACTCTAAAATAGTCGACTAGGTAGTAACTATATAATTAAATAATTATAAGTAGGTAATAATAATTAAGTATATTAATATATTTAGCTACTCTATTTTATCCTTTATAATTCTACTAAAAAAACTTTTTTAAGCGAGTTAGTACTAGGACTTATATATTAGCTAAAGTATTACTATTAGTAATAATAGCTAGATAATTAAGTAACTTAGCCTTAAGTAAGTAAAATACTAATACACGTATAGTGCCTTACCGGCGGTCTAAGGTAGAGCTTTTATTATTAAGTATATAATTATCTATAGTTTATATATTCTCTTTACTATTATTATTATTATTAAAGTTTAGTATTAAGTTATATACTAGCCGCGTAAAATAGACTTTATAATTCTTTTTTCTTTATTAAACTGTCTACTATAAATATAAATCTCTTTACTAATAACGCTATACGTATTATAAAAAAGATATATATATAAAATATAATATACTATAGAACCTAAAATAAGTAATAGAATAGTAACTAAAGTTAGCGATAATATATTATAGTCTAAAAGTCTTATGCTATAACTTAGGAAAATAGTATTTAGAAGATTAGTTACTTTTAAATATATTATATATATAACTATAATAATATTAATTATAAAATTAATATATATAGTAAGATTAAGAAGTTTAAAAATAATTTTAATAAATATACTTATAATTTAGTCTAAGCGTATAGGAAAAAGTATAAAAAATATAAATTAATACAGCGTTAAATCTAGCTTTTTAATATAGTTATATACTATATTATTATCTATACTAAGGAAGATACGTCTTTTAATACTATATATATAAATAGTGTTAACCTTATTTAGTAGAACGTCCTTTATAAAATTACTAAAGGTAAAAGATAAATACTATAAAAGTATTTTAAAAGAAAATTAAAAACGGTAAAATACTTAACTATAAAGAGTTATTATATATAAACAGACCAATAACTACTGTTATAATCTATTAGTTACTTTTTTAACTTTATTTTTATAAAATAAAATAAAGGTTATATTTATTTTTATTACTTTTTACTCTATCTACACATACAGGTAGTGTAGTGTTTAATAATAATTAATATTTTTTATTTATAATTATATCTTCTTTTTTACTTATAATAATTACTTTTTACCTATAATAATTACTGCGACACTAAGTACGCCTACCCGTCTACTTAGTCTATATACTAAAAAAAACTAAAGAAAAAATATATATTATATATAGACCCCCCTAAACTTTTAAATATTAATTAGTCAATTAACGTACTTCGCGAGCTTCATAAAGCCGCGGCACAACGCAACAACGAGAACTTAAATATTAATTAGTATTTTTTTAAGATATCTTTATCTTTACTATTAGCACTCCTAGTAGTATTTTATATATCTACGCCTTATAAGCCTGGCTATATATCTTCTATATAAAATTAATATTAATACGCCTTCTTTCTACTATTTTTTATAACTAGTATAGTACTACTATTTCTACTATTACTATTACTATTACTATTACTATTACTATTACTATTACTATTACTATTACTATTACTATTACTATTACTATTACTATTACTATTACTATTACTATTACTATTACTATTACTATTACTAT